>VYZM01020357.1:257883-351180 GCA_013398915.1 Dromas ardeola
GGTTGCCAGGAGAAAAAAAAAAAAAAAGAACGCTTCAACAGTGTTAATACAAATACTTTCATCTCACCCAGTTCAGGAGTTCAAGCTTTCTTGGATCTGTTTCTTCTTCTGGATCTTCTTTTCCTTTTCCTCCCTTTTTCTTCCCTTTTCCTTTCCCTCTGGCTGCTTTAGTCTGAGCCGCTGGAGATTTCTTTTCCTTCTCAGGAACTGTACCATCAGGAGCTGTAAGGCTTCCTAAAGGCTGTGTTTAATATTAGTATTAGAATTAATATTATATTAGTATTAGAAATCTAATTGACTGTAGAGTGACTATTTCATTGAATACACTCCTATTGAACTTGCTCCCCAGTCACCACTTCTGACATGCAGTCAACAAAAACCGGTAATTTCCTTAAGCATAAGGACCTTTTTGCATAGCCACAGCTTTACAGTTTTTTTAAAAGCTGTTATGTCTACTGTAGTCAGTAACACTGAAAGTCAAAGTAGTGAAGTAGACAGACTGTGGAGGACTTCAGTTGCAAAATAAAATCAGTGCGAGAGGACTGGGAAGAGACAATACTCAATTTTGTGACACTAGTTTCTTTGCTCCCAGTGAAAGCAACAGTTGTCAGAATGAATAGCAACAAGCAAGATAAGGAGCTGGACAGAAGGAGCTTAACAAGAACGTTGCGTGATGCCAAATAGCATCCATGCTGTGGAGGCAGAAAGGAGATGAAAGAGAGCCATTCACTGGTTCATTTATGTTCTGCAGACAATATTTCCGTTTATACCTCTTCAGACACATTTACTCTTCCCCTTTCCAACCCATCTACTCACGACAGGCAGACACACATGCAAATAACTGGACGCTACTTGTCTGTGATTTGGAGGCTTGACTTGCTCCAGCTAACGCTTCGGTTATATGACATCCACCAACATGTAAATCGGATTACAACTACCCCATGCTCTGCACTGAGAACTGCAGAACCAAGCCTTTAACGAGACTTGTTTTCTATGGTTTTGTTCGTCTTGAAAATCTTCTTTGCCTCCCTACCATGAATCCATTTGTAAGCCTGGACAAAACTTGCGACTGCCAACTTGCAGCACATGCTAGCTTGAAAGCAATCTTTATGAATTTGAAATGCCAGTGAATCGCAATGGGCTGATACTGTTTCCACAAATTGCCACATCCTATGAAATAGGCCAAAGCAGTAACTGGCTTCAGTTGCCAGGTGGTACCTCTGAATCTAACCACAATCATATGGAGATTGGAACATTCCATCCAAATAAATGTTTTATAGTAATAATACTTAATAATCTCTCTGTATAAGCATTTTAATGAACCTTGACTACTGGTAACAGTATCATTCTGTGATTCGGTGAAACATCTTATTACTATAAGTGAAGGAATAAAACAGTATATGCAGCAACACTTGTTTAAATTTAATTACACAGGCTTCCTTCCAAATGAAATAAATCTCACCATTATGTATAGCACATGAATAGCATTCCTTTGAGTGTCATTTTATTGCATATTTCAGGAAAGACATCTAATTTTAAAAAAAGCAAATAATTCTTGCACTTCATTCCTACTGCCTGTTTTAGGCTGGTTTCCTCACGATGCTTTACAGTAATTCAACACCAGATGGTTCACACAGCAAAGCAAAAAGCATCAATACAATGAGACGTGAAAGTGGCTTAAACAGAAGATTTCAGTTACACAGACGAACAAAGGCACTGCAGTGTTTCACCACTGACTTCAGCTAGTGCAGCATCAAACTACAATAATTTGAGAAAATCCAATTTCAGGACCTAAAGCTTTACAGAAGAGCTGCTGCTTAGTTCATTTGGCACAGCTCTGCCTGCCAGAGGCCCGTTTTCTGCAACGGTTTCTTTTGGTCGTCAGGATTTTGCCCCATTAATCGAAATAGATTTTCACAGCTGTTAATGAACCGAGCAACACAATTCCTTCTAAGCAGCTCCATGAATTTCCTTGCCGCGTGCTTTAATAGGTAGCTGGGGACCTTGCCAACTGCAAGCACACGTCTTTGACAGAGACAGTCAGGAGCCTCGGCAACGCTAGTGCATCACACAAGTTCACTGGGGGGGACCAGGACTGCTATTGTACAGCTGTATGTAAGGCCACAGATTTTTTGCACTAAATGCTTTTTTTTATTTTTTTTTGCTTTCAAATCCCCTGACGAATCTTAAATGAAGTTATTTTTATGCTTGTCATGAAACTGCTTTTCTTTCTTTCATGGAGTTTAAATTATTGCTAAATATTTGGAAATGGAAGTATAAGGAAGTTTCAAAACAAACAGGTCATTCTTAATGAGATATCCTAAATTAGATCGGCACAAAACAGAATTCAATACTGTTTCTCCTGCCAACAAAATCCAAGGTGTGAATGTTCCACCACTTATTTTAAATTGTTATCAAACAGTATGACTCAGAAAACTTTGTCTTACTGGCCAGTGGTGTCCGAAGACAAAGATCTGGCTGCGTGCAATGTCTACACGATTCCAGGCCAAAGCCAGGCTGAGCTGGTCTGGAGCAGATGCATTGGTACCTAAAGAGAAACATACAGATGTTTAGTATTTCGTGCATGATGAAACACACTTGGACAACTTTCTCCAAGAAGCATTCACTTCTCCAAGAACTAGAAAACAGCAAGCCTGACTCAATATCATACTACCATTAGAGTAATTCTACCACAAAGCAGTGGATTCATCAAAACAATTTATAGCATCTTCCATTTAATCCCATAAACCTAATTTCAAAATGATTAACAGGATTCTCTCCCTTTTTTCCCTAAAGCGTCCACATTGACTACTTTATGTTCTGATGCTAAAGACAGACATTTAACTGTTCTAAAAGGCTCCTCCTCTCAGCTCCTCTGTCTAATGCTGTAGATATTAGTATAATAATTCCTCTCTTTATGTCTCAGCTTTGGGGACTCCAGTGATCCCACATTGAGCCCGTATCAACTACTATAATACCTACGTACAGAAAACAGTTGTTTCAGCAAACATAACGAACTCCAAATAAATATGGAACTGAACCTAAATCTCGCGCCAAGGCTTAAAAAGCACAATCTGAGATATGGAAAAATCCAGATAGTCTTTTAATCTTCCCACCTTTTTCCCTAACTTTATTAATATATGCTAGAACTGCAATAAAATGTGTTGAAATATCAGTAGTATAGTTGTTGCGGGATTCCCATCCCAGGCTTTCAGGTGAGGAAAGCCACACAAAACTTTCAGTCCAGGTTTTATGCTTCAAGCTAATCTGAACCTCATGCCAAGCATGTTTGGGTTACTTGTTAGAATCCAAGCAAATAAATCAGAGACTTAAACATCAAGAGTGAACCTCAGACACTGTATAGGACTGTCTTCTTGGGATCAATTTCTGCATCCTTCCTAATTGCTTCTAAAACCCACCTTTGAGGAGAGCAGTTAAGATAGACATCTCAATGTCCTGTTGCCCTTCAGACCCCATGCGGAACACAGTAATCTAAAGGATAGCGTAAAACCAAACACAAAGTTACAACACACGAAAGAGAGACACTAAACATGTAGATACAAAAAAAGAGCAGAATGTTGAAGCTTTATCATTTTCTAAGACTCGAGACTTTTCAAAAAATACAGTTCCACTCAATTTTTCTTTTAAATGCAATTTTCACAAAAGCATTTAATTAAATTATTTTGATAAAGTTATCCCAAAATATCCCTGCATCCCTGACACAGTCAGTGTCTGAATTTTGCTGAGTAAATCAGGCCTGCTCTGATGTGCATTTTAAATTTGAAGCAATTTGACTACGGCAGCTGTGGGCTCTCTCTTCTCAATCAATTCTTCTAAGAAGGCTGACTCCCTCACAGTCAGCTTATCACAGTCGTGCTTATTACCAGCTTGACTTCTGATGAAGGCATATGTATGGAACTAATCTTGGCACCACACAACTGTAACTATATCAACGGTACATTTGCATTACTCAGACAATCTAAAGACTTCCCATTTGGAGCCCTTAAAAAGATTTTATATAATCAACAGGTCATGCTAGTAATAATTCTGAACGCATAGGAGAAAAAGCCTGGATGGGTGTCTATTTGATTGCAGTACAGAGCTGCATTACTAGAAAATACAGCATTTGTCATATTCTGTTCCAAGTGGCAGGTGCAGCTGGATTAATCCTTAGAAAATGTATTTCTGGCCAAGATATTTAAATATATATTGCTAAAAATCATTCAAAATTGCATAATCTGGCTTTTATAAACCCAAGAACTATGTAGTATCAAAATATGACCAAAAAATCAAGGAACAGAGATAAAACTAAAATGGACCCTTCCTTTCTTGCAGAAATCCTTCCCACAAAAGGGAATTCAGCATTACATGTAACGAACCTTGGAGAGAAAAGCACTGGAGTGAACCGAGCAAGAAAGGAAACACGATTAGGAGAAGAGACTTCTATGATACTATATAAGAGGCAGGGAACCACTTGTTCGCATTTAAGTATTTAGCTGTTATCTTGAAATGCATAGATATGTAAGCAAGCCCTTCCTTGGCAGCTGAGATCAACCTTACAAAGTCAGAGGCATGAGCCAATGCCCAGCATAATCTCTGGGAAAAAGCCAGAATTTTGGACAGTGTGGAGAATATGCAGCTGGTAGAAAGTCTGCAAATAACCTGTCAATTGCTTGACACAGATTCCCAACCCAATCCTATGTCATTTCAACTGCCACAGGACAGCGTCCTGAAAGGCATTGAGAATGGCTTTGCAGATTAATCCCGAGTGCCGCAGATCATGTTTTTTCATGTCTTGACTCAGCCAAAATGCCCTAATTTCACTGCATATTTTGTACAAGCTTTTACCTGAGAATGGCTAGGCTCCTATGGGCATGTCTACGGCAGAGAATATACAAAAGTACAGCTGGCATTATACTTTAAGAAATAATTTTACTTAACGTTTGAAAAGTTTCAAAACCAATTTCAGTGTCCATCTGTCCAAAGCAGGAGGAAGAAAAAATAGCAACCACCATCGAAGTTCTTCATAACATAAACTTTCTTTAAGTTCCAAATTCTTTGCGAGTCACCTTTCTGTGGTGCAGGACATCTCAGAGAATCATTCAGTGGATATGCCGAACTGGATTTCTGGAGGTTCTTTGCATTTCTCTTTGTTCCTTGACTGGAACATCAGGGATAATCTAATCTGATAAAAGTAATCTCCTCATTTCCAGTGTTTAATTGCTCTTGAGTAATGTAAAATAATGTCTTGATTGGCACTTTGGTCACTGGGAGCCGCTTGTGTAGAGGACTAGCACCAAAGCCTGATGTACAGATCTGAGGAAGTTTCTTTGCGTTACGATTAGTAGCACTGTGCTGAATTCAGCTCTGTATCCTATTACTCTCTGTGGGGATCAAGTGGTAGCTTTCTTGCATTAGCCCTTCACTCGCTAACAATATCAAGTCAATGTGAAACCACACAATAGAAAAAGATGGAACCAGAAGCACCCCGGTGCATGGTACTGACAGCTCTAGCAAAAAACGGTGGGACTGTTCACGTTCTGTGACCTCTGTGTGTAAATCAGGTAAAATGTTAGACAATTTGATTCAGATCTTCCTTGCACAAAAGCTATTACTTAAGAATCAATGGCACTTACACAAGTAACATAGAGACTGCTCCCCTTTTTGAGAACAACGCACCTGACCTCATGCTCAAACAAAATTCCTGCACTGTAACTACGTAGTAGTAACTATGTCAGGATTTAGGCTTAGATTACTCAAAATTACTAAAAATTGTATTCATTTTCTTTGCTCCAAATCTGAGACTGGAAATGCAAACACTGGCAGCTACTACATGCAGTATTGCCGTGCCAAATAACAAGCAAATACTGCAGGGAAAAGACTTTTTTTTCCCCCTTCCATCGTACTTCTCTGGGTACCGGAGCAGGATTTATTATTTCTCTTCAAACAACTAAACAAGTACTTCTAGAAATCAAAAGAACGCCCCCCATTGAAAAGAGTAAGAACTGTAAGGAATACTACATTCACTTTATCGCTTATTTACAATTTTAAGAAAAAAGTTTCACATCAGCTATTGGAGACAGTACTAAACTTGGGAAGACCAGCGTTTAGAGTTTGTCTCCAAGCTGATCACTTAGTTTTAAGGGAGCACGAAACAGCATTTTACCAAGAACTTAGAAAAAAATTCCCTCTTTTCTCGGCCTCATGAGAGAAGTTTAATCTGTCTTGCAAAGTTTCTTTATAGCTGCTCCTGTTATAGGTGTCACTTCCTTAGTGATACAATTAGGCATCCTGAAGAACGGAACTGCCCCACATTTCATGCTTAAATTCAACAGCAGTTTGGTTATCTGATTCCCTACCCACAGTCTGAGGAGAAGGCTGTGGTAGTTCTCTCTGTTTCTATCTAACGGAAATAAGCAACTTTAGCAAAAAAGTTAAAAATATCTGCCGTACCAGTTCCAGCTGTAATTTAAAAAACCACAAAAAATCCATCAGACTGTTCATCTGCTATTAAAACAGCTGCTTAGGATTTGCATGAAAGAATGAAATGGAATTTTACCAGGACTCAAGGGAGAGGTCATATTTATAAAAATTTAGTAAGACAATTAGTCAAAGGAAAACACTCAAAGATTCATTTTGCCTGCAAAGGCACAGGCACAGTGAATTCAATTTCAAGGCACTGTTCACAGATGACAGATGTGAACGTGGAAGATTTTCTTTCCCTGAGCACACTTTTCTCTGCAGCTGGGATATGGCAGACAGGCAGGAACCCGACTGAGCTGTTCAGCAGAGAGAGCCGGCCTGCAACCAGCCAGGATCAAGCAAGGCTGGGATCTTCAAGAACACTTAATGTTTCAATTTCTTTCGAAAGACCTGAATAGCACATTTTACTAGAATGAAAGGCTGTTAAAAATAACTACATCTGAAGACCAAAACTGTGCTGATGCACTCGGAGAGCTTATTGCTCCTAGGAACCCTTTCTTCAATTATCTTTCCTCTACTTCTGCAGTTGATCCTGGTTTTAGTGCATTTATCTCAGTGCCTGGGTCTGCCTTGCGGAGGTCCATGAAAAAAGACTCCTGTCAACTTACACAGCAGAAGAATCTGAAATTGGTTTTAGAAGCTTTCCGGAAGACCAAATCCCTTTTCTTGCCCTATGCTTATGCGTGAATGATTGGGTACATTTAGGGGGCTACATGGGGAAAAACAAGGAAAAAGAAAGGTTCAACTGTAATCCTGGGAGAATGGCCCTTGAAAGTACGCTATAAAATTTGGTCACAGACATTATCTTTGTGAACTACTTTTAGGACACTTACAAGTTCTTTTTTTTTCATGCACTCCATAAGAATGATGAATAGCTGGTGAGCTTGATTCCTGTTGTAGTTGAAGGTTTTCTGGATGGTAACTAGAAGCTGGTCCCTAAGGGATTCACTTATTATCCTAAATGAAAAATGAGACATAAAAGATGACATTACCAGAATTAATATATGTATTCAGAAGGCCTGCTGTTTGAGAAACAATTTTTCACCCACCAGTGCAATGACTTCATTTTGCAAATAAATGAAAAGACATAGCATCTTTGCATTCTGTACAGGTAAGGAGTTCATGCAGAGTTAAAAGTAATCAGGAAATTCATACCCAGACTGGCTCTTATACAGCTCAGTACCTCACCATTGATTCAAAAACTGGCAGGGAAATCAAACTATCCTTTCACCCTGGAATATAATGCAGGCAGCTCTTACTCCTGTTATATATTATAGATACGCTTCTGTTAAGAAGTTCAGTCTTCAGGATTTCAGCAGTACACCTTAAAGGATCCCTACCTTTGCCTCTATGTGTTGCAAGGCCTTTTGCATATAGCTAAAAAACCAAAAATATTTCACGCTACTGATGTCACCTTGGTTATCTTGGTTATCCTCTTAAACTGAGGATTTAAATCGCTAGTGTATCTGAAACTTCATAATACCCAACTAAGAAACAAACAAATCAAAAGATGATTAAAGATACTAGATCAAAAACATTCTAGAAAGGTCAGAAATGTTTGCTCTCTCAAAGCAATATGAAACACAGCCCTTCAGTCTTCATCCTTCTCCTAATAAAATACATGTATTTTCAGATGATGGCAAACATTACCAGCAGGCATTCAAAGCAGTGAGACAGCTGAGCCTGCATAGCGCAGTAAAATTCAAAGTGCGTTGTGAGAAAATGATTGTTTTAGACAGCAGGGCTGACAAAAAATTCTCATTACAGACCTGCCTTACCAGATGAACACATTTATCTCATCATAATTATTGGAGAGGAAAATTGGATACTGCATCATATGCGCCGGGAGAGAAAGTCATGCAGTGATCATATCTCAGACTGATCCTGATAAGCTCTTTCAATTACCTGTGAGCTGACAGGAAGGATGAATGACAAAGAAGAAAAAAAAGAAGGAAAGTTTGATCTAAGGAGGCTTGGTAAACAGAAAGGAAAAGGAAGTTGCTGAATCAGAAACACTGTTGGTAGGATTAAATATGTACTATGTGTAAACACCAAAAAAATCCAGCATCCAGCTGCTCTCCCAATTCAGCAAATAACATCTGCACTGCTTGACAATACTAGTTGTCTGCTTAATATTTAATCCAAGCTAAGCTCCAACTTCGGTCAAGGAAATAGGCCGTTTCTTCAGTGCAAGACGGGCGTGCCATACCCTAATCAAGAAAACATACTAGGATTTTGTCTGAACTTGGCTACTAAAGGTAAAATCCTGGTATTAACAATGACAATGGTGAATGTATGTTACTGGACTGGCAGAAGCAATATTTTAAATTAAAAATACAATACTCTGCTTCCGCTTGGAGTATTTGTCAGGACAGATCTTTTTAAAGGATTGTCAGGACAGATCTTCTTTTAAAATAACCATAATTTCTATCAACCAAAGGAGCAGACAACCAACCATAAAAACAACAGATTCCAGAAAACATTGGATTAGGAGTGACTTTCACAAGACTCATTTGGGGCAACTGACCGGAGGGCTGTGGAGCAGAATGCTCCAGACAACACCCTCCACCCACCCATGTGACATCAGGCAGCACTGCCCTGAAGAAACATCACAGATGCACGTAACAGCAAGAGAATGGAAGGAAGCCCAAGATTTTTTCAGCTGGTCTGGCACTCTTGGAGAACAAAGTTCATTCACACGACACACTAGAATCAGGCAGTGCAAATTTTCCAAATACAGGCACTAATTAACCTCAGCCTTGGACTGAGAAAAAGAGTAATTCTTGGGAAACACTTGCTCCTTGCTTCTAACGTGCCCAACCCAGCACCCGGTACAGTGCAGGAAACTTTAAAGGAGCTTCTCTGACAGTGTGCTGCACTGAGAGCAAGCTTATTTCAATGGACCATCAAATACCTTCCAAGTGGTAACAATTTCTGTTCGTTAATGCCAGGGCTAAGATCAAACAGGCATCACAATACCTCTGTTAGTACCATTTTGTCCCTGGGGTGTCTTTTTATGACGCTTTAATAAAAGCAAGGCATATAGTCCTATATTGTCTACCCGAGCAAAACACAGCTTTGGTGATGATCACAAAATCTCACCCTCCTTCTTCTGAATACTTGTGTGCAAACGACAGAATATCCGATGCTCGTCCGCTACCATCACATATCACGACAGGGAGAGGGGGTTCTTCTCGCAGACACTCTAAGACAATGGAGATCACGTTGGGACCCCCTTCCACTATGAGCCCAACTACAGGAACACCTTGTCCCAACCCTGTGAAAAACAGAGGAACAGAAACAAAAAAAAGAAGTGTCATTGAAACTTAGTTTAAGAGGTTGAGATATGAGTGAATATGACTTCTGTGTTAAAGCATCACTTCAAACCAGAGTAGTTAGGAACCTAACTGATGGTCATTTCATGACTAACACCAGGAAACATGTCCATATGCCATTTCACAGCCCGAAAAGGAAAAGGGTAAGATGTTTCTCTGCCATTGCTTTTGCATCAGCTCCACACTGATCATTTCTTCACTCACTGCTGGTGAACTGTTTGTAATCTTTTTTGGCAGACACCATATACAGATAAGACAGCTAATGTGATTCTCCTATTACTTCATTAGCTTCACTGTTACTTGGATGGCTCCCAGCTACTGTGTCTTTGATGCTTTAACTCTTCATTGGTTACCTACAGGAAGTCTTCAGTGAGGTGACATATACCTATGCTTTCTCCTAAAATAAAAAGTATGAAATTAGTGTCTTTATCATGAGGCTGAAATGGCTGGCCGATGGAAGAGACGACAGCTGAGCATCCCTTTGCTGTCCCTGCCTCACTGTGATCTCCAGGCATAGGATGACAAAGGGAAGCCCACAGGTCACATGGTCTCAGTAGCCTTGGTCACAACATACTTGGGGAAATGAAGGACAAAACATTACCTGAAGTTGACTAATCCCAGTACTATAATCATTTGAATTCAATTCTTAATCTGTAAAATGACCAGGACCTTATAAAGAAGATGCACATTTTTGTATGACTGAGAACGCGTGAAAGAGTTTGTATTTTCAATCTTCATTACTCTCTGAAGAACAGGAACACCATGCACAATAACAGCAGAAGCTTGCTGACATCCTCCTGCCAGCATACCCCAGCTCTGATAAGGAGTCACAGAGCGTGGGCCGGCCTGTGTGTCCATGAAATCCTTAGTGATTTCTGCTGAGATTTCCAGAAGAGATGCCTGTGCTTGAAGTCATTAAAAAGAAACAAAACAACTCCCTGTATGTTGTTACTAGTAGGTGTACCACAGCCCTTCACAGAACTCTTAATTCCTACGTGTATTCCCAACTTCACCCTTCTCATGACAAAAATCACCAAACTACTTAAATCAGAACCAATATCCCCAGCCCCAGTGGTATTAGAAGAAACGATATGGAACATTTTGCCTCTGGGCCCTGACTTCCCTATCTTCCAAGCCAGGACTGCGTTTTACAACGTTACAACTCTCCCAGCACTTCTGCAGAACTCAAAGATGAAGAAAGCACATCTAACATTGGCTATTTCGACTGTCTGTGGGCCACAGCACGTGACACTGTCTCCATACTGAAAGGCAAGGGGCATCATTTTGGTGAGTTGAGTTTCTTAAGCTTACTGTAGGCAAAACGCAGTACTTAAAGACTTTCCACAACGTTTAGATATCTCTAACTGCACCTTTCAACTCTACCTGGCACGCTACTTCATTTTTCTGCTCTGCTCATAAGAGCACTTAAACCCTACTAGAAACTTTTGTAGAGTTCAATGCAATTGTCATTCTGAATGTTTGGTTTTTTCTGATTTATACAGGCCTACACAAGTTACAACAGCATCTGTAAGAAGTCCGAAAGGCAAGTGGTAGAACTGATTTCTATTCTCCAGTAGTTCTTAACTGAAGTGTGGATTCAAAGACTATTAACTTTTTTTTGGACCATTTTTAATTAGGTGGTTGTTGGGTTTTTTTAATTTTAAACTTGCCGGAAAACCACAGCTACTAAATTTTTTTTATTAATTTAATCTTTAAAAAACATTTTTTTTTCCACAAAAATGAAGAAATGTCTTTTAAAATAATTTTTTTCTAAGTAATGACAAAAAGAATTCTAGAAAGTTGTTTTAGAGAGGCTGTAGCAACTGGCAGAATTTTTAAAACTGTACAAAACCCTAAACATGAAAGCACTGATGTGAAATTATCTTGATAATGGCTTCATTAAAAATCAGAATCCCAGCTGAGTTTATCTGGAAGATCAAAGAATTTCGAGTGTGATATTTCAAATGAAACAAACTCATATAAAAGAGAAAACAAAATGTTAGCATGAACATTTGGAATCAGAAACCACTGAGCTGCACAGGATTCCTGTAAACAGGAACTGTACAAAAATCACCCCATTCTGTGTATTTACTGACACTCATGAATTCTAGCTAGAAGTGCACAAATTCTTTACATTTCTCTTTCCTTAAATTCTTACTGCTTTGAAGTTTCTCTTTGCTATTATTTGTTAGCTTTTCTTCCTCCCTTTATGCAATCCTTACTTTTCCGGGTTTTCCGTGCTCTTTCACCACTTATCAGACAGCATACGTTCTAGTTTAGTCACACAGTCCTGATCAAATTCCTGCTAGAAAGAACTGGAAGAAACATTTAATTTCAATACTCTGAAGTATTTCAAGCCCTTCTTCCCTCCCTTCCTTTCAGATGTTATGTTTACAGTTTGCCCCGCTGTACTTACGTGTGTTAATTTTCTGGAGGGAAATGTGTTTTTCCAACTGACGTCGTAACTTTACTTCAGCTCCGTATTTACCTAGCGTACCATTGTCTGCCAGGATGAAGTGGGTATGGGAACTGTTGAGCACCGAGAGCTTACTTAGAGGGTTTGACATCGTTTGGTAAACCCGTGTTACCTGTGTGTCAAAAGGATAGATGCACCTAGATTAGAACTAAGAACTAAAGGTGAAACTCTCCCCCACACCACCCAACAGAAGCACATGCCTTATGAGGAAACACATCAACCAGACCTTTATAACCAAAAATAGAGGTGAATTAGAGATGGAGCTGCTTTTATATTCAAAACTTGAACTCTTCTCAGCAGAGAAGAGCATCCTCCTTCTTTGGAGGATACAAGACATTTCTGTGCACTCTCCTGCATGTTACCCTAAGCTCATTCATGTAACTCATTCATGCACCCTCCTTGATCACACACTGTGTTACGTAAACCTCTTACTGCATTAGAAAATACAGTCTCATTGGGAGTTTCTAGTAATTAATATGCCACTGCAGAATACCCATCTACAATAAATGCCAGTCTTGTAGCCATTAAGGCCCTTACATGATTTATAGAAGTCTCAGCATGCCGCATGAAGTTGGGACCTAAAACTCTGTCACTACAGAGAGGACTCTAATACTGAAAGCAATGGAAACCTCACTAGCTCCATATTTACTCTGAGGTCATATATGACAGCATGACAAATATATTTAAACAACAGATTTTCTTCAAGACATTGTTCAATTTCAGCTCTTAGGTATCCTTTAGAAACAGTGAAAGTATTAATAATCCAAAAAGATGAACAGTATTTTTTGTTTTACGCAGCTGACATTGCTAATTCTGCAGGAGTTTCCTTAAAGACTTACATCTTTTCCTATCAGATCTTCCTTGTTTTCTACAATGCCCCACGGTGCAATTCCTATGGCACATATTCGTCCTCTGGATTTGGAAGAATGATCTTTCAAGGCATCTCCCACATGACGAATAACACCTATAGGTACAATTAATTTAGTTCATTCTTGGCACTTTTGAGAGATCATTAAACAACAGAATTTTCTTCTTGGCTCTCATGGAGCTATGCTTTTCTGGATTGCTTTCACTACTAACCTGCTATCCTACTTTATAACGGAACATGAAATGCAGGCAAACCCATGCTTTTATTTTGTAATAGTTGCGCGTAAAACCTGTTGCCTTTTCACATCCTTGTTCTGACTTCAATGAAGTCTTTGAAGGACTTACCCAGTTACTTAACTTGCCACAGCATAATCTGTACCATTGCCTGGAATTATATTATTCATTGTACAAAATACTAAACACATATGGAATGCTATCGCTGGGCTCTGTGCAAGCAAAAAACCCCTAAACCTATAGTTATCTAAGAAATATTTTTTTCACTTAAAAATTATTCTGAATAACAGTCCTCACCTTCCCTTAAAGACCTCCGCTGTAAAACAGAAGTCAAAGGAATTCATTCTTATCATACATAATTTTCTGAGAAATAACTTGATACAAAGATTTATTTCAGCTAAATAAAGATACTGTTATAGAAATATTATAATCAAAGTGTGGTCTCGTGTTTTGAAGATCACTCAGAATTGATATTAACATAAATGAAATGAATTAAAAACCAGTGGTCTCAAAACGTGTTAATATATAGGGAATCATCAGAACAGCTATTTTTCAACACATCTTTAAAATTTTGGACATCGTATCAGACACTGGTTTTTTGACAGAATCCAGGAACACTGCCAAAAACCTCCTGGCGGAGTTATGTGGAGTTGCTGTACAACTGATGTTTTAGATATGGTCAAAAAGGAAACCCAGAAACAAAAAACCAGAAAAACAGAAACAAAAAAACAGAAAAAAAACAAGACATTGTATCTTCAAGTAGAGACATTTACAAATTACTTGAGGTTTTTGTTTCAAGATTGCTAATTTACAGCCACTCATTTAAGAATAAATACCTTATATAATTACAAGAGAGACTGTGCCTGCGTGGTGGTGGGTGATGCCACGGAGACAGTAACTCAGGGACATGGCATTTAAGGTGGATTATCAATTGATCGCTAACTCTCAGGGAGATCACACAGCCTAAAGGCTAACTCAGTCCTCGGCTGCATGAACAGGGAAGACTCAAATGGAAGCAGAAAGGATGTTTTACTTCCGCAATTAAAAGCTTCACCAAGCACAGTCTCAAAAATTACAGCATCCTAAATTCAAGAAAGCTGTTAAAAAACTAGAGAGAGTTCAAAGCAGAGGTGTGATAACGGCTGAAGGACTGGAAAACATGCTTAATGTGAGAGTTTTATGGAACTCAGCCTGTGCAGTTTGATACAAGTGCTGTGTATGAAAACATGCTCAGGAAATACACTTTTAGTAACAGAAAGAGCTTTGTACAAAAAAAAAAACAGTAAGAAGCTAAAGCTAGGCAAACTTTGTGTAGGAGATTTCTTAACTACAAGGATAACCAACCACTGAAAAAAAGAAGCACTATAACTAGTGGTAGATTCCTTCCTACCGAAACCAAGGATGAATTTTTATTTTTTTTTTTTTCCAGGAGAAACACCGATTAATGCGAATCAATATTTGATACGGAAAATCTTATGGGCTGGGCTGGGCTGGGGAGGACATTAATACAATGATCACAATGCTCCTTTTTTGGTCTAGTGGCTAATGACTCATTTATGTAGACTTACATCTTCTGCCTGTGAGAAAGATTAGTGAGTGAACATCACTGAATTCTTAAGTAAACTAAAAGTACCGGTAGTTGCTTACCTGTACTAACACCTCCAGTGAAAATCCAAGCTCCTGTGGTCATGGCAGCCTTTATCAGACCTTTTCCAAACACTTGCTTTAATTTAGGTTGCATTTCAAAGTTCTGGAGGCCTCCATGGACAGAGATTAAGAGTTTGGGCAGTTCCAGTTGCCAGTCTTTCACCATGAGATGCAGCAGAGAATCTGGTTTAGTGTCATATGACACGCGGATATACTGCAAAGAGCAATGTGTAATATTATCACTCCAGCTGCTCTGTGTATTGTCTGTTGACTGAGCAAAGAATGGTTATATTAAGCCTTCCATCTTGAAGAAAGAGTTTTATAATTTTTAAGTAACACATTATTAAATTTCCCTGCTGCTTATGATTAGAAAAAATAGGTTGAAACCTTTCACTTTGCTATTGAGAACTTACAGTTTACTTCACGAATTTTAAAAGCACCACTTTCCTCACTTCACCTGCAAAACTGTCTGCAATCAAGTGATCCATCCTAAGCTCTTATTACAAACCTGCATTGTTGGAAGCCACCTATTTAAAATGACTGGAAAGTGTTTTGTATTGTTCCTAAAACCTCTGGTTTAGGACTTTCATAATAAATAGGAGGCTTAGGTTACCTTTTATCTCATTCACTGTTGATGTACGTATTTCTGCCTTCGATGCAATAATTCACATTCTTCGCAGTTTAGATCCACCATTGTGATTTCTTTTCAAACTACTACTCTACCAAAGAAAACTATAAACTAGTGTTTATTTCTGATGTAAAAACAAACAAACCACCACCAACAAACCCCACCTGCAAGTTTCTGCAGCGCGGTTGTCTTGAGTGGCAATCTCAGCAGACAGGTAAGAAAGCGAATGGGCAAAGAAACAAATCTAGGTTTGTATTTGTTCAGCAGAGAGGCAAATCAGAAAGAGATTTTTGCAAAAGCTTGACCTGCTGTTCCTTCCACCGCTAAGAAAACTCAACAAGCCATTTTCCAGCTCTGTCAGGCCTCCGTCTTTCATTTTTATTAGCCTTCAAACCTTAGGAAATAATCTGTATCCACGATGGGTTATTTGGCCCACAAATCTGATACAAATAGATGGAATCTTGGGCATTAATACATGCAGCTGCCTCCTTAGCTGGTATTTACTGACAGTAACTTCAATGAAACTGTTTCATCAAGACATTATAAGGTGCTTCCTAAGTAGGTATTATTTTTCTCTTGCCTTTTCTCTCTCTTTCTCTTTTTGAGCATCTTGTCCACATCCTTCTGAGACAGCAAAGAGACACCATTTGATTTCAATAGATTATGCACTGAGTAGGGGGAATCCTGACACATATCTATTAAGCCAACATACCAGATTAACACCTTAGAGTAGCCTATGCTCCTTACCATGGCCTTGTTTGAATGTCCTCCTCCCTGGAATTCAAGGTTTCCATAGGCATCAGTTGGGTATGTTTGGGTGTGTTTACTGACGGACCATTTCTCTGGCTGAGCTTCCGCTTGCTTTGTTTCTTCTCCATTTTTATTAGCTGTTACACTTGGAGGAGGTGGAATGTGTTGGTTAATGAGCTGGCCACAGCAGCACCTGTAAGTTAAAATTTGAAGCGACTTTGATTGAAGTATCTTCAATATTGGATGGTGATTTAAAAAAAAAAAAAATAAAAAAAAAAAAATCAGATTTTCAACTGACCCGTGCCTTGCTCTACATGAATCACAAACACACCTCTCTAGGTCACATTCATTGTGCTTGCCTGCACACATATGCCAGAATTACCAGCTCACAGGTGTTTCTTAACAAGCAAAGATTAAAAATTTCACTTCACTTCTGTAATACACTGGAAAGCTGTTCCTGGCTAAAGGACAGGGAAGGAGGAAGGACGCAGAACAGGAGCAGTGACCACCTGTTTCTTACTCGGAGGTGACAGCTAGCATGTGACATAAGCTGTTATGTTATTCAACAAGCTGGACCACAATTTAGCTAGCCCGTACAGCAGCAGTAGTATTAATATTTGGACTAAGAATTCCAGTCCCCCTGTATAATACCGTTATTGGTAGTGTCATACCGACTGTGAAGAACGGTACCACTTGCTTCACAGTGCACATTATTTTATCCTTGCTTTCAGAATTCAGTTTGAACTTATGCTGTGGTTTGCAAAGCTAGGAACTAACAACTCACTGCCTCTGCTGCTGCCCGGCCTTATCATCTCTGTATGACACATCCCATGGCTCTGTACAGATACGAGTGCAAGCACGTCTTGCACTTTTGTTCCCCTGTCATCTGCCTTTAAGGGCAGCGAGTAAACTGGGTCTCAGTTTCACATGTATAAATACAAATCAAGTCCAGTTTCTTCAGTATTAATCTTTTCTGTTGGCCAGAACAAAAATTTCAGATGTTACCTGCTAGTGTCCTTGGTGTTGGCAATTACATAGATGCATTCTCTTTTTGAAAAGGTCTTCTCTATCCAAGCCTTTTGACCCTTAAAAGGGAGAAAAAATAGGAAGAAATATACTGAAATATTTGTGTGGCAGATATAGTAACATTTGCCTTCTATTTTCAGCTACTGTTTTTAAAAACAAGCACTGAATTCATTAAGTCACTTTTAAACACCAGATACATCTACTCATGAAGCAGGTAGGTGATGTGAATTTTCCATGACTTGGATAAAATTCAAACCTCAAATGTATGTAAAAACCTTTATGTGCAAAGATGCTGGTCTTGAAGTTACAATGTTTATCTGACACTCTACCAAAAAATGCAGCTGCTTCTTCCTATTTTACTAAACAGTAAATGGACTCAAAGTAGTACAGAAAAACAGCATAAATTGTGACATAAGTAGATTAATAGTGTTTACGCCAAATAATACTTTAGTATTGTTCTTTGTATGTAGAAATTGTTTCCCAAACACTTTCCCTGCTTGATTAACGATCTTCTCAATATCATTTTTTCCTGTTGTACATCAAGTTCTAGTTACTCCTAATGCAACTCCTTAAACCGAAAGAACATTTGACAGAGAAAGTACAAAGTCTACAGACACGGTGTCTCTGTGAAACAGAAGGAGGAAAACAACCTTGAAGACAAAATACAATTGTGTTGGCCTATTATATTGTATTTGCAAACCAGAAATTAGACCAAGCTCACAGCCCTTTTAAAAACAACGATGTGTGGGCAAGCTAGAACCAAATGACAGATCTGCGCAATGCAGATAGAGAGTCTGTTGCAGAAGTGTGGTCCAGCTGAGTCTGGGAACACCGAAGGGATTGAGCTCAGAAAGAGCTGCGGGCCAGAGTCTCCCATTTTCTCACTTGCCGACCCCAGGCCTCCTCTGTCCCTGCAACCCACCAGCAAGGCAAAGCATCATCATGACTGCAATAATAAACCAATATTTCGTGGCGAATTTTAAGAAGTGAATTCAAAAGCAGCCTTTTAATTTTAGAGGAATGAAAAATGTTAAAAAACACTCACGATTCGATGACACCGATAACTTTGCCTTGCTGATGAAAGCCGCTTCTTCTGAGTTTGAATTAGGGAATTGTGTCTTAATTCATTTTTCAAGGAGCAAGTAAATTTCATATGTTTTGCTTTAGTTTCCTCTGTGGAAGTAAAATGAAATTTTTGCAGAGACAAAAGCTAAAAGTTACATGAGAACTTTCACAGCGTGCCTTCTACAAAAAAAATGGGCCTTTGCTAGAGAAAGAACTAAACCCCTTGCTGATTTCCTGACTTTAGAAAGCCAACTGCCGATTTCTGTCGGGTGAACGCTCTGTCAGCCTGCCCGGTAATAGCTTCGAGACTGGACTAGCCCCCTGCGCGCTGCGCAGTCCACAGCACGATGAAGATGAATAGAGGGTGTGGTAGTTCATCTTTTTTTCCTGTGTGAGGCAGGAGCCGTCTCTGAAGTTCCTTTGTTTGTTGACTTGTTAGTTCCTGTCTGGCTTCTTTGTTTCCTCCATTATGTCTGAAATATATGAGATTACTTGAAGTTCCCTCATTGCAAATAATTGCAAATAAGCTGCAAACCCAAGCTTCTACTTCATGAAAAAGCTGTCCATAATCTGTCCAGGTTGCCTCTTTCAGGTGCCTCTGAGCCAAAATGCCTTGTGGTCAGCGGTCTGGGAGATCCTGCACTTCTGCTCTCCACTCTGACAAACTTACTGATTTACCAAGGCAGAACCACCTCATTTCATTTTAAAAGGAGTTGTTTAGGAGCTCATAGCACCGCAGAGCACGAAAGAGTGAAGAACTCAGACAAAACTTCATGTAGCTCACAATGTTACTTGCTTCCTGAATAACAAGGCATATATCTTAGGCATGTAGCATAACAAGCTTGATTACGTAGCAAATTCTGTAGCAAGAGAGTATCTAAAGGCTGTGCGACTTGGTCAGCTTTCCTGTCTCAACTCCATACATTCCTTCTTCAAATGAATCTAAAAAACCTTTGTTCCCCAAAATATTTAAAAGGTTCTTTTTATATGCCTTCTGGCAAGGCTTTTACAAGATAACAAGTTTTAGCAATAGTATTAGAGCTCAGAAAACATATTCAGTTTTACAGCATCAGAGTCCGGTAATTGAGGTGCAGTTCTAGAAAAGTACAGAAGAAAAACCCCAAGACAGGGAGGATCCATGTGGCTCCGTGGTCCGCGCAGGTGGTTGCTTACATCCAACAAATGCCGTTCACCTGTTCAGAACCAGATTTTGCTAATTCGCAGGTATTCAGGCTGTTCAAAATAGTCAGAGAACCAAAAAAAGTCAATTTGATTGGAATTACACTAGTTTTTCAAAATTAATCCCAAAGCACACAGTGTCCAAATTCAATGCTATTTTACAACTACGTCCAATGTTGTTACTCGTGCTTATACACACCATATTAGCTTATGACATTTAATGTTATTAAATGAGCTTAACAGGAAGCTGTTATATAGGTTACGTCATTTATCTACTTTTGAAATTATGTATTTTCATTTTTTATTTATTTTTAATTAATTTGGGCTTTATTAATATTTTATACATTTTTAAACATATTCAGATTTTTCCCCAAATAAAATTTCAGACTTCAACTGACCAAGTGACACACATGCCCAAATCAATTCCACAGTGCAGGAAATGCTCTTCAGAATATAAATGGTAACAGATGCTTCACATCCAACTGTTCTGTAAATACTGGAAGCTAGAAATATCAAAATATTAAAACAGCTTGGATTTTTACACCATGTCATTGAGTCCTGCTTTACCTTATTCCTCGCAGCTTACCAGAGTTTCCTTTGCTATTTTGTGTGCTTCATGTAAAATCAGTTAATTAACCAGGGGATTAAGTCACAGACTTAAGGAAGCTTTTGCATCCTGGTACGCAAAATGAGCTCTGCAATACAGTTGAGCTCTCAGCTGGGCAGTCATTCTTAAAACCCCTCTCACAGGACGTCTATTATCTACTGCTACATTGAAAAAAACCTTACATACTTACAGCTAAAAACCCCGTTAGATATCAGGCACCATAGGCACTACGGTTGGACAACACATTCTGCTCCACTGGCTTATTTTTCTGGGCTAATGAGAGGAAGGCAAAAGCAGGCATTACAGATCGTGGAAATAAAACCTCAGCACATTTGGTCAGCCTTTGAAGTTTCACTGCCTTTGTCTATTTAATCTGCTTAACCAAAGCTTCATTATAATCCAGTGCAAATACTTGAGCAGAAACATTCACTGCCGGAAAACGAGCACTCTCCCCACTCACTTGATAGAGATTCTGTAAATTTTTCTCTCTCTGGATTGAAATTTATTTGGTTTCTTGAGGAAAATGTAAGTACGCATACTGTCTCCTGTGAGCTTGAAAAAAACAAGCACTTCTTAACAGCCTTGGCATGGATGAATTGTTGAAGGACTATGTCAGATCAGCTACAGTTTTCAGACCAACAGCCTGGAGTACTAGGCTGGCAGACAAATAGCTGCTGCCAGCGAGATTATGGCACTAAAAAACACTGCACAATTTTCCATTCACCTCCAAGAAACACGAAAAAGCAAGAACCCAACTTGTTGATTGCAGTGGAGTTCAAACCTACTTATTATTGCAAATGCTGAACGTACTAATCAGAATCTAACTTTGAAAAAAAACCATTTCAGATGTTCATTGGCATATTTGTTCTTTATGAACACTCACAACGGGTCTCCCGAATTATGATAAAACCAAAGCAAAACCACTGCTAATTCTTAGTCTTCAGCCTAGAAATCGATACGTTGCAAAGAAATAGTATTAATTAATACTGGGTTTATATTATTCCACTCTATGGATTTGTTAATTCCCTTTAGCATTAAAAGAAGGTATCTTCCTGCAGAAGGTCCTCCTGCAGCAAGGAATGGAAATCAGTGGTGTTGGTTTGTAAATCATGAGTTAACAAAATCAAGACCTTCAATAAACAGTCATGTTTCAAACATAGCCATTAAGAAACACAAGAACCAGTTCCACAAAGACCAGCTGTCCTCTGGCTATCACAAAAGAACTACGCTATTTGCTGAGAATATCTAGGGCTGCAGACATGGAGTAACCGAAAAAAAATTTTCTCTAACCACCACACACAGCCAGTTCCAGTTTGCTGCCAAATTAACACGAAATATTATGTATTTCACTTCATATATAACCAACCATTCGATGAGCAAGTACTGGGCCTGAATTTCAGGCTGTACCAAGAGAGCCCGCAGCTCTGTTTCACTGCAGCTTCATGCAAGAGCAGCAGCTGGGCTCTGGACCAATGCACCGCTGGTGAAAATCCAGGGTGGGAATCAACACAGGAGAGCAATGCCACTGGAAACATCATGCTACGAACTCTTACACACCACTGTGCCACCAGAAGCTGTGAACTTCAGTTGCCATATACCCCTGCAGGACGGCAGCAGTATTTAGTGTCTGTGAATAGACATAACGATAAAACTACCACCAAAGGAAGTGAAAGAATTTGGGGGATGAAAGGGGACAGGGATGAGAGTCATAGTGTTGTTGGAGAACATCCAAAGCCCGAACTCAACCAGACTCTAAAGCCAATGCAGTCAGCCCTCTCCAACCACCATGATCTCCAAAAAGAGATGTTCCACGCAACAGCGACGCACGTCTTGCTGGACGGCTTGCACGTTTGTCTTCTTGGTCACAGGATGGGATGGGGCTTTAGCCTTATCTTGCAACTCCAGAGCATCCGCTGCAGGACATCTCCCTGGCAAATGGAGCCTGCTGAAGAGCACGGGCTCCCCAGCTGTGGCACCCCAGCGAGGCTGGGCCTGCACCAGGCACAGCCGCCAAGCGGGCATGCCAGCAGCAGCCTGCACGGAGCCACCGACGGGGATCAGACACTGCAGCCAGTGCCTGGCACACAGATGCGATGGGGGAACAGGCAGGGGACCAAATGAACGTATGTCATGCGTAATGCAGTGTTTGACAAAACTGTTCAGGCTAAATCAAGCACAGAATAATACAAAAATGGAGCTGGCTTGGCAGCAGAGCTCACATCTGTGGAATCATATAAATTACTTTCACCAACATCTTGTTAAGATGTGGGTTGATTATTGTCATTTATGGAAATATTCAGCTGTAACCCCGTTTATACCATCTTACCAACGTTTCTCGGTAATTCTCCTTTAGCTTGCAGTATGCTGCAAAGGGTGGTACCACCAGGGAAGTCAAATCTCAACTGTGTTGCCTAATTATTTAATTAGAACGCTCTACAGAATTAAACTGGTGTATTTATGCCAGATTTGAGCAAAGACATGTTTGTTTCGATGAAACAGTGTGAGAAAGAAGTAATGTGGAGGTGGAACAAAATTCATACCGTTAGCATGCGCACGGTGTGTGCACGAGTCCGTCCACCATATAAACAAGTCCACGGATTTTATAAATGCCATGAAGGCAACCACATTCAGTTGCTGTTACTTGAGAGAAAACAAGTAAGAACTCTGCCCAATGAATAACTAGAAAGAAAAAGTTGTCACTGTACGAGCAGAATCCCTGTTATCCAGAACTTAAAAACTGAAACTAGAAAGATAAATTTTATTTTGTGCTGCCTTTAAATGCAACATCCCAATTACACTATCCATCATTCTTCTTCACTTTGAAGGAACAGTTTTTCCAAGTGCCCGACTAATCAACCTTTCAGGTAATTAGTTCTACCCAGAACAACTGTCCTCCCAATAACAGTGTTCTTGCTTGGAGAAAAATACTCCGAACTATGTGACGAATGCTAATAGCCATTTTTGCAGCCATTCATGAACTGGTAAGATTCTACTGAAAAGTTTTTCATCACTAAGGAATACAGGGCATAAAACCATAATGCCATTTTAAATTTGTGTTACATCACTAGTGAGACAGAGCCATGAACAATATCCCCAACTACAGAACAGTGACAGCCTGTGAATCTAAACTAAATTTCCAAACCCTAGTTCGCATGAGTTATATCAAAAATAGTTATTTGTACAACTGATAAGAGTTTTAGCAATTATTAGAATACGAAGTACCAAAGAATATCCAATAGGAAGAGGATCTCTTATGTTGTTTGCTAATAAGTGCTAATTTGCTTAATCCCTCAACAAGGGATTTATAACAGTTGTAAGATTCTTTCAAATAAAAGTCTGTTTCCGCAAGAGAATTCTTACTGTCCTCCCAGTGTATTTTTCATATGGTTCAATTTGAACCCGTGCCCTTGTAGCAACCTTGTCAGGGAACCACTTGCTCTGTGGTTGAGACTAACACACAATAGGCAGGACAGCAGCGTCAGTAAGCAATGCTGTTATTTCAAATTGAGGCCAGAAATCGCTCCCGCTGATGATGTGGAAACCAGTCAGTAGTGCTACGCTGCACAGAGCACTGTAACGAGCTTTCATGCCTCCATTATGCTTTGTGGTCCTGGCCTGCTGGTGTGGCACACAGCAAATATCCCCTGAAACAAGAGGAGCAATTTTCTCTCCCCATTCATTAACTGAGGGACACAGTCTACAAAACGCTCTTTTCAAAGTTAAGACAATTCTGCTGCATCTCGTAGAGATACACAGCTCTTCCCCAGAGGCTTTGAGATGAGAAAAACAGCTATAGCCTCAACACGGCTGCAGCCCTGGCTTGCTCTGACACGGCTGGATATACCCAGCTCCGGCACAAAGTCCATGGAAGCACACCGGCAAAGTGTGCCGGGGGAGCTCGGGCGCCCTGCTGCGAGGCAGGCACAGCTCAGCTTTACCGTAACTACACAGCTCATGCAGCTACAATAAAGCTACAACGGAGCATACAGCAGGACAGCTTGGGTCAGTGCTTGCCTGCGGAGAATGTAACGTGTAGTTTTGCAATGGTGGGGGGTTTTTTTTGGTGTGGAATGCATAAAGAAACTCACTGACCGGGTTACACACTACACCTACCACATTTTGAGGTGGCAAAAGCCGCTCCTGCAACAGCTCAGCCCCATCCCTTAATGTACCAAATGGCAGGGAAGAGGTTTTCTAAGATATGCTAACAATAATGTATAATCTCCATTTGTTACCTATTCCAATTCTGTTATTAACTTGCCAAATCCTCCTCTTGCTTTTATCTATTCTGTTCTAGATGCTAGGGAGATGAGGAACACAAATATATATCTGTTCTCAGCCTCCTTTCTGAGACCTGTTTTGGATTTTTTTCCCCCCAAAATCTTCATCCTGCAGACACTCCATAGAGCCAGTTTTACTCCAAGATGTTAATGAGCGGCGGAGTTATAACAAACATAAGCCAAGATGCTAGAATGGGAAGTGGTGAGCAACTTTACCTATGGGTAGTGCAGCCATCCCTGCCTACAAGTAACCATCCTCGAGAGGCCCAGCAGAGCAGAGGGGATGAGCGGGGAGAGATGGCAAGCAGACTCTAAACACTGCTAGCCAAAGTAGCCTGGTAATTACCAGTTTCTTCTATAACATAATTTGTTAATAATTCTTATTTGAAGATTTAAGATGACCCTGGTATCTAGTTCTGACAAGGCTCGGGAATAATTTTTGTACTGTATAATTGCTGGCCCTGTCTAACATCAAGACTCTTTGCTAGATGCGGAAGTCAGGACGCTCCCACGTTATAAGCACACCGGACATCTCCCTCAAACTACTCTTAACGATGAGCCTTTAATACAGGCTATTCTGACCTGAAATAGGAAAATGCTGTTATCATGAAAACCCATGTGATTCAACACCCTCAACAGCAGATCTTCCTTTGTGAAATTACTTATGAAATGATAACCAACATAACAGGGTACTTCCCTCATTACAGAACTAAGCCTATGAGTAGTTCTAAAACTACCCACATGCTTAATTCTCCTGGTTATTTGTGGTTTAGAAAACCATGTCAATAGATGTTAATTATACATGCAAACACAGACTAACCTGCACTTAGTGATGCAGATGCAAAAACCATTGAATTGGACTAGAATATCCCCTCCCTCTGAGAGACCTGGGTCATTAGAGTCCACATTACTAAGAATAATGACTATTAGTGTAGAAAGGATCAAAAATGTGCTGTTTGGAAAAGAGGTTCAAATATAAGCACTTCTTTGATTCCAAGTTACTAGTTCAGAGCTAACTTCTATAAAACTTCTGACAAGCCAGTTAAACGTGCTGATTTTTCAGACATGATGTAACAGTATGGTTTGAGACCTTATAATCATTTTTCTATAAGAAACAGGGCAAACCACGAATGGAAAATAAATTTTAAGAGAATGACTACATGTTGTGTGAGGTATTACTTATCTATGAGAGTTTGTTCTAAATGTACAATTCAAATTAGTACTACTTGAAGTGCAGAGCGCACTGAACAGGTAGGCTTGGAGAATTCATTATACTGACATTTTCAAAACGTGGTGAAAGGAAGCCACTATTTAAGGCGTACTGCTAGGCATATTAATGAAACACACTTCAAAATTGCTACAAAGTAAAGTTTCTGTATTTACAATGTACTACACCTCTAAAATCTGGAGATGCTGAGTAAGTCTATGTTTTGAGAAAAGGTTACATAAATATTTACTTCTCTCTTCTGCTTTCTGTAAATAGACACTCTTTTTGCAAATATATATGCAATAGACTAGTTAGCCGATCTATCTGTCCTTTAAGAAATTAACGTTAGTTTGCAGTACATACAGTTCTCCTGAAAGCAAGATTCTCCAGGTAGAATTCTGTTAAATAGTTTGAGCTGTTGAAAATTTGCAACTTGCTGTGGCTAATTTTACACTCAGTAAAGCAATTATTTTCCAGGCATTAGCTAACACGTAAGCTTTAACAGAACATGCCACAATCAGCTGCATTTTATACCCTGCTGCTTTCTGTCATTTTCAAAAAAGAAAGAATTTCCAGCTAATTTAACTCTTGAGCTGCAGGGTTTGCACAAAATTACTCCTTATGATCTTTTAGAATACATTATGAAAGCACTGGAACTCAAGGGTTAAATTATTTCCTGGAGACGCTCAATATGTATGTTTAATTTATTGTATTATATATACCTGAGAGTTGCCAACATTCATTGGGAACTTTCTGAAAACTTGAGTACGACTGAAACAATTGCAAAGGGCGAGGGCAATGGCAGATTTCAAACGAGTTTATAGGTAAAAACAGTGTTCAGAAAATTTGGTTAATCTTCTTTTCAGTCCTTACCCATCTAAAACCCCCAAAGCTGTGAATGAAAATAAGTAATAGGCGCCACAGAACCAGAAAACAGTATCTCCACAGATATTCCTGGACTTTTTTTTCATGGTGTGCAACACATTCTTCTTCTCTAAAGAAAGACACTTCTAGCTTCAACAGATCATAATACAATCCAAGAAATACTCTGCCTGTACTGACATACAGCATCATTTACAGTTGTCAAATATTATGTATAACCCATTAACATATTTGGCTTTAAAATGTTAGCCGCAGGCTACCATTTGAATTAAAATGATAGTGGGGAAAAATTATGATAAAGGTTTCAGTTTACTGGATTTAATCCATTATCAAAAATGGGGAAGAAAAATTTTAAAGCCTGAATTAGGGAAGTTAAAGGAGACTCAAACAGGCCAGAAACCGTCCGTGGCTGTCTCTGGATGGCTGAGGAATACAAGGATATGCCCTCTTGGAGCTACTGTTACTCTGCAATGTCCCTCCTCAAGACCCCCACTGCACTACAGCAGAAGGGGCAGGTAAGAATGACAGAGGAGTGGATCATTCTTTGGAGTTGTGATCTGAGGAACTAGGGGGTAATGGGGCCAAACCTGAGCTTCCTTGGCTCCTCAATCATTGGAAAGGTCAGTACGCGAATACCCAGGGGTCACATGCAGGTTGCATCTTGGTGAGGGAGTTCATAGGGACTTCCCATCTCAACATCCAATATGCTTTATGGCAGAAACGCATTACTTCAAATGACAACAGCAGCATTGTTGACACAAATGGGATGGGGCTGCTGATAGATGTTTGGTACAAGTCTTTCACTGGGAAACCCCCTTTATTGGCAACTCTCACCAGGGTAAGGAAAACCACCATAAATTATGCCCTTTTCTGTTCTAAGATTTCCATAATACCTGACCTACCATCAGACCTTGATAAACTCAATTAGAAACAAACACACACAGAAAGACACTTGCTTATCAGAAGGCTAGCTGTCAAAAGTGAACTCCAGAATGTATGGCTAATTTTGAAAACTGAAAACAACCCCAAAACAAAGCAAAGTCCCAACCTACAAAATAAAAAAACCTCAGAACTCCAACCCCATTTGCTGCAGAGGTAGCTCTAAACTAGCATTCAAAACACTGAAATATGTAAAATACGTTTTCACCTAATCTCTCTCTGCCAGTATTTCCACGTCTTATTACAGTCATACCCGAGCAATTTTCTAATTTTGAAATGTTTTGAGACACCTTTTTTGGGCTTGAAAACTCATTTCGTCTTCTTGCAATTAGTACTTCAGGTTTCACGTCTTTCAAAGTAAATGAAAAATCTAGGAAGTAGTCTAATCAGAATACTGTCATTTCAACTGAATTATCTTTAATCAGTCATAGGTCACTATACAGCACTTCAGCGCAAATTTCAATTATGCCTATCGATGCTAAGAAAGGTAGCAAAGCAGAAGATCATCAGGAACGAAACGAAAAATCATTTAAAATCATGTCCTACCTGCTTGTCACTGGAACTGTTTCAGAGTTTGGAAAGATGAATTACATCTAGAATAAATAAATTGCATTTAACTGTGAGCTTCTGTCCCATCGTTCTGTTTATTGTTCAGACTTCTCATTCATCTTACTGTTAGGACTTCCAGTCTCTCTGAAGTTCATGAGAATTCCCAAGGAGATGAGTTTCCACCACTTTAAGAAGAGAATCTCATATGATAAGCATGTGAGCAGCTTCTTTGTTCAAACCAATCTCATGACTCCCTTTGAAGGTAATCCTTTAGAAGTCTCATGACCCATCTCCCTGCCCAGAGGGTATTTTCATCTCATGGTGGAACAAGGCACAACAAATCTACTTTGATAGTGCCCAAATCTCCAATTTGTTAAACCTCCTTTCCTCTCTTCAAACAGTGGATGTACTTGCTGTAAAAATGCCGGCACTGCAGAAAGGCTAAAGCAGGGGCTGAAACTTTTAATTTGAAGTATCCCCTCCCTTCTGCTAAAATATCAATGTTATTTGCATAATTGAGACAATTGGACATAATAGTCCTTTCAGGGGTCCTCATTAGATGTACAGCTCTACATTCTTTGAAAAGAAGAGAAAAGGAGGTCATACAGCATTAATTATATCTAATCCTTTTTAGAACAATTTGAAGTTGGGCAAAATGCTGTACTAAAACAGCTGAAGTCATAAATAAGCCATTCATTTTGTAACTTTACGTATCACATGCATTTTCGTACCCTCTTGCTTTTGTCAATTTAATTAATTCCTTTGCTGTGAAGGGCTTCTTTTGCATCTTTGCATACTTTAAAACTACCAACAGCAAAGGACACTGTGTGTTGCAGGTAGGTCTTTTTTCTGCTCCAACTTTCAAATATCTACCTTGTCTTGCTGTGCCGGGTGCCAACATCACGCAATAGGTAAGGATGACATCTAGAATCACATCTAAGGATCGTACTATCTAGAGCTAAAGGCAGTCTAACTCCTTGCTTCTGCTGCACTGCTCCATGCAGACAAGTAGCCTGCTGACTCCAATCTTATTTCACTGTTCCTGTACCTGATCTCCAATGTACTGAACACATATCCATTTGTAATTGGCAAAGAAATATTTTACAGACATCATTTCAACTTCTGTCCTGCCCTAAATGCCAAAGCATGCAGCTTTGTTGTAGAACCAGACCCTGATCTTCCTAACGAGACAAAGTTCCTGCTGACTTCATGACAAACCGCAATGGGTATGGAACAATTAGACATGCTTCTGGTACACTATAATGCCAAAAAAATTCTGGACTTCGTTTCTGTTTGAGGAAACGGTAAATTCTGAAGAAAGCAAGACACTAGTAAGAAAGCACGAAGTCACAGAAAGCAAGCAACTACGTCCATTGTTGGGCAGAAATACAGAGCATTCCTTCATTTAGGGTATTTTTTCCTTGAAGCCTTCATCCAAAGCTCACTAAATTTAGTGAGAGACCTTCTATCAAGGTATTCAACAGACACTGAAACAGGGCATATGTTGTGATTTAGAACATTATATCACAGGTGTGCTCCGGAGTTGCATAAATCTCTTTTTCCATGCTTTCAAAATCACATTGCTGGTTCTGACCTCTGAAATCACATCAAGCTTAAGTCCCAGTTGTTGCAGAAGATGTCTGATATCTGGTTCAAGCAAAGGGATTGTTTCAAAGCCTCTACCCACCATTCTTGAAAGCTGAGCATAGAAATGGAGGACGTATGATACAGTCAACAGATGTTTCTTTTTCCAGGGAAAACCAGGTTTCAGACATAGTACCCTTATGGATACCTCTTCTATCTGGAACGTTGTGTACTCTGTAAGCTAGAAAAGGTAACCTATTGGACAAACTGCACGAAATATTATCAAATATATATATAAGCCATACAAAAAACGTGATTTAGGCACTGAACTCCCTGCTGAAAATGGAACTCGGACATGCAGCATGGTATGTTTCTTTGGCTAGGTTCTCTACAGCAACAGAATTTAAAAAGGAGTAAATTGCTTTTTGCTCGTGAATGAGTTCTCCTTGGCCAGCTGTTATACGAGAATGTGGGTTGTATCTACAGCACCTGCATTTGGAACACAGGACACATTTTAAGAATCAATATTGGAAAGATGATGCCTGTGCGTTTTGTTCTTCCTTTTGTTAGCTCAAACTGCAATGACAGAAATGTATACCTGAGAAAGTACAGTACTTTTTAAAATCAAATGCAAATTTCACTGACCCTTCCCTCAACAGAAATTTGATGGGCATGCAAGCCTGCCAGCGGATCCCTTCTACAACACCGTAACTGCTCTGGCTCCTCAGTTTAAGTAATGAGACTGATGAAAGATAACCAAGCCATGGTCATATACGCAAAAGGAAAAAAACTGTAGCTGTTAAAAGTGTTTAAGGCGACTGAGATCAAAGCCCCCCCCTCTACAAGCAATAAGAACATTTTTTCTCACTTGCTATTGCAAATAAAAAACAAGTTTTGAAATTTTTGAAAAACACAAATTTCAGACTGGGTGTTTTAAGCAATGCCAGAGCTTGTCAGGATGCCTACACTCTAATGACAATGTTCTGAATAGTAGTTCAGGTAACACAAGATATCACTCTCTCTCTATAAAAATATAACTATAGTAATAATTATATAATATTATGGGAATTAATTAAGACGTTCCAGGGGTGGGGTGGGGAACAGCCACATGAAAGCAAAAGGACTTACACACAGTGGGTTTAACAGAAACCTTAACCAAGTTGGCTAAAAATCTAATAAACGTGCACTTCTGTTGTCAAGAGCAAACAGCCTACTGTCTGCTGTGCTTACTGTGTGAAATGCCTAGGACAAAATTCTGCATGGTAAGAGGAAGAAATCACTGGCATTTAATTCCAAATATATAATTCTGTCAAGTTCAGCCAAAGTGCTCATTCAGAGTTCAAAGGAATAACACACAAGTGAAAAAAACTACATTCTCAGAGAAAATGCCACTACACAAAAGATAGTTTTCACGGATGCCTGCACCCATACTATGGGAAGGCTCACAGCACTTGGAGTTTGTTTTGTGACATGGCTTGATATAAATGCACTGTGAAGGAAAGGGATAAAGATATGCATCTCTCTGCTGCCCTCACTGTGACTGTCTCAGAAAAAAAATTCCCTTGGTACTCAGTACCCACATGGCTGCAGGGAGTAAGCAGGAATGAAAAACTGATGAATTTGGTTTTATCCATTTAAACAATATCTTCACATACAATATAGAGGCATTGGGCCACGCCAAAAAAAGCTTTATTTACATCCTTCACTGTCGACACATGCCCTTATTACTCCCACCACCAAAATAAAATACGCGTGCTTCACTGATCGCAAACAACTTATTTATCTTCAAAAAGTAACAAGTTGTTATAGTTTTATTACAACTGCTGCAAATCTAATACCCGGGTAATCAGTTGTATTTATGTACGAATAATTGAAAACTCTGTAAACATAACTGCTTTTCCAAGTGATAAGGTTTGGCTGACATGTTTGACAGCTCACTTACTGAATGCAGCTAATAGATATTTTCTTAACAAAACGATAAAACACATTACCCGCTTCCCTAACCTGATGCATTTGCTGGTCTCTCCCAAATGTGCCCATATCAATGAAATCAATACAAAGACAGACAACATATAATTTCTTTGCGGATACTTACTTGTCTTGAAATTACTCCCCTAAAAAAAGCAAATTAATTCATCTAGTAAGAAAATATTTTTCCTAGTAGGGAAATGTTTTTCCCCTCATCTTCCTCTTCTGCACTGTTTATGCAGCATTCTGTAAGATCTAACAAGCCATGTCATGTAGAAACTAGTGCGTTCATATATATCAAAAGTAAAATTTATGGATAGCAGATGTGGGAGCTGAACTCTGAAATGCCAAAATGCAGTGTAAAAAGATGCAATGTTTTAGATTTTTTTCTGAAAAAGTATAAAATTGCACATGAGCAGGAACTGAGCTAGACTACATGCAAAACGCCTAGGGAATATATTGTAATCTTCCTCACATTCATTATCAAACCAAATCAAAATCTGAAATGTCCCAGTAAACTATAAATGCAAAAGTCATAAAGGAGTGAACAATAATTACATTGTGACATAATTAAGAAAATGTTGATGGGGGGGAGGCGACATGGGGATGGACGACCACAAAAACCAGTACCAAAATCCCCTTGTACCTGAGTTTCAACATTTGAGAGGAACTGAATGCTACTTTCAAGCCAAGCTTGTTACCGTAACAAACTGCAGCTCAAAGAATCCCGTATTTTTTATAGCTGAATTAAATCTTGAATCAATGAACTAGGATTTCACAGACTGCAACACTACTGAACTACTGAAAATTGTGATGAGCATTAATAAAAACATCACAGTTACAGATGTCAGAATAGATGAGCAATGATGCGACAGCAATCCGCCTGTGAGGAAAAATACGCTCGCTAAGACTCAGTCAGAAATGGACAAAGATGAAAGGCTCATGACAAGCTTGTTCCCATGAAATCAGAATAGAGTTCTTTATTCACACTCATCCTAATAATACTAGTTTGTAGCAGCAAAATTCACAGTCATTCACTGCAATGCTTTGACTGGACACAAATAACTCATCTTATGAAGCAGGAGCACGTACGAGAAGACAAAAGCAACCCTTGAACTACAGGTCTCTTACTTATACAAAAGTTTAATCATTTTTAAAAATGCATGTCCCAACAGATTCTGGTACAGCACATATCACATGATGCCACTGTCAAATCTGCAACGAAATGGACCATTTGAAAAACCCAAAGACAAAATATTCGAATAGTATCTTAGTGCCTTGTGCTATGATCACTGTGAAGACTGAATGGGTGAACTAGTTCCAAGTGTTTCCGGCTCCGCTTCTTCTTTTTGCTTGGGGGCAGCAGTTAGCATTTGGTCCAGATGTACACTACCTGAGCACAAATGAGAGGCATAAATGCAATGATCTGGTAAGCTCAAAGCACTGAAGTCAGTGACAAAACACCCAAGGCAGAACAACACTCTCGCCAAAAGCAACTATGAATTTTGCTCAGGAGTAACACTTGAGTCTTCTCCCCCTCTGAGCCCAAGGTCTGACTGCAACAGGGAACACCCCGGGGAGGTGGCTGTGGTACAGAGAAGGTAGGGCTGTCACCTACCTTACTGCATTGGCTAAAACAAGGCACTGACTGTAGCCTCTAGAGCTTTAATAAAACCTCAGTTCATAAAAGCCAGAAAGCAACCCCAAAGAAGAAATAGTTTGATAACAAAATGATCATAAATCCTCTTAATACCAGTGAAGAACTACCCAGGCATTCTGGGTGTTGAACAGCTAATATGAACAACAAACCCATGAACAGAAGTGGTGAGAAATGGCTTAGTTCCCAATCTGACTCCTATAAAGCAAGATACATTTATTGAAATGTGATAATCTCTGCATAAAATGGGTTTGGATGTGCAACTGAATTACCTGCCTAGTTTGAATTACAGGCTATTATCCCCAGCAAATTTATTAGGACCTTAAGTAGGATCTGATGAAACCACGCAGTGCAGCAGCAGGAAAAAAATAGTTCCCCTCACTCCCTCCTTTGTATAAGTCCCAATCTGCAATCCACTGAGAACACCGAGCTCCGGTACAAAAATGTCACAGAATCATAGAATGTGTTGGGTCGGAAGGGACCTTTAAAGGTCATCTAGTGCAACCCCCCTGCAGTGAGCAGGGACATCTTCAACTAGATCTTATGCTAGATCTATACCGCCTCTTTTGCAGGGAATGACTGCTTTTAGGTGGACAGAACTGTAAAATACCTTTGACGGTTTCTTTTGACCTCGGTGTATTACCACTGCAATTCTTCTCTGGATGACATACATGGATAACTAAGTAAACTAATTGCCTTCTTTACTGCCCAGGTTCATCTCTGAACTCATCTGCAGCATTCCCCTAGAGTTCTGTCAAGTGGTTAGAATTTGAAAGAGTATTTTTAAAGCAGAACAGAGGAAAATCGACAGTGCTCTTTTTTATCTGGTTCTAATGCAAGAAAGGCTGTTCCATGTTGTGAGATGCGCGAGGGAAACAAGTTATTTTTGGCAAGATTTCACCCGATGATAAGTGTTTTTGTAATACAGTCAAGTGCCACAAGTACTACTCCTCCCTCATGGAAACGCTTTTAAACTTCACACAGCAACAGCAGCAATTGTATATGTTTCACAATTCTCCCTCCCTCCCCCCTTTTCTTTGTGTTTGAAGGGGCTTTGTACAGAAAAAACAGCAACGAACTGTGTGTTCTGCTTAAGCACAACTGACATCAAAGATGAGCCGGAACAAAGAAGAAAAAAGTGCTGATCACTCAGGGCAGCGGCACACCAATCCCACCCATGCCACCCCCTCCACAGGGGACTGCGCGCTTCAGTTCCTCTCCTACCTGGACTGCTCACATCCAGGTTTTAACACAAAGGCATTTGCTAACTGTGGATTCTGTAAATGCTTACCCACATGCTTATTTTTATAGCCATGAATAGCCCCCCTGATTTTGACGGAACTATGCCATACACAGAAAGCTGTTCAAACAAAGTCGATGGGACAATTCAGGAGCTTAAAGCTAAGGCTGTGTCTAAGCTCGCACAGGATCAAGTTTTAAAATGACACAAACCAGCGTCTTCTACAATAAAAAGAATACTCTGTGCTTCGCTAGCAGTGTTCATCTGAATAGTTTAATGCACAAATGTGGATTGTCCCGTTTAGTCTTACACAGTAAACAGCTATTTTACTGTTTACTCATACACATAAAATTTTGTGAAGTTGGTGTTACTCCCAAGCCAACCAGCGTGTAGGTGTTCTGAAATCATGGAACATTTGAATAGAAATCTACTGTCATAAATGCAGGTCCTGCTGATCAATACATGGGTTAAGATAAATTAAAACCACAGTAAGTCGCTGAAACAGTATGAGGCACTGCAGCTTTCAGCTTTGTCAAGCGCATTATGTTCTCTCCAGTAATTAAAACAGAAATGCCAACAAGCAGCAAATACTCTCGTTAGTGAGATTCTAAAGTTAAGAATCGTTCTAAGAATTACTGTGGGTGGGGAGGAATCTCTAAATCTTATTTAGTTTCAGTAATCTTCAGCTGCACAACTGCTAAAAAAGAATTTAGGAATTTTCTCCCTGATGTATTTAGTTTTACATTTTTATGCAAATATTTTCTCTGCTAACAAGTGTGGTAGAAGCTGAACAAATGCAAGCGTTACTGAATAAATGCTCAATTTCCTTATATGCAATGAGACATATGTGCATAATTCACCTTTTAAACTTGCTTTTCCAACCTTCTCCTCAGACTAGCACTTAGATAATAAAAGAAACACATGGGTTACAATACCATTATTTCACCTTGAAAAGTCATAGAGTTTGTAAGTCAGTATGAAAATGTATATAGACGATCTTCTCTCTTTGTATTCAAGATATTCTCATCACGTTCTCTTTGACAGAGGAAAGCACATGTTTCAAGTATGGCAGCCCCATGCTTTATTATTTCCTTCTAGAAAGACTGTGTGACATTAATGTACTTGGTGATTCTGCACAGCACCAACAGGTACCTAACCACAGAGTAACAACTGAAGCTTAGCCCTTACTGCCATTCTAAGCACCTATTAATACGATGAGCTTACACTTCACTACCAGTGCCCCGCAGAGCTGTGCAGCAGAAACGTACAGCCCCACACACCACCCCAAAGGCAGCTGGGGAGGAACTACCTGGTGGCAAACAGAGCAGCAGCGTAAGCTCCGAGCTGCTTCAGCTCTAACTGCGAACTATTCACAAAGGAGACAGTCCCATCAGCTGAGGTTTGTTGGAAGATAACCTGTGCCGCTCGAACACGCAAACTGTGAATTACTTTTTAGTTTCTGATTTGACAGTTAGATCTAACATTACAGCACCTCCTAAGAGATTTACTAGCTATATAGGCACAGTACAATGGTTATTTTCTTGACAGGTGCAAATCTAAAAATTGGAACTGATATGGAAACTCAACTGCTCTCCAGCGAAGGAACAGATCTCATCTTGTAAAGCATCTCTCTCTCTCTAACGTCAGAGATGCTTTTAATACCAGAAACAGTAAGCGTATTCCCCTGCTCCAGCCCTCCCCGTTCCATTTCATTACAAATATAGTAATTTTCAGATTTCTGACATCTTCACTGGCTGCTACTTACCAGGCATGTTTCTGAGGTTAGAAGAAATAGTAGCAGGAACCTTCATGGTGTCTTTAAATAGGAAATAGAATATTTTAGCCTTCAGAAATGGTGATTACTATGATAAAGGACACCTCTACTGAAAGAAAAATCGCCATGGATTGGTAGAGAGAGAAGAAGGGCAACATCTGTTTCTCCACAGGGAAAAAAAAACCAACTGCTTGCTAATATGTCCAGCCTCACTAAAAATATGTAGCACCTGTGTGTTAGTTTTGTGATGATCTAGAGCCAACACATGGAAAAAGGAAGCTGATGAAGTCGCATCCTTTGGGTATGGCTTCTCAGTACCTCTTTACTCCCTCATCACAATCAGCAACAGTGAGTGCCTCTTCCTGCACAGTGCCTTCTGCAGAACCAGGACTCTCATAAGCCTCACACCTCCCTGACTACAGGGCTGCAGCCCAGTTCCATTCTAAGTCTCCTTCTTTTGACTTACCATTGAAAGGCAACTGCGAGTACAGTAAGTACTTACTTTTTCATATCACTCATTAAAAAGTCATATTGAGACTGGCAGTCATATTCCTCCATCGTTATCTTTCTGAGTATCTCTGCGGTTCTTAATACACCTGAGAAGCAGAAATGCCTGTGGTGGTCCAGTGAGCTAAAGCACAAACAACTGGAAAGGAAGGTCAAAATGAAAACCAGTCTTTACTCATAATTATGGAGAATGTTGAATTAAGCCACTGGAAAAGCTGGAAGAATACCAAAAGTTTAAAAAAAAAAAAAAAAAAAAAAAAGGCCCATCCCCCCCTAAAATTAAAACTCACCCCTGNAAAGGCCCATCTCTCACTCAAATTGAACATCCCACCTGGAAAAACATAGAGCTAGATGAAAAACAGTTACCTAGAGCCAAGCTTAGCCAAGACTAGCACTATAGAGGCTGCTCTATAGGGAATTTACCTTCCCAGTAACACCTTCAAACAGGCAAGAGATGCTTTTACTTACACCCGCTTTTGTACTCCTCTGTACTCTCAGGCTATCTGAACCTATTTCAGAGGAATTTTCTCAGGTGAACTCTAGTCCCTATGCACTGAATACCCAGCAGCAACCGGTGTGCACGAGGTGTGTTACAGGTTGAACCTTCTGGTTCCATTTCACCTGCAAGGAATCCAGCTCATGCCTGTTGGACTATTCCATGCTGTGAACTGAAGTGAGGGAAGCAGGAATGAGTGGGAGATTTGGTCCACAAACATCCTCCTACCCTAAACTGAGTGTGAGCTTTGCATTCAGCAACCCAAGTTGCTCCCATGGTTACCAAAAAGAAAAAAAAGGAAAAAAGAAAAAAGACAATTTTTTTCTTTTAGAATGAAAGGTGCAATTGACTTATTTTACTTACCTTTCTTACACATACACAAAATGCCTAAATACATGTTATTGCAATAACATGGATACCAGTGAAAACAAGTTAATATTGCCCCCGTGAAGCTTGAGCTCTTCTGTAAAACTGAATTGATAAATGTGTCTTTAATAAAAGAGAAGAAAAGTGTTCACACTAAGAGGTGTTGATTTGGTTTCTGAGTCAAATTGGAACATTTTTTTTAAAGACGAGACTGTTACCCAGTCACTGAGTTCTGCTCAGGTAGTTCTTCAGGTAATATATTCACTTCGCAAGAAAACACACTCAGAGAAGCCCCAGTTAAAAGGTATTTCTCCTATTGCCCTAAAAGAGAAATCCTGAATTGCACAGTATACCAATATAGCTCTAATTTTGTAATGGCCATTTACTAACTTAAATTGGTATTGGACAAATGTATAGTCTGCAATAAATTCAACTGTTCTCAATGGAAGACTCTTATTAATTAGTTCAGATGTTTCTCTTAGCAAAAAAAGGAAAGCAGCCAGTTCAAAGAAGAGATTTTTCTGTTCATTCTCCTAGTCAGTGCTACCGACACACCCATCACAAGACTGCTTCTCTGTATTTGAGGAAGCATTAAACATAGAACAGAGTTTTAGAGGAAAGCAGAAGTTCTGAAATTTAAAATAAATTTAAAAGAAGTAAACAGCATTTCTAATGAAACTCCGTAACAGGGATTATATAGGAAGACTTGACCATATCTCTGTGCCTATTTCCATGCTGACTCTTAAAATTTCATCTGAGAAGATTATAAGGGATCCAGATTCCCCACAAAAGGTTTGGTACCATCCTGAATCTAACGTGAGGATGTGAACACTGGAGATGTGGAAGCACAAAATACAAGCTCAAAACCATTGACCTGAGCTTCCAAACCCGCACTGCTATTGAGACTGAGAGCTTGCCAAGGCAGAGAGATATTTTTTTCTGTTTGTAAAGGACAAAGCATAAACATAGACCTCATATCTATGAATTAAAGTACACGTGCAATATATTATACGCACCTCTTAAAAACATTGAGAAAACCCCCGGTAATCTAGCTGTAGCAATCACATCTATGCTGCTTTCATGTGGTAGACTGAAATCTGGGACACCAGGTCCTTTCCAAGACCTGTTCTGTAACAATCCTGCTGGAACATACAGTGTGTATCAACCTTCTTAGCCTGCCTTTTCAGAGCGACTGTTTCCCGTATTTCATCAAAGCCCTACCACAACAAGTTACACTTACAGAGCTGTAGTGCTCTGGTTAATCAATTTCTTTGGAGAATGTTTCTCTCAGGTAACTATATTCTTTGGCTGGAACCCACAAAAACGTCTCTTAGATGGCTTCCTGCTTGCTTTCCCTTTCATTTGGAAGCTTGAGGGTGGACTCTGTTTGAACCTTACACTTTCCAGCTTTCATTAATGTAGTTACATTAACTCTCATGGTATTTGTTCATTCAGCGAACGTTTGTCGTGCTCCTGTTAGTTATTTTTCCCTCCCTTTTGTGAGGCAAAAGGGGGAGCAGGGGGAGAGAGAGAGAGAAAGCCTAATATTGATCTAAACTTTCTACTACCTGAGCCTGTTCAGGGCATCCTTCTCTAGTATGACACTGGTTCTTCTTTACTGAAACTCATGTAGAAGTTTTGCACATTGACTTCTTGCTAGATGTGATACATGCAGGTTGGCTTGAACAGCAGCTTGCTTAGCTTACAGCTGTGACAAACAAGAAGATTTTCAAAGTGTACTTCTATACATCACACTGCGTTTACCTTATTGTCCTCTGAAGTGCTTGCCATTTTCCTATCTTGTCTGCTATTAAGGTTTGAGAGATACAGACTGGAGCCTCGTCTTGAACCCTCTTCTATCCCCAGACTATCATAGTTCTGAAAGAATCGTGAAATGGTGCCCTCCTTTTCTTCTTGAATGGGTTCCTGAACAGGTCCAGGAGCGTAGTAGATCCTTGTGGAAGGGCATCCAGCCCACTGAGGAGTTTAAGAAAGGTCAGTATAAATGAAGGCACAGAGATATTGTCAAGTCTTAGCGCACATAGTAGAGCCATCGTGAGCAAATCTATAGTTAGGTAGAACCTAGGCTTTCCTTATCAGCATTATTCGCAATAACTTAGGTTTTTATTTATGTAGGTATTTGACTTGACACAGAAGACACCCAGAGACAAACATTAAAAAGCAGAAAACAAACCAGTATCTTATAGATACTGCAAGCATTGCATTATAATCATTAAACACCACAAACACTTCCCTCGTCATATCTTCTTATCTGCTCTGCACAGTGGCTTGCCTATTGCTTTAATTCATAAAGGTACTGACCGTGTATTATTCACTGCGCAGATTAATTCAGATTCTTCCTTGTGTTGCGTATACTTCTCTTTACTACATTTATTATTTTTTTTTCACTTGTGATAGAGGCATTTATATAAATTATATAGGTATACTTAAATTATGCCAAAAGATAAAAAAATGCCTTTTTTTTTAGGCATTTTTTAGGAGCAGTAGAAAGCATCAGTGTGCTTATTTCATTGGCTTTGCAGGCTGGAAGTTCCCATGAAAGATTAGCTAAGATGATTTGTGCCTTTTAGTTGCAAAGCTCAAGCTAAGCTGGACACTCCCAGGATGTGTTCTCAGCGCTGTCCCACTTTGCTGAATGTGCAGTTCCATGATACTGACTACTACAGAATTACAGCTCACTGGCATAAAGCATTAGCAGCTAGAGATTTTAATTTTTCCCCCCGGCAGTCATTCAAGAAGGGTACAGGGGAAAGAAAACAGCATCCTAAACCAAGTGTCATAGAGGAAATAGACACGTTATTTAAAATACTGCCAGCAATCTTCATTTTATTTTATCATAATGCTATTTCAGGCCTACCAGCGAACAAACCTGTGCACAACAGCGTGGGTTTGTTCTGTCAGGGAAAAGACCAATGAAACATTCATGATTTTTCTTTTCTTTTTTTTTTTAAACAAGAAAGCAATAAGGCTGCAGGTTAAAGGGGTCCTTCAAAAAGGGAAGGATTATGATCAATGCTTTGAAGAACTGAAATGCAAGACTGAATAAAACAGAAGCAGAATGCAAAGCTACAAGCAGGAGTTGATGAAAGCACGTTGTAATTCAACATGGTGTGCCACACAGCTAAATTACAGGGACCAAACACTTCCTTCCCTTTCCCAACACAGAAAGGTGGGATTTGTAACATTTCTCTTCAGTCTTTTCTTGTGAACAGCTTTAGATGTCTAAGCTATCATGTGCTTCTCCAGCAAAGAGCTGATGCGTGTCAGAAACAGCAATGGTGTAAAACTGTCACTTGAGAACTTGTTGAAAGTAAACGTGTATTTTTTTCTCTGTAAATGAATCCAAAGAGGAGCCAAGATTCAAACAAGTCACTTAAGCTTTGTACTGAAATTTTCATGAAGCACACACACATACACAAAGAGCCAGGTTCAGATGACTTTGTAATATACTTACTAGATATTTTAGCAGTTATTTGCTAGCAGTTACGAGCATTTTTAATCATCCATCCAATCTAATCGTTCCTTGTAAGTGCAAAAATGCTCATTCTTACAAATGCCACTCTTGGTCCTCCAGAGAGCAGAGAACGCTGATGACAATAACTGCAGCAGTAATTGCTATCGTGCTCATTCCTGCAGCTGTGGGCTGCTTTTACAAACATGGAGCATTCCTCTCAGCAACTGACAGAGAGCCCATTTTCAACTCACGGACTCCCTGTGAAAACTGACATTAGGTTTCCATTAGTGTCACTAACCGAGATCACAGCTGGTGGAGGAGCCTAGCCATGGATTTAGGATCCTAAACCAGCACTGACCGAACAGAATGAATCTATGACCAAGGAATTCTAAAATGGATCTGTCCACCCATGTTGTTTCCAGAAGCTTCCTCTATTACCTGTAACAGCACCATGACTGAAAAATCTGCAAACAAAGATTATGAATTTGCATGCTTTGATGGCTGAAGTGCAGTTCCTTGCCGATGGGTTGGGGTTGCTTTTATTTTTCAGTCATGTTTTTTACATGGGGAACAAAATAATTAACATTTGATGCTTTAGGCATTGACTAGTGCTGTGATGAAACCAGGCAAAACTAACTGACATAGAAGGCTGAAATAGCAGACACTGTATTTAAAGACACGTGCTGTGAAATCAAATCCTTCCCTAAATTCATTATTACAAATTTCTGATTCATAGAAAAGCGAACCTTGAAATGACAGAAAATCAAACCAATTCTAAGGAGATGTGGGGCATGCTTTTTGATAGAAAAAGTTGAAACATGCCTCAGTTTCCAGACTTGCAGAGCTTTTAAAACTGCTACTCGCTTCCCACTACTCAGTGGGAGATATGAAGGACTTGCGGCTTCCAAAAATCAAGATTTTTTTTAACAGGTTTCTCTACATGATTTTAAATGCCTAGATGCAAGCACCCATTTTAAAAAATGTTAGTGATAGAAGTTATAAATCATTGAAAGCACAACGTAGCTGTATAGTTCTATTCAACAAGGACAGAAGAAATAATGTAACAGACAATATTAGCAAGCCCTGCTTTATGTATCAGAATGAATTTGTACCTACCACAGATATAAAAGTGAGTGAACTGAATAGGATTTCCGCAGTCGCAAGGGGAAAAAAAAAAAAAACATGAATATATACCTCTATTTTAATCTTCTATCTTGAAGGCTTTGTACTGCTAGGTGAAGAGAAATGGGATTTGGCGTGTGCCAAACACCACAGGGCTCGCTGGGTTAAGCTTTAATGGCCAGGCAGAGGGCAGGTTTTGGAGTTTACTCTGGCTGGTACCAACCTTGACAGAGGAGAAGGTGGGTCAGCTTGTAAATACAGGAAGTAATAAAAAAACCCAACCAAACAACAAACCACCAAACCAAAATAACCCACAAAAACCCCTTAAATACTTAAAAGCTGTATTACAAAATGCTCAGAAACTCTGATAGCTCTCCACACGATGGCAGAAATATCAAACTTTCTAATCTGCAACTTTAAATGAAAGGTGGCAATGGAACAGAGGTCCTGAACTGGACTAAAGGTATTACCGCTCTAGTTGCAACTGGAGTGGCACTGTAACTGAAGGCAGCTTTAGTTGCCAGAAGGCTCAGGAATTCCACATTTCAAGAACCCACTAGTGTACACCACCTTCATGCAAAGATCATTGCCATTTTAGACCAGCAGCTTAAAAACCTAGCTTCACTCACTACTGAGTTAGACTCCTTCAACAAGAACTGATTTTTACTTGTTAAACTAAATGAAGAACATTTCTTTAAATTCCCTTTTTGGTAAAGAGTCATTTGAGCAATGCCCCTTTGCTCAGGCTCATTAACATAGTTTGGTGAAAGCTGAAGTTTTCTACTGAACAAGAACAAATCCTCAGAAAAGGGGGAGGAAAAAAAGGCAGGATTTATTTCAAGAAGGACATTAAAAATGAAAAAAAAATGTGCCAGAACCACTTGGCATGAGAAACACACCAGCTGTACTCCACTAATCCATGGCTGATCCTTGGAAAGAATCACAAATCCACTCAACCAGCAGGCTGAGTGCCATTTTATTGGCAAGAACTGAGAACAAAATGGAATCAAATACATTCTCATAATACTGGCTATTAAAAATTTTGCTTGGGTCTGATAAAGTATGTGTTAAGGACTCTGCTTAATTCAGCCACAGAACATGAAAAAGTGAAAATAGAAAGACTACATGTAGGAGTTTGCTAGAATATCATTTCATTATTATGGCCTCACTGCTGCAAGACACACACCCACTGAACTGACCCCAAGTCCTGCACTTTGGAACTCTTTCAATGAGAGCCAAGAACCGAACATGTCACCAAGAAATAGCCAGATGTATTTCTTTTTGTTCACAGCTGAGGCATGCTGCCAGAATAAACATGGAATAATCTGTACAGTTGGTGTCTGTGCTATGCCTGTACCTGCTGAAAGCTCCAGGATATCACCGATACCTGCTCCGAGGGGTGTGGTGTGCTGGGTTTTTCTTGGAGGGAGGTTGGTTTTGTCCTTTTCTTACAGTAGTACTTACTGCCAGCAGCAGCTGTCAAATCCACACATTTTCAACTCCCCTACAACTTTCACGTATCTTTCAGTCTGAATTATATTGCATTCCATAGCTTCATGCCTTTAGTGTAGCTTTTGTACCAGCTCAGTACAGCTTTGGCAAACAAAATCCTAAACACAGGCAAAAGACTAAGCCCATCATTAGTTGTTTTGCTAATGAGCTTTTATAATAAAACACATCTAAGAAGTCAAAAGTAAGTTTAATACTATAAATTACATAAGTTGGAAAAAAAATAACAGAAATCATTAAATAGAGCAATCTTGAGCTGGTTCAGAGTTATATTAGTTACTATTATAGGTAATTCCTTTTTCTAATGTTTATGACCCTTTGATCAATATGTGAGCATTTCTCAGCACCAGGGGGTGTGAGGGGGAGGGAGGGAGAGGGGGAGCATGGGGAAAGAAAAAGTAATGCAACCTTTGCTTTCAAGGTTCCTGTCCACAGTCATGATAAAATAGTTCTGTGATGACTGCTTGATTAAAAATTAATTGCTGTGGTAATTTAAAGATATGCCTTATTTAATAATTAATGTATGGGAATTAAAATGGACTATACACTGAAGTCTTATTATAAGGTATACTCAGAAAAAGATCCACGATCTTCATTGTATTATTAAGGGGAGAGAGTGATTTTATTCTATCTTAGAGAATGAACTCTTCCCGTCATGTCTTGTGCAACAATTGGTCCTTATTTTGCCTCACTACTAGGGAAAATAAGAATTTTAGCGTAAGACTTCATAGTGAGGTCTTTTCTATATAGCATAGCTCTATCTAGTGGTTGATTAATCCAAGTGCATCTGACTGTTTAAAGAAGACTAAATCATGAATTTGATGAAGGCCAGGAAGGTCTTAGGACGGCAACACTTTCTTATTCTCATCTACTGTCATCCACCTTGCCTGAGTCTGGAAATACACCAGGAAAGGTTGTACTGCTAGCTAAATACTATCTTTACAGACATTGATGAATGTGATTCCATGAAGACGACTTGTAATGAACACATCTTCCAATACAATTTGCAGGAACAAACCAGGGGCTCCAACACTTACACATTTTTTTCCCAGTCTCATCATTGACACTAATCTGTGTCAGCGTCTAATCGAACATGGCAGGGGGAGAGCTGCTAAATTCTGTCCTGTGTAACTGAGTAATGGATTTCACCAGCACAGGGGAAAGGTCACTAGTTTTTGCTGGCAATTACAAAAGCTCCACAAAAGTATGCCTACAGTTTTTCCAAGCTCAACGGGCCATTTATCCAACGGAGGCTGAAGGAAATAATGGGCATTCAGACAGCAGTTTCTTGATGCATGCTCTAATGATAATTTTGGTTAGTAACTGTATAAATAACTATAGTTTAATTTAAACTATAGCAATCCTGCTACACATCCCCAGCGTAGCAAAATTAAAATAGCAACGTAAAAGCACTGCCGTTGGTGAAAAGAAGTCACGTCTGCTGCATACAGCCAACACCAAAATATAATGTGAAATTTTAAACACTGCTTAAGGTTAAGCCCACAGAGTAGTTCTATGAAATTAGCTTTGAATGCTGTATGACTTTTTTCTAGAAAGCCTGGAAATCATCTCTCCTTTAGAATGATTAGGACACATGAACCGGGGGCCTGTCAATACTCCTGGCACTGGGATTAGGTAATTCTGATCACTGAAAGCTTCAACTGTAAACAGTCTCTCTCATTCAAGCTCCATCTGTTTCTCTACATACTGTTCCAGAAAGCAACTTGAACAGAGCTTATTTCGTGCACAGGAATTAAATAGGTTTACAGCACAGTTTTCAAGTCCTTTTCAACTCATATTTTATCTAGCATTTCTGCAACGATGACACAGGTGACAGAAAAGTTTTACTAGCGATATTTTCCTTGTAGATTACTCCAATCTGCTCTAAATTAACTTCTATCCTAGCAAGACAGTAAAACCCATGTGATGTTTTGTGTGCCTGTGCATAGAGAACAAAAGCATTTGTCTGTTTCAACACTTTGAATTGTCATACCGGTATGTATAAACTAATGAAAATGTAATACTAGTAGAAAGTTTTACCTTATCAACATGAAAATTATTTGAAAATCAAAGCAAAGTGACTTGACCAAGCTAAATGCATCCCCCAGTCTTCATTCCATGAAAATTTCATAGCTTCTGTTCTCCTTTCAGAGAAACAATTCAAGATGACAGCCAGATTTACTCACTTGCCCTTGTTCTTGATTCAAGCATAGTTTGCTAATGAACTAGACGCATAAGATTAACAGAGGTTAGCGTGGACCATTTCACACTAATTTCTACCAAATAAAGTATGAAGCTTTTCAGTTTTCTAAATGCTCAGTCAGGTGCCTGAACACAAGTACCTGGCACCAATTCAGATGCATGGTGTATCGAGGACATCCTCCCCGGACTAGCATCCCACAGGGTCTCATGAAGACCTTCTCAGCAGCTAGAGGCCAGAGAGGATGGAAAATGGCGCTACATGTTCAAGTTCAGATATCTCAATTGCGCCCTTGTGCATTCCTCTTAATAATGCTCAGTTACATAAACTAAAGATAGCATGGCTCTCCCTTACTGCTAGGAAAAATTAACTTCAGAACATTATAACTTAAATTAAAAAATATTTACAAATCCTACTGAGTGACACAGGTAGGTGAATGTCAGAATGTTCAGAGACTGCATTAGTGGTTTTATTTATTATAAATACTAAAGCTTTATCAACAGCGAAACGTTAATACCATAGGATTTATTATGGGTGAGGCAAGTAATGATTAAAATTAACTAGGCCATAGACTGCAGTTGGACACTAATGACGAATGCATTGGACCAGCCATTTTTAACAAGCCAGCTATTTCCCTTCCCATTATTTCCTGAATATGATACGCAACTGCAACACTAATCCAGAGCTCCTGGAAGACAGCCAGCCTCCTGGCTCTGTTCCTCAGGCTGACTCTCAGCATGGGTTCGTATTTCCAAAGGCCCGAACAGATCAGGACCCATATATACTTAAGGCTAAATCTCCATTCAGAACCCACCTCAGCTGCTCACATCCCTCAGTAGTCAAGCAGGCAACGAGAGGCAAGACAAAGTGCTTGTGTGCATGTGGGGGGAAGCCAAAAGGAAAAAAAGAACTTTCAGATGAGATTAGTGTGGTACAGAGCCTGGCCGCCCCTGGGGCCCCAGCCTTATGGTTTATCAGAAGGTGATCTATATGCAGCAACTTCTTAACAGCAGAGCTACCATTAAAGCAGAATAAGAAGTACCGTCACTTGACGTCAAGGTCCTCCTGAGAAGGTGGAGACATTTCTCTGGTAAATTTAACTATTCTGAAGACAGAAGGCTGATACAGGAGTTGGGGATTCTCTAGGATGAAAGACACCGCTAAACAGCTAGACTTATTAACGTTTGGTGAAGGCATGTCATGTCACATCATGTCAGTGTTTCAACACTCAGAGCTAGTAACTTAGGAAAACACACCGGCTTTTCACCTTTTAAGCCCTCTGTTCAAACCTAGGCCTGACAAATACAAAAACATGTCTGATGCACTTCAGGGAATGAGAAGAATAAGGATTTTTTAAGGAAGGCTCAACAAAATTGTAAAGCGAACTAGAACTAAATACCAGAACAGGTACAAAATTCAACAGCAAAATTAAAAGATATTCAACTTGGGATACTAAGTATCAGGTTAAAGAAACCTTACCCAAACATAAAAGACTGTTTTCCCAAACTAGTGAGCTCAAGCTGGCTTCCATGCTTTCATAAAACTTGCAGCTAAGCTGTAGAACTCCTTTGTGAAGGACGCCGTGGAAACTAAAAGGCAACAGCCTAATTTCACATAAACTCCCTACAATATTACCTCTGGTCTATACAATCCCTACCTTAAGTATCACTGCACAGGAACAAACTCTGAGAGAGAATAACTACATCTTCCCCCCATTCCTACGGCACTCCCTCGACTGTGCTCTTACAGCACCGGGCAGCACAGATTTCTGGTCTGACCCAGCACAACTGCTCTTACATTCTATGCCTTACCTCTAAATTTACTTGGACAAGAATTGAAAAAAGCTTGTCAGCTCATGAGCAGTACACCCAATTCCCACCTGGATTTTCAGTCTTCAGTTTTATGAGCAAATTCATCATTGAAAAATATTTAGGGGACTCAAACTTCTGTAAAACCTAGATAAATTATTAGGTGATTAAGATGCAATTTTAAAACAGCGCACCCTGGGCTATGAGCATTAATCTAGCTAATCACATGCTAATTAAACCTTTTGAAAAAGCCTTGGAATGTACCCTTTGGTCCATAGTTCCAAACTGACAAAGATTTTGCTTTTGTAAAAATATAACATAAAAATCACTACAAACAATGTAGAACTAGACAAAGATATTTACTACTTAATGTGAACATCAAGACAAAAACCTCATGCATACCTCTTCACCTGCCTGTCTCCGTAAAACACATTAATAAATAAACAAGCATAGAAGTTCATGATTTACTGCTGAATTATATTAAGAATAGCGTTGGGTACTGTGTATCGGAAACAACAGAGGACGAACCCCTGAACAACTTTTTTCTCCCCTTTTTTGTGAAAAAAGTTTTGTAATACATGACCTGTGACAGAAAAATTGGGAAGGAGGGAAAATAAAGTCAACTAAGAACTCTGAAAATAAAAAAGGAAAAACATTTCAATGTCTATTCTGTTAAAAAAATGACAAACAGTACATTTAGTAGAGCTTAGTAACCACTGCTTGCCTTCCCCTGGTAGAGGCTTAAGCCATTCAGCTATTAATCACATGAAAGTAGATATTAAGGAATATTAATCCATACCAGCTGCTACATCTTTTACTGTGCTATTATTAGAGATTAATCTTTACAGAACAAGGCTGCCTTTTCCTGTCATTTCCAAGAGGACATCATACAATACTGTTTTACAGCACATCTTCATAATGGGGTTGAAGAAAGCATCAGATAATGACTACATGGTGAAATTATATTCAACTTATATTCAAATCTAAGGCACTTCTGTTTAGAAGAAACACTGACACTGTCATCAGTTGATTAGTTAATTTTTATTGTGACTGTAAAAAACCACTTTTATAGCTTGCTATTTACATGAAAAGAGAAAGGATATTCTCTTATGCAAAGTTCAATGCCATGTAATTTCCTATCTTTAATAGCAGGTAATGAATCCAGTTAAAAACATCTAATATGATCTACTCGATGGAGCCTTAATGAGGAATATTCAGGATTGTAACAGAAGTTTAACAAAACAGGATCAACACTGTGAACATGGTATTTTCTAATGAAGTATAAAAACCCTGTTAGGTGATCCATGCTTTTCGAGGAGCAGTTGCTTTTACTGTTGGATACACTTCACAGACAACTGTATCTTCAGACTCTACAGAAACTCCTATCAGATCACATGTTGGTGCAATGCTAGGTTTTAAAAAAAAAAAACTAATAAAAAAAAATCACAAAAAGTATCACACTGTTCCAAAAAAGTAAAATTCCTGGCAGAAAAGGTCAGCATTATCCATTAAAGATTATGAGATTACCATACATGACTGTACCAGCTGCCCTGGGGAAATCAGTTGTCATAGTTACAGAAAGTCTACATTCTCTATACCTGCAGTCTCCTCATTTTGTTAAATGCAAAATTCTTCTCTAATTATGTTGCAATAATTCTTCAGGGTATCTTTGTTTTTTACTCATTTGAACTTTAGATTGATTTTGCAGATTTAGTTGAGGGTTGTATGATCCACAGTGTTCTCCCACTCTTCCTCGCAATTAGCACAGTATCTCCTCAGCGGCCGCTGCCTTTTCACTCTTCACAAATTTGCAAAACTCCTTCAGTGGCTCCCTTTCCTCAGTCTGCCCATGTTCTGCCTCGGCAACTTGATCCACCTCAACTGCTCCCTCCACAGCACTGCCTGAACCTGCCTCTGCCTTTGACAGTCCAGCATGTACCACTGCCTCTCGCAGCCTCTGCTACCTGTCTTTAACCCTCCCCACCCTCATCTTCACCTGCTGATGAACCAGCTCTTATTTATATAACATTGGGTTTGATGACTTTTCCTCTTCTCTCACCTCCTCCCAAATAAGTACCTTAAAATTCTGCTATTTCACTCGCTTCTTCGTGCCACTTCCCAGGATAAAGCGGCTTTCCCATTCCACCCTGCTAATGCCTGTCTACAGGATGTCTCCCATCTCCGAACTGGAGAGGTGCCCACTTCCAATGCCTCATGTCAATAATTTGCCTGCTAACAACTGCCAAGAGTACAGGGCAGACAGAGGTACTCACAACACAAAAGATAATGTACATGTTAGGAGGTAAAACTGGGGTCCAAATGTATGCCTTTAAGGAGTTTATCTCATTGCTTACTTGTTTTTTAAATTGACAGGGTTTGGGTTTTTTTTTTCTTGTTTCTGTCCTTCCCCCCCTGCCCCCCCGCTAGCTCTGAAATCATAAGGGGTAAAATATGAGATCAACCACTTTTACCATTAATTAGGAGTCAGTTAGCCAGCTTTGTAACACATACGAATCTATGTAAAATCCTTCCATTCAGCCTTTATACACCTCTGCCACCCAGCTGTGAAAGGCTGTTGCAGCGAATCCTTGAGCTATATACGTTGTGAATGTACTTTAACAATCCTCAATTACATTTCTCTTTATTTTATGTATGACTTTGAAAAACATCAGTTCATCTCTTCTTGGGTAATTCAAACCTATTTAGAATTTTGGGCAGTATTTACTCAATTTTCCTGAAAACTTGGAAAAGCTATAAAAATAGGAGTAAAACGTGCCCCTGCACCTTCTCAAGACATGGAAGTTTGCTGCATTCTAGGAATGAATGTCTTTCTTCTCCTTGTTCTTTGCTGATGTTTGTCGAGTTTCCCTTTCACCGCTTGTCTGCCTCTCGTGGATTTTGACTCTCCATTTCCAGTCCTTTGGATAGCCAAGGTTTGGCTTATTTTCCATTTTTCAAAGTGAGTAGCTTTATCGCAGGCATCTACACCAAGAGAAAACTGATGTCTGGCAACCCTGAGGAGGGTTTACATGAGCAATTCCTACATCACAGATTAGTTAATTGGAGGCTTGAAGGAGGGAAATATGATCAGGGTTTTTCCCTCCTCAGACCTGCGTCAGGCTTGTTTGCAGACCTTCAGTGGAGAGAGGCTGGTAAGCGAGAACAGGTACGAGATGCAGCATGAACCAAGCATCTATGGCAGGTTTTTTCAAATGAGACTAAGAGTTATTTGTGTTGGGAAACAGACAGTGAAGCACCGTTATGAAAGACACAGATGCAGGCCAATCCTGTAGTTGCCAGCAGCGAATATGAACAGCTGGACAGAGTAGCATCACATTGCTAGGAAGTAAAAAACATTATTCCATAATTCACAAGGTGATTCTGACACTCAGTACATGACGTGAGTTCTGGGGAAGGATTTTGTTCCCTCCGCCTCTGCTGCAGTGCTGCTCACGGTTTCATCATTATCACAGGCCCAAGTCAAGCATTAGGGAATATTTTAAATATACCATCCTTTAAAACTGAAGGCTCTGCTCACATGCAATATGAAAAAGGACAGTTCTCGTGCTGTTCCCTTTGTCAGCTTCATCTTTTTCTAACTCTACAGAATCTTGGTAGTAAATCCATGCTTTCGCTGATATGGCTAGCACAAGAGTCCAGAAATCATAGAATCATAGAATCATAGGGATGGAAGGGACCTCTGGAGATCATCTAGTCCAGCCCCCCTGCCAGAGCAGGGCCACCTAGAGCAGGTTACACAGGAACGCGTCCAGGCGGGTTTTGAATGTCTCCAGAGATGGAGACTCCACCACCTCTCTGGGCAGCCTGTGCCAGGGCTCTGCCACCCTCAAAGTAAAGAAGTTCCTCCTCATGTTGAGATGGAACTTCCTATGCTCAAGTTTGTACCCATTACCTCTTGTCCTATTGCCGGGCACCATTGAAAAGAGCCTGGCCCCCTTCTCCTGACACCCACCCTTTAAGTATTTGTACACATTAATTAGGTCACCCCTCAGCCATCTCTTTTCCAGACTAAACAGACCCAATTCCCTCAGCCTTTCCTCATAAGAGAGGTGTTCCAATCCCCTAATCATCTTGGTAGCCCTAATGTTTCCTATTACACCTGCAATTACAAGCTGCAAACCTGCACTGGCTCAGGAATTTATCTAGATAAAACCCCTCTCTCCTTCTGGCCCTAGAATCCTGTAATAGGTTATTAAGCAGCTGCATTTCAGAGTGGCACCTCTGTATACATAATTTGTATGCTGTTCAAATTCATAAAGGGGACGAAGGGTATTAGATATGTACATGACTGTTATGTGTTCGGCACCAGGCCAAGCCTACCATGACACTTGCAACTCATAATACACATTCTTAACCTGCTGGACAGTCAGCACTTGCTGTAAATGGTGGGCTTTATGCACTATTTGCCCAGACATACAGATGTTCTATGAGATATATGCATATTCCTTGTAAGTGACAGCTATCATCACTTTTAAAAATTGGCCAAACATTTGGACTCAAACACACTAAGTATGTCAAAAAGCTCCCGCAAAACTCATGACATTCTCATTGCTGGAAGCCATCATGATGTAGCACTTGTACCTAGGCAGCATTTTGGTTAGAGGGACATGAGGCTTTAACAGCTACACAGTGCAAGAATTCTTGTCTCTGATTCCATGCTCACACCCTATCTTGAACAGTAAGCTTCCATGCCTTTGCGGTAACCCTTCCTTCATGCTACAGATCACACATTACTTGCTGTATGCTGCATCTGCTCCTGTCGGATGTCTGCAGTGTACTGACTTGTAGGGAAGGGACTTACTGCAATGCCGCATGCCTAGCTATGCCCAGTGGCTCATACCTGCAGAATACAGACTCAACTCCTTATGAACAATTCCTGACAACAAATGGATTCCGGAAAGCCATACCTTACAATGTCTGTCTTGAGAAGAAATTTACAGGATCTCAAGAAAAGAGCCATTTATTTCTACACTTCAAATTTGATAAATCCTCTACTATACTGATGTTCTTTCTTTGGATGATGTGACATAGCAAAAGAAAAGCCTTATAATTCACTTGGCCAACTGTGCATCCTGCTTAGGGGGTTAAAGGATTTATTTCCAATTCCTATTCAGATCAGCTGGTACTGTCTAACACCTACTCTGTTACAGACTGTTCTTCACAATGCTCTTATCCAGTTTGTTGAACGACACTAAGATGCCAAATCAACACTAAACTGATTCAGTGTTGAATCAGCGTTGATTCAGCGTTAATTCAGCAAGGCAGTTCAGTAAAAGAGCCAGCAGAATGCTCTTCGTAAAACAGTATACACAAGTAGAAAGGATTTGTCAAAACTGGACAAATTTATATATTCAACTGTATACTCATTTTTTGTTATCTTTTAAGAATGCAGCTACAGGCCTGATTCATCTGTGATAGTCACAGATTATGGTAATTTGACATTCCCTTCTTTCATTAAACGGAAGAATACAGGCCTGCTGCAAACTCTAAGTTTGGGATTCTGTACCTGAGATCACAAGCTGCTAACTACAGTTTTTGTTTGAAAAGGGGCAACTGATAACCTGTTGGCCTGTTCTCCAGACACAAGTCTGCCTCTATTTTTCTTTAGGGCCATAACAGTTTGATTATTACCCCAATATTTTTTGAGCATTAAGGAAGATACAGAACCTGCTCTGCTGTATTTAGAGAGAAATAAATTATTATACCTAAGTCACTTTCTCACTTCCATCACTCAACTGATTCCCGAAACTGGAAAAAACACAGCAGTGTTATCTCGTGAGCCACTGAGACAGTGGCCAAAATGCTTGCACAAAGGGAATTTCTTAATCACAGCAAAAAATTTTTTTTTGGGAAAAAAAAAGATATTTGAAACTCTCAAAAGGAATTTCTATGAAAATTATTTCATTGTTACCAAGTGATCTATCTAATCATAACTGTAATATTAACCAGTTGCAGATAATTGTTCGAAATAAACCCATGAGCTAACCTGTTATAAACCATCAAAAGCTACGGTAATTTGAAGGAAATCACAACTTCTTGACAAATAGTTTAGAAGCAGAAACTAAATTCATCCTGTTAATCTTTTTTTCCCCATTCTAAGTATAATATTAACATAAGTGAGCACACAAAGCATCCAATTTAAGACAACTTCAAGGAATTTTATACTAATTTTCAAGCTTCATTAACAAATGGTAAGACAGATCAAACAGTGACTTAAAGAGGAGACAAAATGATTTTTCGGTCTAAAAGGTAAGCTTTCTGTGACCTAAGAGAATGTATTCATCCTTTCTCCTCTTTTCGCTGGTTTGGCTGGTCATTTACAAAACACAGGACAAGTTATTTGCCTTAGTATGAAGGTCTAATGATCCTTCCACCTTTGTAATCCATGAAAGCTTTCCTAATGAAGCACTGGGTAAAACTGTACTACCTTGCAAAAATTTAAAAAGATCCATTATACTTTCTAGAGTAGTGCTGTTGAGATTTTCAAAGTTGTCTAATGTATTTAGATAGAACAGTCTTTATAATATTTTTTAATATACTAAAAAATTTGGGTTTTTTTAGACATTACTGTTATTTCTTGTACCACATTTGATAGCCAGGAAGAAGACAGGAAGAAGTGACGTGAGCAATAAAGCAATTAAAAACATATTAGTGTCTCTATAAAAGCTTAAATCTGAGTATCAGGAAGGCTTGTACTGAGTATACCCTTATACAGGTAATCACAGAGAATTTACAAGCATAGAAGAATTATAAGCAAACAGAAGTAACACGCAGAGAAAAGCTGTTACAATAAAATGGTCTTCTCTTCAGAGGAACAGAAAATGAGTGATAGTAGGTACATCTTAAAGACATTCAGATCATAGAATGTGTTGGGTCGGAAGGGACTTTTAAAGGCCATCTAGTCCAACCCCCCTGCAGTGAGCAGGGACATCTTCAACTAGATCAGGTTGCTCAGAGCCTCATCCAGCCTGGCCGCGAATGTCTCCAGGGATGGGGCCTCCACCACCTCTCTGGGCAACCTGTTCCAGTGTCTCACCACCCTCTTTGTAAAGAACTTCTTCCTAATGGCTAATCTAAACCTGCCCTGCTCTAGTTTAAAACCATTGCCTCTCGTCCTGTTGCTATGTGCCCTTGCAAACAGCCCCTCCCCAGCTTTCTTGTCAGCCCCCCTCAGGCACTGGAAGGCCGCTGTGAGGTCTCCTCGGAGCCTTCTCTTCTCCAGGCTGAACAACCCCAACTCTCTCAGCCTGTCCTCATATCAGAGGTGCTCCAGCCCCCTGATCATCTTCGTGGCCCTCCTCTGGACCTGCTCCAACAGGTCCACGTCCTTCTTGTGCTGAGGGCTCCAGAGCTGGACACAGTCCTCCAGGTGGGGTCTCACGAGAGCAGAGTAGAGGGGGAGAATCACCGCTCTGGATCTGCTGGACACGGTTCTTTTGATGCAGCCCAGGATGCGACTGGCCTTCTGGGCTGCAAGCACGCATTGTTGGCTCATGTCCAGCTTTTCATCCGCGAGTACCCCCAGGTCCTTTTCCACAGGGCTGCCCTGTATCACATCATCCCCCAGCCTGTATCGATAACGAGGGTTGTCCCGACCCAAGTGTAGGACCTTGCACCTGGCCTTGTTGAACTTCATAAGGTTTGCTCAGGCCCACCTCTCTAGCTCGTCCAGGTCCCTCTGGATGACATCCCGTCCCTCTGGCACATCGACCGCACCACTCAGCTTGGTGTCATCGGCAAACTTGCTGAGGGTGCACTTGATCCCACTGCCTGTGTCATTGATGAAGATGTTGAACAGCACCGGTCCCAGTACAGATGGATCCCTGAGGGACACCACTTGTGACCCCTCTCCATCTGGACATCGAGCCATTGACCACCACCCTCTGGATGCGACCATCCAGCCAGTTCCTTTTGCACTGAACAGTCCACCCATCAAATCTGTATCTCTCCAACTTAGAGAGAAGGACGTTGTGGGGGATCATGTCAAAGGCCTTACAGAAGTCCAGACAGACGATATCCATAGCTCTCCTCCTCTGTTGATCAAGTCAACAGAGATAATAAGCAGAGATGAAAGCACTGTTTAGTACCACAAAAGTAATTTGAAGTAATTCCCATTAGTGGGAATGACAGACCAGTGATGTACATCCAGATAAGATGCTTCCTTTTTTAATAAACTGAGCTGTTTACAAGAAACAAAACCAAAACACAGATGTAAGTGTGCAGACACACAAGCATATTCCTTTTCTTAAACACTATGCATTTCACATTTCATTTACAGCATTCACTGTTTAGGTAGAGAATAAAGCCTTTAATTTCAGAGCAGGTACCAACAGGTGTTTTTGTGAAACTGCTCAAGAAGTAAAATGTCACCTTCCTCTAGAGCACTGCTGTCAATATCAGGGGAATACACGGGAGAGCTAAGTAGAGTAGAGAGCTGAGGAGAAATACTTGGCCATTTTAATTACTCTTACTATTCAGCACCACTGCAGTAAAAATTGTGAGTCAAAATCATGGACCGGGACCACATGCTGTTACACAGTCCTCAGAAGAAGGTCTGTGAGAGTGGTAAGAGGGAAAAATTATTTAAAGAGTGGTAGGTGAAATTTTCATTACAAATCTCTCTGCTTAGCTCCATCACATGGCTTTAACCATTTCCCGCCTAGGTTTTCCAGATGTATCCCAAAGCACTACACCCCTACAGAATACCCACAGTCAAGACAACTTTCAATCCCTGTTTTCAGCTGTATCATTAGCAAAAGCTTACATTCAGTACAAAACAGTCTCAAGCACAACAGCGCCCAGTTTTCCTGCCTCAAGATGTCCTGACTCCCAGAGACGATCACTTCCACTTGCCTGGGTGCTGACAGCGTGCTATTAACCCCAGAGAGCTAACAAACATGATTTCTCAGCAGCTGTAACCCTCCCAGCCTACACATAAGCCTAAAAATCTATTTTTTTAATCAACAGTGGAACTAATGCTTTTCTCATGAGAGGTAAAATTCTTGTTCCCAAAATAAACATTCAGCAAATAAACACCAAAAGAATTACAAAGACTAAAACAAGCAAACCATGAAGGGAATTTACAGCTTTTAGAAGACAGTATTTTTTTTTTATAATCAAACGTTGCTAAGAAAAACAAAATCTGTACTATGTTCCTTCTACCTTCACTTGACCAGTCTTTCCTGTGGGATTAAACAATTTTTATCTGGGTACTTTACTCTGACTTTATTCCATTCAGGAAGTAAAATTCTATATGCTTTGCAGCATCAAGTTAGGCTTGGGGACATTTTAAAAAAAAAAAAAAAGCTGACTGCACCTGGGGCATTGTGCCTGTATTATGGATTTACTATTCTGATTCGTCACGTTTAAGTGAGCCTAGATACATAAAACAACATTTTAGAGGGGAAATCCTTGTCTTTAATTTCCTTTATCAATGTTTCTCTGTATTATTCAATAAATAAGTTAACAGTACGAGCCCATGAAACTACTGCTTATCTTTGAAAAGTCATTTGGTTGACAAAGCAAGCAATACACAGCCGTCCATTAAATGGAAGCGTCTTTGAGGACAGCCTGGTTTTTCACACTATTTGGACACAGACATGAGGCACCTAAGAAGCAACTGTGCAAGGTAATGGGAAAAGTTACACAAAGTGACACCGCTGCTAAGTATTAGCTGACATTTCAGTATGCCACTTTGCTCCATATCTTTGGGGCCTTCCATTTTTCTTCTAAGTGTTTAGGCTTGGCCCTGGTTCCAATTCCAGCTGAGCTGGCATCTAAGTAATCCTAAACTGAAGTTAGTCTATATTTGTTCCAAATTAATTTATCAATCCATGGACAAAAGATGTATTTAAAGTCACTTCACAGCTGAAAACTGAGTTAAGAAACACATGCTTAATATTCATTTACAACAGGAAAGCTTATGACAACAGAGTGAGGTTATAGATTATAAAGCAATCACCTCATGTCTTCTTTCTCCCCCCTTGTCTTTTTCATTCATATACTGAACAGCACACGATGCAACCACAAACTGTATTTCTCATAGAATCTGTCTGTCGTAGATGTTCAGTGAATCACATCATAATCTTTTACACATCCTATCAGTCTTCTCATTGATTGCACCTAAATCTGGCATGAACACTAAGCATCAACAGTCATCAAAATATGATTTTGACTGTGGATAGGAACAATTACAGGCTAGCCCTGTTTGGTGATAGTTAACCCAAAGATCCTTAAGACAGTGTGCTTGTGAAAGAACTCACATACATAATAGGAATAAGATTCATTGCCAGAACCAGTGCAATGAACATGACTGATAAATCTGAGACTTAAAAGAGCACAGAGGGAAAGAGAATTGTTCTCATTTATAATGGTATAATGGTACCAGCTATGAAAAGAAAAGAAAAGAAAAGAAAAGAAAAGAAAAGAAAAGAAAAGAAAAGAAAAGAAAAGAAAAGAAAAGAAAAGAAACAAACAGTGTCTCCAGCTGTTTCCCTCAGATTGTACTTTTGGTTAATTGCAGACTTACCTTTTGTGAGCCAGATGCTGAGCCCTTAAAAGAGGTGCGTTTGAAGGAGCCACTCATTCTCCGAAAGGAACCTGTGAACTTTCCTCCTCTTCCTTTCTTAACCCCCTGGCCCTTACCCTCCATAAGGGACCTAGTACCCCAGCACCAGAGAAAACTCTGATTTTACTCATGTAGTTTGAGCAGGTTTTTTCCTGAAGCCAGCAGCCATTAAGTTACAGCTTAAATAAAAAGAGAGACAGATGCATAAACCAAAACCAAAGCCAAATAGAGACCCCTGTGCTGATATGCACCCTGTCACAAGCATTACCAGCCAGCCAGCCAAGTAGAAAAACAAGGCAATACACTGATACAAACTGCTGTCCCCCTCCCTCTTCTGTTGACTCTATAATCAGGCTTAATGCACACAGCTTCTGCAAGCTATGGTTTTTAATGGACAGAGATTTAATAAATGGTGATTGAAGGTAAATCTACTTTAGAAGCAGCAGCCTGAAAGGTTTTTATTCGTGCAAAGCACAGGGCAGTCAGATGGAAATTATTTTGGTATCAGTAGAAAGGCACATGAAAAGAGCAGATGGTCCCCAGCAGAGTATATGTTAGAGGCCTGGTGGAATTCTACAGGATAACTGCTGATGGCGAGTGTGCCTACAGAAGGTCTCGGGAGGAGACGCAAGGTTTTAAAAGCAAACAACCCATAAGATCAAAAGATAGATTCCAAGTAATTGGAATAGGGGTTGTGGCAAATAAGGTTATGAGTTATTATTAATATGTCAATCTATTTTGTACTATTCTGGCTAAATATGCATAGTGAAAGCGAAATGAGGCAGTTAGGGGAGAATAAACAAGAAATAAGGAAGACGCAAGGTGCTTTAAAAGAACAACAAAATTGTTATCGACTAGGAAATACCTAGTTGGCTCCAGAAGACTTGCCTTCTCAGACATAAGCCAGGAATCTGTTAGACAGCCTGGTCTAGAAAAGAAGATGCATGAGAGCACAGAGAAACTAGTGATACATTTAAGAAATATGCACAGGGACTGCTGATCTGCAACTGTGAGGTAAGTCAGAAACACCGCTAACTTACAGGATTTAGTTATACAGTCATACTTTTTACTTGTTATTTACTTTTTTTTAGGTTCACCCCTTTGTCCCTCAATAAAGATGGAGTGGGTGCCTGCCTGCAGCTGGTTAGAGGAGGCACAGAAAATTGTGTTGAAAACCTAAAACAAAACAAAAGTGGAAGAGGCTGATGGATGAAGATGCACCTATTTTGTCATTCTGGTCAGCACAGCCATAATGAAGAAAATGAAATTTCCCAGGCTGGCAAGGATAAGTAGCTGAGAACTTACGACATACTTAAAGTTGCGTTGGAAAACGGGAGAGTAAAAGTTCCATGCTCTGCAGCAGAATCACTTCTATTATACTAGTGCAAACAGTCTGTGGTATCAGGTTAATTGAATGTAGAGAGGAGGGCATGGACACTAAAGGGTCACAAAAAGCGGTCTTCCTTTCTAACCATTCATCAGACCTAGGCAAAACCAAGGAAAATAAAATTAGCACTTTTGACAAGAATTTTGACAGTAGCTGTTGTGTGATATTAAGACATGGCTCGGCTTAAGTGAAAAAGGCTGACGTAGAAGCTGGCAAATGGAGTATTTGGCATTACTGGAGTTCTGCGTCCAGCTCTGGAGTCCTCAACACAAGGAGGACACGGACCTGTTGGAACAGGCCCAAAGGAGGCCACAAAGATGATCCGAGGGCTGGAGCACCTCGGCTATGAGGACACACTGTCAGAGTTGGGGTTGTTCAGCCTGGAGAAGAACAGGCTCGGGGGAGACCTTACAGCAGCCTTCCAGTCCCTAAGGGGGGCCTACAGGAAAGATGGGGAGGGACTCTTGATCAGGGAGTGTAACGATAGGATGAAGGGTAACGGTTTCAAACTGAAGGAGGGTAGATTTAGATTGGATATTACGAAGAAATTCTTTACTGTGAGGGTGGTGAGGCACTGGAACAGGTTGCCCAGGGAAGCTGTGGCTGCCCCATCCCTGGAGGGGTCCAAGGCCAGGCTGGATGGGGCTTTGAGCAACCTGGTCTGGTGGGAGGTGTCCCTGCCCAGGGCAGGGTGGGGTGGAACTAGATGATCTTTAAGGTCCCTTCCAACCCAAACCATTCTGTGATTCTATAAATATAAAAATCTGGCCAGGACAGTAAACTGATAGAGCATGGACAGAATAATCTTAAAGGGAGTTGTGATCAGACAAGATATTTTACAACTTCCATGTACATCTGCTCTCCAGAAGAGTCTCTTCATTGTATCTTGTCAGTTAGCAGCAGAACGTTGCAATGATTGCATGGTCTTCTGTACTGTATCACTGAGTTAGTTGCAAGAAAATAAAATATCTGTGTCAAAAACTACCCTGTTGTGAGTTTAAAATGTTGCAATTTTTGAAACGAAACAAATTACCTCTACTTATACCCAAGCTTAATTTGCTCAATCCTGCCTTTTTTATCTGTAAGAGTCATTGCTACATTCTGGGACATACTCTCAAATGGTGGTAGCTATTACAGCAGTCACTTCTATCGACACTAACAGATTTAATGAGCTGAGAATACGTCCTCCTGATCTAGCATCTTATTTGATAATTATGAAAAAAGCTGAAAGACATTCAGATAATAGCATATGCTAAACGTTTTTGTTTTGTATTGTAGTTTAAACAAATCCAACATGAATGTTATCACGGAAGAAAAAAAAAAAATACTCCAGGCTCTGTTACAGAGTTCCTCTTCCTCAGCCACAACGTGCACCTGAATGCGATGAATGAGAGAGAGGCGCATCCTACCCGGTACTTGTGATGCCACCTCACAAAGAGGCATCACGGTATGACAGCGCAATTCCCTGAAGTGTTGTTGGGCTGCACTACTCAGAAGGGATGACTAATAGTATTTTGGTAAAGGACAAAAATGGGGACACGCTTTTAAGAAGGCAGAAGTTCAGAATCTGTTCTCCCAAGACACAACGTAGAATGTGAATAAGGAATTTATTAACTCAGTCCTTTTGGATCTGTGATTCTAAGACTTTTGTCTGAGCTCCCTGTAACTGTTTTTGGTATATTTTAAGGACCACACCTGATTGTTGCAAGTCATCAGTACCCAGGAGACATCCAAGAGCCAGATGAAAGCCTTCCAGCAATTAATGCAACCCCAGTTCATAAAAAATCTGGCAGCTAAGTTCTGCTGATGTTCTTGCCCCCACTGTGTTCATATAACACTTCATGGGCTGTTTCCATGATACTAGGGGAACTGAAACGTGCACCATGCTGGCAATTTCAACAGCTCCATGATTTAGAAGCACAAGTTTAATTGATTTTCCAAAAAAGCTTGTGGTTTTAGGAGTGCAGTCTCACATTAGGAAACCTTTTAAATAAACATCATTACTGAAGGTTCCTGTCTCACTTCGGAGTTTTCTACTTCATCAGCTGAGCTGATTCAATGGTTTGTGTGACCTAAATCGGATCTGTGTAACCATCTGGTTTAAATAAGCACTGGGGGAGGAAAGGGTAGCAATCTCTTGCAACAGGATGCGGTTGACAACAAATGAGTATCTGGCACAGTACAGAAGTTAAAGACCCTTAAACTGGTTCTAAAACCGAACAATCCGTGACATGAAAGGACACATCTGTTCATCACCCTGTGTTTTGCAATAAAATCAAATTGGTCAAACTTAGACTAGGAAAAAACCAAGACCATACATCCCCATAAAAGAGCAAGGGGAGTGCAGGCACACTCCATCTGCAAGATCACCTTCATGGTCCTTGACAGCCCGCTCTCTGGCAAGCGTAGGGTGCATCCATTTCAAAGTACACAAAAGTAACATACTATGTAAGACATAAATACCCGTATGCCCTATAGACAGCACACCATGGAAATAAAACATCTGCCATCATGGGAAGATCCATGGCTCAAAGGCCCTATCACAATGCGTTTTTATAAAAGTGAATAGTTTGGTTAAAGATAGCTGTAGGTGTTTCAGCCTAGAGAAAATCTAAAATGGACTAAATTGCTCTTACTGTTTGTGGTCAGAGCTATTCTATGACATCACATCAGAGATGTCCGTTATCAGTTTAAAAAAAAAAGTGATAGATTTAAAGCTTGGATCTATAGTCCACCATGTCAGCTAAGCATTTCCACTCACTGCAGTGGTCAAACTAAATATGGAAAGCAGTAGGGCATAATCCGATGAACTTTATTTACACAGACAGACTAGGGTAAGATAGGCTTATACCTGTCTAAAGAATTAAAAGGCATGTAGAATTAGGCCTTCCTTCACTTTGCATTTAATGTCAGTATTAAACTAAACGTGAGCTTCTTTCACAGACAATGGATTATAAAACAAAAACTAAAAGCACTTTTTCTTTATTTTTTAATGGGACATCTTAAAAGAATATTTTCTGTAAAAAAATTACATTTTTGTTCTTTGACATTTCTGATACAATAAGAAAATTTAAACAGTCATGTGTTTAACTAAAAAAAACCCCGACATTCCATTAAGGGTATTAATTAATTAGGCTAAGAACAGGAGCTGCTGGTATTGTGCTCAGTGCTGCATAAATGCTTTTCCAAAAAGGCTTATTCCAAGATAGTCATAATTAGTTATGTTGTGCTTGCTACCAAAACATCTAGACAAGCGTCCCCACAAGCAAATGCATCTTCCACTTCAACAGGAATTTTCCTGCACAGGGACACGAGCGTAAGCCAGGATTGCCTGAAATCACTGTGGTGCTGCAAAATATTGTAATTTTTAAGTCTTTCAACTCCTCAGAAGCCCACCTCTTATTCTGTTACTTCCAGGATAAACCTGCTACTCTCCCAAACTGAAAACAAATGGAAATGTCAAAGTTACTCTTCAAGGTGACTTCATCCTATTAATCCATTTATGTACTCTCTACAAGTTTGCTAGCTTCAGAGAGCCAGTTCAGTTATTTAATGTATTTTTAACTTTGAAAAACCAGCCTCTTCCAAACTGCTTTTCTCTCATTGTACTACATATAAAAAGCTGCAGCAAATCAAACTAAGATCTCATAGTTGTGCACAGTAGCCTCCAAAGCAGATGGCGGAGGGCCTATCTGAAATGAGCTGGTGCAGAATGAAACTGGATAACATTTTATAGTCAAGGTAAAGGAAAGAAGCAACAAGTTTCCTGACTACTGATGAAGTGCTTTGCTTTCCAAATCAGACAATTTTGCAGCAGTAGATTCACTTTTGAAGAACAACATGAAACCAAAACTTAAGTACAAATGCTCCTCATTCTCGAGCGTTGCATACTTCAAACTGTAAAACCAAAAATGTTTAACATTTGAAGAACTACTACTGTCTCGTTATACTGGCTTCTCAGCAATCTAACAGTATTGCACTTGCCTTTTCTCATTTCCTCACACTGAACATTTTCCAGCTTTCTCCCCCCTGACACCTACACATTCAGATGCAGCGGTCATGAATCATGCACATCACAGCAGCGGTACATTACTTTCATGTCATGAAGAGAAAGCTATGAAACAACTGCTAGGTCTCATTATTAGCCAAGAGAAACAAAATGCTCCACTACAACACCATAGTCCATTATAAAGTCTATTGCTTTTAGAAAAAAAGCCACCACTTTCTTCCCCTAAGATTTTTATAGTTTTGTTTCCTCTCTTTATGAAGGACTGAAGAATTAGGTTCTAAATTTTCCCTTGTTCTGTTGAGTTCTTCTCCATCTGTGCTGCAAGTACTTTCAAATTTGTAACACTTAAAAACAAGGACAGGAAAGGATAAAGGAAGGAAGTGAGAATCTAATGACAATAAATACAGCATTTATCAACATAAATGCAAAACAGGCAGTGGTAACACTCCACAGTGGGGTACGATAACTTAGTACCAAACTACAGAGAAAGGTATTGAGGTCCAGAAGACAAGACAGACACTGGGAGATCAAAAATAATACAAACATCAAGTAACTTGTTATATCACAAGTTCTACTACAACTAGTGCCATTCAGCTTCCAAATCACTTTTTCTTTCTTTTCTTTTTAAACAAAAACTATGTTTGGACAGTTGATGACATTAAGTGCATATTAAAGAACTATTTTTACATGTTATATTCAGGGATATAATTTCTGGCCTTACTATTAACATGAATGAGACCTAAACAATGTGTAAGTTTACAGAGTTAGGAAGAGGAACAAAAATCAAACCAGCCAAACAAAACACTCCAAAGCTCTACGTCCATAAAGATAAGGGAAAAAAAATCAGAAGTTTTACATTCTCAAGGTCTGAAGAAGCTTGAACACTTCATGAAATCATAATGTTTTTCCTTGGCAGTACGATAATTGCATTTCTTATTTGCAAAAAAAGCTTTATAATTTTGCAGTACAGAGCTTGACATCTTTCTTAGGTTGGAATAGCTGCAACTCAAATAATGAAGAGCATTTGGAGAATTTTACACCATTTTTACAGAACTCTATTTAAAACTTCCCTGTGTACAAAAAACCTGACAGTGGAAGCACCACATCTTCAATTTGCTCTGACAGTTCACACTTCAGGTACACACTGCAGTACATTATTTTTATCTCAGTTTTATCTCAGCTAAAGGTCTTAGCCATTACGTACTTCAACAGTTCTTGATTCTTTAGTTTCTACCCCTGAAATGAAGCATAGACAGAATACTGTTCAGTGCTGGTAACCTACCATGAGAATGAGCACACTGTGGGTCACTGGGGACTGCTGTCTGCTGGGCGAAGAAAGTTGACTTCTTCTTCTGTAGACTACATAACCTCAAAGCAATGCTGTAGTAACCTAGGCAGAAGCATATTTGGATTAAAAACTAAACAGTTTACACAATAAAATGCTGACAGCATGTAACTGGCAGGTGACATCCATAGAAAAGAAGTTCCATTTAGTCAATTCCACAGTTAAAAAAACTCAGAGGAAGATTGTAGACCACTTCATGGTACTTTTACTTCAGCATTATCTGTTTATCCATTCCAAGAGTCTTTGTTATTTCTATCCCATTTCTCCTTCATTTGCAAGAAAAAAAGCAGGTTTTAAGTGAAATCAAGCAGGTTATGAGACATGGACAGAAGACAAAAGGTAAAGAAATAACCTCTTCTTGTGCCAGTAGGCCTGTAAATTGGTGCCTGTGTTACCACACTCACATATTAGAAATAGTCTGTACTGATCATATAAACAACAAAACGCATGCCAGTCATTTTATTTGCATAACCTGCCTAGGGAGGAGAACCTGCAAAAACCCACCAGGTCTCTTTGTCACCTCACCCTCGGGGACAGACTCAGCTTCCCTACATTCGTAGAGTCATAGAAAAAATTAAGTTGGAATGACTTTTGACGCTCACCTAGTCTGACCTCCTGTTCAAGGGAGGGCCAACCTCTAAGTTGGATCAAGCGGTTCAGGACTTCCTTCAGCTGAATGCTGAAAACTCCAAGGACAGGGCTTCCAGTCCTCTAAGCAACCTGCTCCAGTACTCAACCATGCCCCACTGTGAGGAACTTTTTCCTTATGTCCCTTTGGAATTTCCCTTGCTGCAACTTACGGCCATTGTTTCTTCCTTCTGCACCTCTGAGAAGCCTCTGGCTCCATCTTCTCTGTAGCACTCCTTTGCTTTGTGGAAGACTGCAACTAAATTCCTCCTTAGCCTTCTCCTCTCCAGGCCAAACAAACCCAGCTCTTCTGGCCTATCTTTACATCAGGTGCTTCCAATCATCCTGATGGTCCCCACCGAGACATTTTTCAATCTCTCTCCTGTACTAAGCGGCACCCAAAATGAAGACAGTACTCCAGATACAATCTCATGAGTGCCAAACAGAGGGAATAAACATTTCCCTCTTCCTAATACAGCACAATACACAGCCTCCATCACTAGGAGGGCACACCACTGGCTTGTCTTCAATTTGCTGTTCACCAGGATTCCAAGTGCTACTAATGGGTGGGCTTTGCATTTGCCTTCATAAAATTTTATTAAGTTTGTGTTGGTCAATTCTTCCAGCTTGCTTCCGCTCTTGGTATTGCTGCAAATTTCCTATGGGTGCAGTGTATCCCATTTTCCAGGATATTGAAGATGTTGCACTCTATCAGCCCCTTCTTACCTACAAAGACAGACTCAAACGGAAAAAAATGAAAAAAACACATGTTCATCTCAGTAGTTTATAATTACTGTGCTGAACTGAAGCGCAGCAGGGTAACTTGGAGTCTGAATTTGTAACGTGGGGCATCTTAGATCCTGCTATCTCAAAACATCATCCTTAGAGACATCAAAAGAACAGTTTTACAACAGGCAGAAGCCCATCTAACTGCAGGCTGAGCCAGCTGAAGACTTCTTGCACAGACAGGGCTAGTTGTCGTTGTTTAACAGTTTTCCATGTGGCTACATCACCACTAGTACTGACAGTGGAGCAGCCTGTGGTTGGATGTGCGTATTTGATCATAGCAGGCCACCACGAGTTTTTCTCTCGCAGCTCTGTGGCTCCTTTCCCCCAGGTAGCCTCCAAAGTACATTAAAGGCGGCTCATACAAGCAGAGAGCTAGTCTTCAGAGGGCTTGGAAGCACACTGGGACAGATAGCAATTTAAAGTATAAACAGCTTCCACTCAAGTGATTAGGTGCGTCGCATTAGAAGTGGAAATGAAGAACACCTTATGTCACAGAAAATGGTGTCGGGGGAGCATTTTTACAGGCAAATTTGTCCAGCACTGCATGTTTGACATTCATGTGCTTTCACACAATACCACAAGAAGCTCTAGTAGTTATTAGCAGTGACTTCATATCTGATTAATAAACCCAAATGAGTTACGTGGTTTCTTTCCCTGGTTTGAAAATACCTGGGATGGAAGAAATATGATGGCTTGAGGACAGCACAAAATATTATGTGCATTCACCCATTCCTGCCCGATATACACTGTATTATACTTAGACTTGTATTGCCTAGAACTTAGTAGCTATTTCTATAGCACTTTCCATCTTAAGATTCAAATGACTTGAACATTAAAAACCTAAACTTCCACACTCCTGGGAAGCAAGGAAGCATTCCCATCTCTAACAAATAAGGGAGCAGCTGAGGCACAGGAAAGCTGAATTACTTGTTTCTATCTGTGTGATGTAAAAAATAAGAAGAACCTCCAGGTGTGACACATCACCTTTTTTTTCGGCTGGGTTTTTGTCGTCCCCCCCCACCATGTATCACTGATGGCAGTGTTGATTACCAGGAAAAAAAACAATCACAGCTCCCAGCTTGACTAGATTGCACATTTCCTTAACCGTAAATTACACATGTACTGGTAGTAATGGATATGCACCACAAGTCAAGAAGGCATTAGATAATGCCTTCCATGAAAAGGATAACAGACCCATACTTTGTACATCAATATTATTTTCTGCTTGGGCTCTCTTTTTTTTTTTTTCTATAAATATTGCACAGATAACTAATAACAGAAATCCAACCTATCATTTTACAGATAAGGAACAGTATAATTGGCTAAAGGTTCAAATATTGATAAGAAACTCACTAATTTTGATTGCTCAAGCTCTGACAGCTCCTGACCTAATTCTGAAAAATGCTGAACGAGCAACTACTCCAATAATAGCAAATGGGAGCACCCATTTCTTCAATTCAGATTCTTGTTGCCTCAAATGACTTTCTGGAAACTGAAGCAGATGAAGGCCCTTATCCAGCATATAAGACTATCTAAATTAATCTCAGTGGACATTTGTGAGGATCCAGACTATGGTAAATGGGTATTTTTGAAAATTCAGACTTCGATCGCATATTGTATGCCACATCCCCATGTACGGTAATTTACTTCACAGGCAAATTGCCTACTAATATAATTAGAGCACGAGTGACATCTTACTGCCGTTATCAAAGAGGTGGAGCCAAAACCAGGACAGTGGGTCCCATCACATGTCCAATTTCCAGCCGAGCTGAAAGAGCTGGGGGCACATTTAGAATCACTAATCACTTGGGAGCACTAGGACCAATCTCTTCCTTGTCTCATCCTAGGATTCTGCAAATAGCTAGGTCTGCCAAGCTAGGGAAAGGGGAAAAAACCCTGATCTGTTGACTTCTGTTTCTTTAAAACATAGAGAAGGAAAACCTGAATTCTGAAAATGGGACTATGAAGATAATAACTGCTTTAGGGACACTAAAGGAGAATAAACAAAGCTCTTTTAAAAGAAAAGCAGCGGTTCAGCTTGAATACTGAATTTGGATGCTAAGTTACTGCAGATATTTCAGGCCTTCACTAAGCATAAATCTGTTTTACCTGCACAAAGCCTAAAACACTGGCTGTAGTGTTTCACTCTTGGTTTTGTTGTTTAGAATGGCAATGTTTCATTACTCTGGACTTTTCTGAAAGCAAAATAATTATTGTTTCAGGTCCACTAATGAGCCAAAGATTGAATGTACTGTAGAGTTTTCACATTGTTTTGTGGGCAAAAGGAGGGAAAAAGACAATTTAAAATTATTTCTCCAGCTCTATTTATTGCTTCAACTTTCATATGAATAGCTACAGAATAGTACCAAGACAGTGCTAAGAACCTTACTCTCCACAACAGTTGGTTCTACGGGCTTGTGCACTTAGCTACTAAACTGGTACCAAGGTTCCAAACAATTTGCATAAGGAATACGGATATTTTGCCATGAACTGCTGTCTTCAAAACGTACCATGTGATTTCAGAGAGTCAGTTCAGATCAGGAAACTGGGCTAATAAATCCCTATCTCAGAAAGGCAGCTGTTGTTTATAACAATTCAGTCTTTTTGTCCCTCTCCTTCTGCAAACTTTCTAAAAACAGCAGTATTTATTTTAAAGTTTATTAAAACACAGCTATTGTGAAATACTTCAGCCTTGATAAACCAATACTTTTTGACTGAAACCTGTTTCACTCATTAATTCTCTAATCCGCTACATAAATAAAGCATTTCCATATTGAAATAAGAAATGGAGATAGATCCTCCTTTGAATAAATTTGTTCAAGTTACAGGGCAGATATTGGAAATTTGAGGTTTCAGGGCTTGATGTAAGTATTAGCAGAACTAAACCCAGGCTCAGTTAGTTTCTCGTGAATCTGAAAATGCAGCAGCACTAGTGGAACTGATTAACCATCTTCCATTAAAAACCCCCAGATTTATGATGCAATATTTTGTTACTACTGTGCAGAAGAAATAAAAATGCAAAACCTGAGCTTCCATAAAAGCAACATTTTCAGCAAAACTACTGAGTTTTAGTTTTGTGAGGAAAATAAGAATGTTTCCAAAAAAGGTTTCAAAAAATATGGAAGCTACTTCTATGGAGAAAAAAGGTTGTACTTACAAATGGTATTTCTCTAGCCAACGGCATAACTAGCGAGTTAAAAACCCATCTAGGTGAACAAAAAATGGACAGTTCATGGGCTCTTGTTCACTGTAAGAAGCAAAGCAATTTGCTATTTTATTTGTCTTCAAAGCCCAAATCAACACAATATTAAGTTGTCCATGACTGATACTGATGGAAACAGACGACAAACGTCACCAGAACTTGGATAGCAACCTAATGTGCAAAATTATACAGCATGAATTACAACTGGAAATGACTGAATTGCTATAACAGGAGTCAAAACCTCCTCCCCCTCCTGTGTGTAGAATTTAGCTCCGGAACTGATGAATTCAAGACCTGTATCAGCCCGGTTACTTTGAAAGAAGCACAGGTAACTTGTCATCCTTGGACCAGGTGAATTTCTAGTCCCCTTGCCTTTAGTGGTATGCAAGAGAAGAAGCTTGGAAGAGGATTATAAAAACCTGAATTCTGTCCAGAGAATACAGGCCACGCAGAGCTGGAGATCCTCAGTAATTGGTATGGAACAACGTAAGTGTGCCAGCAGCTCAGACATATTGTCCTAGGTTACTCTGGATACAAAGCTGAGTCTTTAAAAACATTCTAGGATTTCACATCTACTCTAAGGATAATGACAACAAATTAATTACAAAGATGTTCATGCAGTCTCAGCACACTTACAAGTAACCTTCCTTTTAGATAGAGAACCAGCACTATTTCCAGTCCTCACAGGCACAGTAATACAATACATTAGATGACAGAAAGGATTACACTGCACTTTATGTGATTATTTTAACAGACCAGCCTTGCTGCAGCCTTCTCCATTTTCTGTGCGTCATCAACCCTGAGCAAGGACTTCTCACTGGACTCAGATTTGTCTATGTGACAAAGCACTTGTAGTTAATTAAAATACCTATTAGCCTAGACTGACAAATGATAAGAAGTACTAACAGAGCATTCACCCCTGGATTACCATTACAATCAGTTTGCCTGAGTAATCAGGTCAAGCTTTTTCTTAATTTTCCCTATATTTTCATTATTTTCCAAGCACTCTGTTTATACTCAAACAATTAGATTTGGTAAATAAAATGCCTTTAAGTACTTCCTGTTAAATACAGTTTGAAATGTTTTTCTCCTATGCCTAAAACGTGGCTGAAACTGTCTGTACATTAATACAGTTCCTTTTGCTCTGTAATACAAATGGAGTGCTAGTCCTGTTGTTGCAACGACAAACTGGAGCTAGAGGGGAGCAGGAAGAGTCCATTGTGCTGGGCAGACTGGAAAGATTGGGGGCCTTGTAGGTGTGAGCAGGGTGACCCCAGATCCAAAAAGGAAAAAAGACTGTTTTCAGAAGCAGAACCACCGCCACTGATGGTGGCCCCCCACTGAAAATAAGATTCATGCCAGTTGACTTTAATGTATACTGTATAAACATAGAGAGCAATCAGCTTCAGCCTCACAATCTTAACAGTGAAGGGGATTTGACATAGATTTCAATGTGGATCGGATCTCATGACAGTAACAAGAGTCCTCATTTTCATTTCAGCTGAGCAAAAAATTGTCATCGTTTCAGTATTCAGCATACCACTTTTTTCACTTTTTTACTGTGGTCTCAAACCAAGCTCGTTAAATAAATCCAGAACATTTCCCTATCTACCAGCAAGTAAAATAAAGGCTGAAAGAAAGAATGTCTCTTATTTAGCTAATAACAGAGGATTTGAAAGGACACTGAGAAAAAGTGAGAGCTGAAGAATTAAATCATAAACAAAATGAGTAATTTAAATACAAATAAGCATTGAAGCCTTGAACCTGCACCACTTAGATACTAGCCCACAAAACACCACTAATCTGAGAACTGAAACAATGAGCCTGTAAGTCTGGGAAGAGGTAGCTTACTCCTGCTTCCCACCACAAGACAACATCTACAACTGGTGACAAAAGCCCACTCCCTGCTTGGGTGAAGGAAGGTCTGAGCAGCAGGTTGCTGGAGCTCTGCTCATATTCCACATACTAAATAATGAAACAAGGCTTCATCCTGTGCCCCATCATTCCCGATGATGCAACTGCTTCTTGTTGGGAGAGAACTGAATTGCTATCAGTTCTAAAAAGGGGGAAGGACAGACTTCCATTAGATCCTTTGTTAATGTACCAGTTCTCTTATTCATAGCATTGAGTTCTGTTGTGAAACTCCAAATACATAGTTACTAGTGCCACATCCATTTGGCATTTTCAATGGCAATTACTTCTTACCTCCATCATTTGGCAACTTGGTTCTCAGTCACAAGTAACACTTTTTTTAGTATTACCAGCTCCATCTGCTGGATATTCTGCAGTACATATTTCCTTTAAGGGAAAGAATAGGATTTTCTAATACAGTTTTGTTTGTCCTCCCTTCAGAAATATAAGCATTAAAATCTCTAATATTTAATTCCTTTTACATTATATTAGCATGTGGGAAAGGTCACATACGATGAAATGTCCATCTTTATTAGCAATTAATTGTCCAGGAGAGGTTTAAAAACCTCTCTGTAAGAAAAGAAATTTAATTGGCCAGTGACCTTTCCTAAACCATAAAGTACCAGTATTGTACATAATCATGTTGGCTGTAATTGTGAAAATTGCTTTTCAAATGAGGAAAATAAATAAAACTCATAAAATAAATTTGGACTGGTTAGTAATGATGGCAAGTGCAATCTAGGGAAGATCTAGAGATGTACATATGCAATCCACTTTGACGCAAGAAGAACAAGAAAACAAGAAGTATGAGTTAGCTGCAAAATAAAAGTAAACGTAAGGTGTAGAACAAGTTCAGAAGTAAAGTAAGAACTGAGAATCAGGTAATCTTTTCCTGGCCCTGATTTTCTATGGGACCATGTGCAAGTCACCCCATATCTTTCATACCTTGGTTTCTCTATCTGAACAAAAGAAGCAATCATATAAACTTATGCAAAGACTCTTAATTCCCTGATATTTGTAAAATCATTTGGAGTCCTCAGACAGATGCAAGTATGATTATTATTTGCAAAGTGCTTGAGCAAACAATCCCTACATTTTCACAAGAACATTCACAACTGCCTTGACAAGCCCACAGTTCTTCACAGTAATGAGTTCAAAAAATCTGCAAGATGTTCAAAGTACTTTGCCAACATTAACAAAACTTACCAAAAGGGAAGAAAGAGAAACCTCAGCTGACCTTTCAGGGGTGTTCACGTAAAAGGGTCGACTACGCGACCCAAACATCTCATTTCAGAGTTCACACATCACCAGAAGTAAGAAAAACAAAGGAGGAAAACTAAAAATATAATAGCATTGATCCTCCTTCTCTGCATTATAACTCTAGCACTTAAAGGTCTCTCTTTCAGTTAAATTTACCTATCACAGCTGATGCCGTCGGGAAACATAGCTCTGTAATCTAGCACTCATCAGCGAGCAATCAATCAGCATCTCCTAGATGGTCTTGTCTGGCAGAGCTTAGCACCTCTCAGGGTATTGCTGGTCCCTGTTTACTCTCATTGCTTAACTCACTGAGTCCTGTGACATTCCAGTGCGTTTTAGCATTATGCTGGCTTTTTTTCTGATTGTAGTGTTTTACCTTGTGTTGACAGGTATTTGTTAAGAAAAGAAATGTGCATCAAAGCAGTGAAACCTAATTAAATAGAGGGAGATTTTAAGATGCCAATTAGGAGAAAATTCAGTGTTCTCATCTGCCTACCAAGCCCTAGATAAAAATGCAATTGTGCTTTTTGCTGACAATCCATTGTAGAATAGGGCAAACCAGTAATGTTTTTATTGACTTCCTGGGGATTGCCAACAGGAGTTGCTGCAGTGCTCATGCTAGAGAAAGACAACACCACGCGCTCTGGGTCACAGAGTGTCAGAAGCACCTCATCCCTTTTATCTGCCGATCATGACACTAGCTCCAGTTCACGCTCAATGGTGAGATGTGCCAAGTTAAACATCAGAAACAAAAAGTTTCTGGGCAGCTACAGATCACTGCTCTACCAGCAACATCTAGACCTAACAGCCACCAGCCTGCCATGCCCCCTTACAGCGAGAGGCAAATGAAAGCTGATGTGACAGATCCATTGCCCAGATCTCTGTCCAGGAGCAATTATACAGAGAATTCGCACCTTTACCAGCCCCTTCAGTTACAGGTTCTCCATTTCTGCTAGGAACATTTATCACAGTAATACATTCCAGCTGACCAACTCATGTCACACCGACCTCCAGCAATCTGACGGATGATGATCGATTTTCTTTGCTACTTCCTAAATTTCAACAAGTGACATTGATAAGGGGATACATAATGGACCGAGGACTTCTCTTTCTTCCTCTTTCATAGCCAATCTCTTAACATTTTTGTAGCTGAGATCCCATGAGTTAGCCACCTCTCTCTCCTAGCTATAAAGTCTTAACAAAAACTGCTCCAAAACACATATGCTACGGTCAAATGAGCGAAGCAAGACAATCAAAAACTACAATTCCACCTGACCTTGCAGTAACAGGATCACATCAAGATTAATCTATGTCATAGATTAAGCCCACTGAAGTAAACTAATCTTTCTGCAGACAGCTAAGACTATATGTTTAATCACTAAGCTGGGAAGAACTCAGGGTGTAAAGTGCGTATCTGCTGGAATAGAACACCTAGACTGCAGCTACTTGAATGTTTAGCACGCTTACTGCTGCACCACTGGCCTTAAGGTAGCTTCAGAAAGGAAAGGCTCTTTAAACAGGTTTTTGAACTATATTGTGTGATTGATGAAAAATAAGTATATTCAAGTCAGCAGAGCACCGTTATACTAAAGGGCTCTTACAGACTCAACTAACTCACATTTGGGCAGTCAACTTTTTGTCTGAGCAAAGCAGCGCAGACAGCTTCCAGAAGAGAGAAATTCTGCACATCAGCACAAAGATGCCTTGCAGGCAGCGGGACAGCCTTCCTTGGGCTGGCAGAGAAATCCTCCACCCAGACTGCAAGCAACAGGAAGCTCTGAGCTGTGGCAGGTCTGAGAAGGAACAACATAACCACTGTGCTTCTCTGCCCATGAATACAGCAGCTGGTGACTCTGCTTACCTGCAAATGTACTAGCCCACTTCTGTTCTGCCATCGGTCCCTTTGCACGGTGATCACCAGAGTGCCACACTACAAAAACGGGCATTTGTTCCCTGCCAAGTACCATCAAACTACTACTTGCCCAATCAGTAAGAGTAATGCCATTTGTCCACCTGCATCCGGGAAATAAGGTACATCTGGGGGTATTTTCTTCCTCATAGGAAGATTCTTTGTAGTGCATACATCACACTTCTTCTCTAGAAAACCTATTTACCAGTCTGCGCATCTGTCAGAGCTGTCCATTCTGCCATCTCAGCCCGGGCTGTTCACAAGCCTTTTGTACACTTCTTTCTCTCCTTCACCTCTATTAATTAAAATGTATTCCAGGATCTCTATTTTTAATTTTCATCAAAATATCAACATCTGACTGAAAAAGGGGGAGTGGGGGGATTAACAGAGAAATAAAACATGTTTTAGCAGTGTTTTGTCATGTGCCTTTGGTTTTCTACTCATGGGAACAATCACAGCCCAGTGTCTCCAGATAACATGGCTAACAGTTGTACCTGTGAAAACACAAGAACCGAGATGCTGAGCTGACATCAAAGATACAGTTTTACTGAAGGCATACTATAAGTGGCACCAAAACCGGGCTGTGCGAACCTCTGGACAGTCACCACTGCAGAAGCACCAGAACAGCAAGGTCCCCGTACAAGAAAGTAACTGCCTGTCTCTGGGTCACCATCATACTACTGCTGCCTAACTTACCAACCTGGTCTATTTTGATACTTGCTTTTTAAAGAGCTCCCGGCTCAACAGAGATAGGAGTGTAAAATTTAAAATTAACATATCCACTTAGTGCTTGCAAACATACATATACATACATCCAGTCAATATATTCCTGCTTCTTAGTCTACTCAAAGAAGCTTTCCCCACATGTCCTCAAGAAATTACATCTTCATGTGCTACAGGACAAGAGAAGTGCAATGAAATGAAGACTTCAAGAAATATTTTATGAGCAGATAGTATCTTGAGAGCAAATTAATAAATAATGAATGAAGTCCAAGACTACTCTGACAGAAGATGAAAAAAACTTCTTGACTACCTGAATAAATTTTAGTTAACCAAGAAGTACTGTTTCGTGCTGTGCAACAGCACGTGTTGCTTTTTTTCTTTTTTTCCTTAGCAATTACTACAGGTTTCTGGGTGCAATCCTACGTACCTTACAGGTGTTGAATTCTCCACATAAAATTTACCATAGTTCAGAAACAAAAGCAGTGCATATTTTAGGACTTAGGGGAGAGTTAAGCATAGCCTGGCTTTATGCCGGCCCTCAGCAGTAGGCTGAATTCCACCTTTAATGAAGTTGATGTGAACTAGGCTTTTCCAGGATCTGCAGGATTGGGCCTACTGTTAAATTAAAAAAACCTGTTGTTATATTGTTTCACTGCAGTCAAGTAATTCTCAGCATACACACATTTTAATCAGAATTTTGACATTTGCTTTAGTCGGGAATAAGCAGACACAATAAGAATCAACCAAAAGGACACAATAATGCAACAATCATGTGGTTGTATACCTGTGCTGTAAATCCAGTCAAATGAATCCATTTAGCTCTTTGCAAGTGCAGGTATTAATCAGCTCTTTGGTCTGTGTTTGTACAGTATCAAGCACAATCGGGTCCATGTCTTAGCTTTCTGGGATTGTATCAAAAATAATTAAATCGGTACCACCACGTGCTTCAGGGTTTTGTTCTTAATCAAGTCCACTGGGAAAGTAAGTGTACAATACCTTCTCACTATCCACTACTCCTACAAGATTCTGCTAAAAATATTAGTATGAAAAGGAGAAAACACATTCAAGGCAGTAGTATTTTTGCATCTATTAACAGGTTTATTATTCCCTAGTAAAATTCAGGAAAATGAACACCAAAGGCCCACTTCAACAGGACACATCTACTTGTAACTGTGAATGAAAAAAAATCCCAAACTGAACAAGGAAGAAACATGGTGAGATGGCAACTTGAACTATTAGTATTTTTAAGATGAAAAGTTGGCCTCAGCTTGATGCAAAAGGTATTAAATTAGTTGTGATGGAAGTCTGACAACTGGCTTGAAATGGGAACAAGGCAGAAAGCAACCCTTTATAACTTTGAACACACACACATATGCAGTTACCCCTGATGACTATATCCCCAATTGACTCCATTTGCAGACACTTACCCTGTCCTCACGTGACTCTTGCTTCCTTAGCTTAACCCACGTTTTTCTGAGATGTCCTTGCAGATGGATTCTTGGAAGAGCTATATTTGTCCACAACTTTCTTTTGAACTTTTAATTTCCAGACTTGTGTGGTCTTAGGAAAGGGTGAAGGCACATGTTGATATCATTCAAATTGGTATTACTGGCAGAAAACTGTGTATCAAGCAAGATTTCTGCAGCAAAATAAACAAGAAGTTTCAAGTAGAAAGACGCCTTGAAGAATTTCCGATTGACACCCCTGAAACTGGTAGCTAGGGCTGCAAAAAGAATGTCTGAGCGTGCGTTTATACTTATGACACACATGGTTGCATATATGCCCAGCAAAAGATTGAGTCCTCATCAACTAAAACAGATATAACCACGATAGACGGAGGTTTTATTGCTACCATCAAGCTCTCTTTGGTTTGGCTGATAAATAGGGAGCTGCTACATCCATATTCACTTGTGCTTCCTGGCTGCTGTGCACCAATTCGGTCCTGCAAAACTCCCAACCTCTCCTCTCAGTAACAATGAGGTGTAGGAAGTTTCTCATCTGAGACACTGAAGGCCCAGCTGGTGACTAAGCCCACCGCCAAGCCTCATTTCAGCAGCCGTATAATCAATAAGGAGAGAAGGAAAGCTACTATATTGATCTAATTTGATTTTCTGCTATGTGTTCATCTCAAAATAAGTGTGACCGTACTAGATTCCAGTGTGGCTGGTAAAGAGATGAACTGAAAATGTTCAGAAATCTATCCCTTTCCTTCAGGGGAAGGAGGACTGAAGAGATAATCATGACAGTGCAACAGAAATAACACCAATTAGATAAAATTAGTTAATTTCAAATCTTTAGTTTGCACCTTGCTTACAGCATCAGCCATTTTTCATTTATTATCTATTTCTTTTACTATTCTATGTATCAGCAATGTTTTCTTCTAAAAGTGTAATGAGTACTAAAGAAACCTTAACTTTGATAAAGCATTTAAAAATTACATATCAAAAGATACGTATGTACCTCTGTACTTGTTCCTCAAGCACGTTTCAGATGGCTAAAAATTTATTTCCATTTTTCATTTTGAAGATTTGAAAAATTATCCCTCTCTTCTTTTAAATACAAGAAAGATAAAGAATGTCTTCGCTTTGATAACATATTCCAGGTATGTAAGAGTGCTACTGTATTAAAAGAATACCTCAGATCTAAACTACTTAGGATGAATTAAAGTTCAAGTGTCAGAAGACCTACCGTAAGAGATAACCACCACTTGGGAGAAAAACCCGGCAGCTCCCGTCTCACTAAAAGTAGAATGAGCCTTTTTTAGCATCCTGCTTTGCAAAAGACCTTTGACCCAAGCAAACGGCCACTCAAACAATGGTAGAAAAGACGACCACATTCCTTTTCTCAGTTGCACCCAATCTGTTAATTTACCTTACTGTTTTCCTTAAAATATAAAAATGAGAAGCACCTACCTTGTCAGACTTGAAGAAAGCACCATATCCTTGGGAGGTATGTCAGTCAGATGTAGTAAGATAACGTTTCGTTTAAAATTAAAGCATTCCCCATAGCCCTTAGCATGCAGAGGTTCTTTTAGCTCTGCTAGAGCATGTGCAAAGGTCTACTCAGGGTATTAGAAAAGACTAATTCCTAATTCCCTCAACTAAGCCTGCTTGCTGCTATGGACTACTACAGGCTTTATTCCTATTAGAGACTTACTGGTTGCCCAAGGTGACAGTGCTGTGTCACAGGTAATCGTGGAAGTGATATGGTAAAGGGTTTCTAAAAATTTAGCTTTGAGTAAAAAGATCAAATTATTAAGTCTGTAGCCTTTTAAGCCTAAAAAACAAGCAGGTAGTTATGTTTTGCTTTTCCAGTATTAGCTGATACGCAATAAAATCCCATACCCTTTCCATTCACAAGCCAAACCGTCACTCGAAGAATCAAAGACAGCAGATTGGAGCAGGCTGATACTTCTCCACAGATGGCAGCAATTATAAGAAGAGAAGAAGGTCAAGCCATGTCAGAAAAACGAGTGTTTGTGTTCATTTTTCAATTTTGGGTGTAAGCCAATTGATCTTTTCTAATTGTGTAACTTAGAACCAGGATGATTTACCAAACAATAGAACAAATCCTACTAGGGGTTAACACCTGTAACTGCCATCTACAGCAGGAACAAGAACAATGGTATTGATTGGAGACATGTTGTTTGATGTTCCTTGCTACGTTGAAAAGAAACGCATACCCAGCAACCTAGCTGTAATCATAATGAAACTCTCATGAAACAGCTGAAATTGTCATTATTCAGTAAGGCATTCTCCAAGGCATAAGTGAGCACAGACACGGTAACTTGTGCGTCACAACTTGTCCGTATTTCTGTAGGGGAAATTTGGTATTTTATGTAAATTTTGGCAAAAATCTAAGTAAGGCATTTTTGGTTTAGGTTGACTTCCACCGTTCTGGAGTATGTTGTTTTAACAAACTATATTGTGGCATTTAGCTTCAGGTAATGTTGAATAAACTTTGCTCATGGCAACTACTGCATTTCATCATAGCATGTCCAGCTGGCTGACTATTCTCCTTGGTGGCCAGTGCTAAGTATCTCACCTGGCTGAACGGACAGGATTTCTTCTGGAAGCCACAGGAGCACAATGTGACACGAGTTACCCATGAAACTAGCCCTGGAGAGAAGCAGCATGTAAAGCTTTACATTTCATTAATAATGTCACTATTTTAACTTTGAGTCCTACAAAATGATTTCTTGAGCCATCTATCTACAGGGCTTTCCATTCCTGCTTAAGTTCAAATCTTAATAGGCTGTTGGGGATCATAATGCTTCCAGATGGTCCAAGCCTTAACAGTTCTTTGGTCTTTTCCCCTCATCCTTTCATAATAGACCAATCAGTTTCTGTTTCCATTTTTTATTATACAGTCCAGAGAGACTTTCTTTCCTATTTAATGAGACCTTGGTCCCTGCCTGATACTTTTGGCTAATATCTCATCACAAATCTGAAATAATTATTAAAATACTGCAACTGGACATAATTGCACGACAGACCACAAACAAAGAAATCCATTTGGAAAACGCATACATGAACTAGTAATCCCATTTTGATCAACATCAAATTTCTCCTTAACTTCAGTAAGTCTGGTGTACCAACATCTTCCAGAAAATTAAAAGATTATGAGAGCCCATACAGCGAAACCTGTAACTTGCAGTAAAGCACCTTCAGTTCGTCTGTAGCATTCAACTATCTACTTTACAAAGTTAAAAACTATTAGATAGTGCAATTTTATGTACTGATGTTAATCTTTAGACACTCCCCTGATACTCAAATTCCTTACGGTTCCATTACAGAACACGGCGTATGCCATGAATAAATTCTTTAGAAGTTTTCTTCCAGCTATTCCAAGCAGGAATCTGTGCAACCATGATAAAAAAAAGAGAGAAAGAAAAGAAAATCTGTTCTCATCTTATCCATTCTTTCCATGGCTTCTCAATTCCCCCCTTCCGGTTTTAGAACACCGAAGAGCTCTCAGATATGCAGACATCTGTGTCATAATAGCAGCGAAGGCTTTTTTCAGTGGGAAGAACGACCATGCCCATGAGCTACAGTCCCCTTTTTTTCCTTCTTTTCCCCAAAGGACGTCTCATGAGAATTTAGTTAAGAACAAAAACTTTCTTTAACATATCAAGGACCTGCAACAGAAAAATCACAGTTTTAACTGTAGGTATGTGATTACTTAAACAAAGCAATCATTGCAGGACACAGTGCCAGATAGGACGTGAGTAAACTTTCCTTTTGCTTTTTTGTGAGAAAAAAAGATGAATTTAACTGGCAGATGAGTTCCCACATGGGTGACAGGACAGTTGTCAGAAAAGCTCTCAAAGTCTATCAGATGTCACTCTGTCAGTAGCCACTGAGTTCTTGTCTGAAATGCACAGAATAGTGTACTTCTTACAACTGACATTACTCTGTGTTCTGCTACTTCTGAAACAATCAGAGAATTGTCTAGGTCAGAAGGGACCTTTAAGATCACTGCGTCCAACCACCAACCCAACACTGCCAAAACCACCACTAAACCACGTCCCTCAGCACCACGTCTACCTGACTTTTAAATATCTCCAGGGATAGTGATTCAACCACTTCCCTGGGCAGCCTGTTCCAGTGCTTGACAGCCCTTTCGGTGAAGAAATTTTTCCTAATATCTACCCTAAACCTCCCCTGACACAACTTGAGGCCGTTTCCTCTTGTCCCATCACTTGTTACTTGGGAGAAGTCAACAACCCCCACCTCACTACACCCTCCTTTCAGGTAATTGTAGAGAGTGATAAAGTCTCCCCTCAGCCTCCTTTTCTCCAGGCTGAACAAACCCAGCTCCCTTAGCCGCTCCTCATAAGACTTGTGCTCTGGACCCATCAACAGCTTCATTGTCCTTCCCTGGACCCATGCTATAGTTTCCATAACTGGGATACCATTTAATATTAATCTACTTTGTAATTATCAGCCTCGAATAAAGTACCTTCAGAGTCTCATTTTCTGCACAGCAGTACATGCCAAAGTAAAAGACAGCATTATACAGATTTGTATACTGTTCTAAATGTAATTGATTTCAGTTGTTTTGTGCGTCCTAAAGCAACTAGAAAAGTCATAATTAACGCAACCACAAACAAACCTTTAATTATTCTTTACATTTTATGCGTTCTGGAGATGGATGTTCCCAGCTGGTTTCTCACAGTCTCGATGACACACACTGAGTCCTTCTGGTTTAGGCACGTTTCTTTTTTTTACCGCTTTTCTGTGTGTCCAGCTAAGCTTCCCCACGTCATTCACATGATCAGGCTCCAGCAGATGGAGCTAGCAAGCCACTTGTTACACTTGATACAAGGGAAAGCTAAACAGCCATTTAGTCATTAGACTAGACCGCTATTAACAGTACTAGCTGATAAGAACTTCTCTTGTGCAAATCAAATATCCCTCCGCGATTTGTTCTTCTGAAAGCAAATGATGGGCAGTTTCTTCTCTACTCTCCTACTTTAAATCATTGATCTCGTATCAGTACTTTGCTTATCCCTTCTTCACAGAAGCATGGAAGATAAAGGCAGACATGGAGAAAGCAAGGTGGCTCTGTACTTCCGTCATTTTTTAATTTTCATGGTCAAAGACAGTTTGCCAGGGATGTGAATTCCCTACTGAAGCAATTACCAGTCCCAGATGTTACTAAACTGCAAAACCGTGGATACATCTTTACCTAAAAGGAAGGTGAAGTGACACATTTCATTTAGATCAATCTGGCAGTAACTCAAAAAATAAAAGGAATAGGTCAGAACATATCTTGCTGGCACCCCAGAACAAGGCTCAAGAAGGACATGAAGACTATGGGAGAGAGAAGAGAATTAATAAACTGAATCTGCAAGGGATCCTGATCTTTCTATTGCAGAAAGAGACAAAACTTCCAACACTGAAGGGGAAGCAGTACGTTCTCTGAAAGTTCTTGTTCCTTGGCTGCATCCTCAGCTGCCGTAATAATTTTCTCAGGATGCTGGCTAACAGTGCACTATGTCCCAAAGCAATGGTAATATCTAATCTGCTCCGGAGAGCCTTTATTAAAGATCATAAACTGAAAAAAATTCCTGCGCAAACATTGGCCTGTTGTCCTGGTTTAATGTGAGCCTCTGAAAATGGGAGCTACCAGCATTTAAAAATACTTCCCTCTACCTAACTAAAGCTGAGACTGTAATAGCTTCCATCAGATAAAATGATCCAAAAAGATGTATTTCCATCTCCCTATACAGAACTGACTATAGCCCTGCTCTTCATGCTGTTTAACCTTACTCCTAGACAGCAACTGGCAAAGTGCAATTATGCCAACAAAGGCTGGAAGGTCCAGAGCAATAATACACCGGACTACACAGTACTTGCCTCAATAACTGTTATGGCTACATACAGAAAAAGGCAGATTCTGACATGCAAGTTTATTTTTCACAGAAGCAGACGTGAAAGAGCCTCCTGGAGAAATTTTTTCAAATTAATTTTCAGGTAATTTAATGTTTTGAGAATTTTATTTTGAATACAATCAAAATTCTCTCAGCTGGTGAAGGAAATGCTGCACTAACTGAAATGAGACTAATGTAATTATGATCAATTGAGACCGCCTGTGAATACTTATCTATTTGAACTGTATGCTGTTAAGCTGTCAGCAGTGTAAGAGTAACTGATGTAGCAAAATCTAGACAATAATAAACGAAGAAAGCAGATAAATATTATTAAGAACAAGCTACACGTTTTTTTACAACAAAACTACATTTTACAGGACCCAAACAAGAATTCTGGCTAAGAACTCACTGCCCCTCTAAGGGGCTCTGAAACAAAGAAAATTGCTGAAGCCAGACTAATACCATTAGCAGTATCTTGTTAGAAAATTTGACTTACAGCTGGTAATAAGAGACTCTTAAAACTATTAATATTATTACATTAACTTCTGGAAAATACATAAGGAGATTTATAGCTACCATAAAAGAAGATTGCTTCACTGCAATTGTAAGCAGTATCAAACCCAGACATTAAATAATGTTGAACTAGAACTAACATGAGAAATTCAAGATTTTGACTAAAGCTCTGCTTTTACCTAGCTCAACTTGGGGGGGCGGGGAGAAAGCGAGAAAGTGAGAGAGATATGAATGTTCCTTTTTGGTTTTCATTATCGTTCACAGATTCACAAATTCAGAGAATGCTCAGGATGCTGGACAAAAAAGGTAATTAAATAGGTTAAGATCTCCAGGCCCTCGGACTTCTCCCAGAGCATTTGCCAATTCCCAGTAAAGCATTCAGAATGTTCCAGTTCCCACCCTGGCCATCCAGTCTCCCCCGAACTATTCTTCCTCCTTACCGGAAGGAAAGCAGGTGCTTCACTGTATTTGCATGCAGACTGCGAAGGAATTGGGTGATTCCTAAGCCAAAGACATCTCTGTGAGCAAACCTTACTGACAAAAGCACATGATGTTATTTCTGAAACCCAGGTCTACGTTTTGGGCAGCTAGCCCACATACCAGCTCTACTGCTCAGTGCTTTTTTTCTTAAGCTTGCCCAGGGGAGAATTTTTAAGTCATTGTCTTCCTCTCATCTGCAGGGACAGTTTGGCTTCTATCTGCTGTAAAAACACCCTTCTGCGGTCCGCACAGGTCCTTGGTGTTCCAAGCAGAAGACAGTGAGAGCACACGGTGTTCGTAACACCTCCATGGCGGCCCATGCTACAGCACAGTCTGGCAAACACACTAGCACAGTGCCATCATCTTTTCTAAAAGGGTCCAAGGACAATCAGGCAAAGGAAAATACATGTTTCGCTTCTGGAAAGGGTCTTCCTAAGGGACAGCTTCCACTTGCCTATCCTTTTATGCTGCCAACATAGTACAAAGGGAGCATGTATCAAAGGAAAACTGATCTCACGGGCTTTTTCTACTATGTGACATCTTCACTAGAAATGGGGTGGGGTGAGGATTCTGAGACGTCTTGAAGGCTTTTGTGGGGCTTGAGCAATGACTGAGGTGTTTTTCGTAAGCTCTGTGAGTCATTTCATAACACTGAAATTGAATAGTGCCAGCATGGCCCCTACTGCAGTGAGGCAGCTAGGCCATCTGAAATGGCTGACACAAGAAACAGGGACACAGTTAACATACTGTTTGCTCCTTTTCCTCGCAGTCACCCTGTGTGGCACTGTTGCAGGGCAGCCTTCCCTCCCATCCTGAGCACAGTTCAGTGATGCAGGTAAGATACAGGGGATGTACGATGCGATGCTTGTCCTCATTCCCGCTAATAGACAGCTCATAGACTGAGCTCAATACTAGTAGTATAAAGCGAAGAGGAAAAAATAGCTCTGCCTCCTACACATTAATTAGCTTTCAAACCTCTGCAGAGCATCTGTTTTGACATCTCCAGAGGTCTTAATCTATGTTAGGAACTAATTAACGTTACGCGGAAAGATTCTCACCCATACCTTAGCATGTTTACCCAAGGAAAAGGGGCCTGAGAATCTAACTGAGAATGCAGTTAGAGCACAATTTGCTGGCAGCTTCTGAGGACCCCAATGACAGTTAAAGTATAAGAGGTCTGCCATGGACAGGACCCACAGGGCACAAATGCTGCTGACCTATGTCTGACATGAGATACTGTCTGCATACTGTAAATCTTCCTAGCTGCTGAAGGTATCTAGAACCATAAAGGGGGAAAAGTAATTTAAGCCATCCTCCCCCTTCCAGGCTGTGGGTGTCTTGTGCTCTGCTTCTTACAGATATGCCACAGTATGGGCCAAAACTGACATTCTAAAAAACATGGCTATCAAAGGCAAGATGATTCTTAAGAAAAACAAAAAAAAAGAAAAAAAAAAAAGAAAGAAGATGCTTGCAGTTGGATACCCAAACTGATGCATTTGTTCAACAGTGCTAAACAGAAGCTATTGCAATAAAAAGTTTTACTGTGACCATTACTGGAATTACTAAAATTAGAACAAGAGGGGAAGAAAGCATCCTCATTTGAAGTGGTTAGTCTCACTGCTTTGTGATTTCAGCTACACAACTAGCTAACTGATGGTTCTAGCCATCAGCTGTGGCTTAAATGGGATATTATGAATGCCAGCAGGCCCACTTACATAGAGGAAACAGACTTCTGCACCTTTTTGTACACAGCTTGTAATCCAGAAATGAGCAGATGACCATGTGCAAAGTCTGGTTCTCCTGATCTCACACTGATGTCAGCTCCAAAAACAACATCTCCCTCAGTCAAATTCCTTAAGCACTGGCCTACTTTCCGTATTTGCATTCAGAACTAAAAAAAATGGAATAAACACAGAAATACGGTACAGCAGGTGTTGTGCAGATCAAGATCTTTGTTCCTACTGGGATAGGTGGGGTTTTGTGCTTTAATTGTGCTGCTACGAACTTTGTATGAGTCACTGCCTCTCCTCTTTCCTGCCTTTCTAACAGCCTTGTACTATACCAACAGGCATGTGCATGAGGGGAGCATGGGTGTAGTATAAAGAAACTTGAAGAGTCCCCGCAGAGATACCAATGCAGCTGGTGATGTTTCTAATCTTGATTTAGAATGACAATACATAAGAAGTTGCATTACTAATAACAACAATAAGAATGAAAATAGATAATACTAATGAACTCCAGAGAATCCAAATTAGGAACTAAACAAAAGTACCCCAGCTAATCTCTTCTGAGTGCTGGCACTCCAACAGTTATTTGATAGCCAAGGCAGAATAAATAATAAGCCAAAATTATTATTTTTTTTTTTAAATTAATCTCTTGGGAGGGAGAAGCAGGAAGGGAATGTAAGTTGTCTGTGTGGAATGTTGTCAGATGAGAATTAAAATTCCAGTCTTCACTGAGGCCTCTGCTGGAATGTGCAAAACACTGGGTACATTCCCCTCGTGCACATACACACTTTGTGTTTTATTTTTCCATGGCATGCTGCTTAAAGGCTTACAGCTGCATTCTTACTTGGTTTCTCAGTAATCTTGGTACATTAACACAGTGACACCCAAAGCTGCACTCCTCAGCCCTGGTGCCCTGGCTGAAATTGAAGCCGTTTCACTCAGGAGTGAGACACATCTGAAGGTCCACGCTGGGACTAGGAGGAAACTGCTGCATTGGATCATCCTGAGGCTTAGTCTGCTGCCTCCACCAAAAGCTTCTCAAACGTGCTACCAACGTCGGCTTGGCAAATCTTCAGTGGTCAGCACTGGGATAGTGTGAGGCCCAACAAAGCTCTAATTTCATTTTCAAATGTCTAGAATTTGGCTTATGCTCTAAACCACCACTGTTAATATTCACTATCTATCACACTGTTGATTGCAGTTGTTACCCAGAGCACTCACCTTTCACAAACAATAGAATATTCTTTCCAGGGACAGGAGAGGAGGAGGAGAGGGGAGATGCAATTTTTCTTCCCATGGTAGTTTCCCAGAAAATGTAGTCTGAACACCACAGACAAGGAAAGCCTGTAGAGGGGACAAACACATCCCCCTTCACAAAAGGACTGTTCCACAGTTCATAACACAATGACATAAATGTTTTTCCTAATATCAAATAAAGAAACTATACAAGCCAATTATTGTAGGTAACTACTCAATAAATCACAAAATAACATTGTGCGATGATAAAGTCAGATGCCAATTACTGACTCTTTTTACCACCCATTCCCACTAAAGTCAAAGGCAAACTTCCAAGACAAGTATAAATGGAGAGTTGGAGCTGGATTTGTTCAAGTATTTTTTCAATAGATGACTTACAATGCAGACAATACTTTAAAAAATGTCACTGTATACTTTAATCCGACTTGCTTTGCTGAAGATGACTGAGATCTGCAACTCTGAAAATCCCACTAAATATTATCCGAATTTCTGCGAGCTTAAATAGCTTTGAAGAAATTCATTCATGCATGAAATTTACCCTGTATTGGGGCCAGAAGAGGATTTTACCAGCTCCATTGGGAGCTAAGGTATACCAAGGCCTTGTAATGTAATGAGCAGGGAATCTCAGCTTGATCACAATCTTTACGGTTGCACACGCCACGTTATAAATTAGTGTTAAAACTCAGATGCTAGAACGTAACTCCCACATGCGAGAGGAATATAATAGATCACAATACAAAGCCAGGCTGTACATAACAAACAGCAGCTCCTCACAGACTCTGTCAAAAATTATGTTCCTGGAAGCCCCACAGCGCTAAAGGAGATTCCCCTCGTAGGGGAACTTTCCAGAGACTACAAATACTGTCTAGGTTGCAAGGGCTGGTGACACAGAGTCCTGCCCATGTGTCTTATCACTAACTGGAACAAGTTACTAACTGCAGTTTCTGTTGGACTCACTGAGGGCAATTAGGCCAACAGTCGAGTTAAAATTTAAACTCATAGATACAAAACATTGCTTTTCTAAGAGTAGTTCAAGTACACTTCAAATTCCACAAGAAAAATCTCTATTTTCCATGGCAGAAGAGCTTCCTAGTTCTTGCAGCACTGAGCACATTCGAGAAAGCACTACACTCCAGATGACTGCCACCAAATAACATCTAAATCCATCAATAAATTCCATGAGCACAGCCACTAACAAAGTCAGTTTTCTATGGATTTGTATCTTATGGCCTCACTGAGCATATAGCAGCTCATGATACAGACTCCTTCTCATCCAATTATTTGGTCTCTTCCATCCTATTAGCCTATTTAGCCTAGTTTCAGACACTGCTTTGCCGTTAAAGCTAGCCAAAATTAGCCAGGGGAATCTGCTGTAGACAGACAAACACTGAGGTTGCATTAGGTCTTCCTGATTTAGGAATCTAGGCTAAAAATAATCTATACTCTGCACAGCTATTGTTAAACTGCTGTACTGTTGGGAAAGATCAGAAAGAGAAAATTCTTAAAATTCTGAGCATGTCTGCTCTTACTCTCTGAATACAGAAATCAGAGTAAATTCTTTTCTGCAGGCCAAATTCCAGTCAGCTGAGGAAACTATAAAATTCCCCAGCTCTAATACTGCCTACTGCCAACAGAACATTGCCTGAGTCACTTCCAGAGAACAGTCCCCAAGCCTACGTCCCCAAACAAAAACAGGCCTACCCAGTTATTTAGAAAGTTAGTATTTAACAGTTCTGACCTCAGTTACTAGGGCAGCCTGTGCTTCCTCAACACAGCACGGAGAAAAGCAACTTGCTTCATTGAAAGACACAGTGGAGTGACGAGCCTTTTGCATTCACAAAATTCACCCAGGTTCTGTTCGGCTGTGTTTCCATCCGGACCTTAAAAAAAAGTTGGGAAAAGGATAAGCTTTAAGTATCACAAAGAACATATAGTCAGTTGTCCAAGACATGCCCACTTACAAAGCCAGTACTGCTACTAGATTATTTTAGATCTGAGTAAAATCATTTTACTTCTCCATCATAATTTCCTTGTTAAATGAGGCAATAGCATATACCATCATTTCCTGCAATGTATTTTTCAAAGATTATTTGTTATCCATAGAATTTTCAACATGCAAGCGGCCAGAGTGAACTAAACATTATTATATCTTCAAGAGCAGAAAATAAGCATATTTGACAGGTAATTTGAAGTGCATGCAGGCAGATACTTTCTAGACCATATATTCACTTTCATCACATTACTTATTTTTCTTAAGGGTCTCAGCAAAACTGCTTACATTTTTCTTGAACAAATCTGATATTTAAGAAAACATTTATTTAAAGACTTCATGGGAACCTTAAACTATTAAAACTCATACTTGGAAAATCCTTTTTGTCACAACTTGCAAGCTTGATTCTTCACTTTCCCATTACATGACTACTTGCTTATTACCCACTGAAAACTGCAGAAGTCTTCTCAGTTACTTTAGATGAGACCCTTGCAACAATATAAGACATCAGTTAAAAAACCCAAACAAACGAAATTAGTCCTGATTTACATTAACAAATTTGAAGGAAGAGTTACAGACTACAATCAGACCTAAATCAGACCCTAAATCAGACCCTTCTTAAAGAAGGGAAATTTTGCCAAACACAACAAGGAGCTTTAACTACACTCACAGTTATACCTCATACATTATCATCATGTCTTGCAGATGCACTGTTCAATACATTGATGAATGCCGCCAGGCACATCTGTTTTGTTTTTTGTTAAAGCCAACATAATTGATAACCTCACACATTCTATTACTTCCTCACTAATATTTAAATGAAGGCAACATCCACTTCATTTAATTACAGCAGCACAGAGAAACCACAAATGAAATAGCACACTTCTTGTCAAGGTAAGATTATGTGGGTGCAAAACGACTTGTTCACAAAAACATCCAAATCTAATTACTGTCTCAGATATAGCAAAAAAAAAAAACCAAAACAACCAAAAACCCACAAACCACAGTATGAAGCCAACCTTTCCAAACTTGTGCAACTAGCTTTAAAAAAAAAAAAAAGACAAAAAAACCCACCAACCTTATGAGAAAAAATTATTCCTTACCCTATCTTTCTTGTCTATGTAAAACAGGTTAACTTCTGACAGATACTGTTAAAATGTATCCCTTCCTTCTGTGGTACTAAACATGTCTGAAAAGGAGTCTTAAGACAGATCTTTAGCTATCTCTAGAGGGGGATTAAAACTCAAAGGACACATGGCCCATTTTACCATCAGCTGTGAAATTCTGACCTGTTATTGTTTTCTCCCAACTATAATTTTCTCTTTATGTTATTTTTTCATTAGATGTTTTCAGACACGGCTCTCAAGAACTTTTGCAGTTCCTAAAGCTTCTAGACTGTAAACTTCAAATGCAACGCATGATGAAGAGTAAATATTTGCTGTGAAATATGCACTTAAAGTTTGATGAGCACAAATGAACTTATATGTGTACTCCCATCAAATTCAGTGGGACCACTTGATTAAGTAAGGACCACTACGACACAGAAATGTTTGAGCTATGATGTCTTTAGATTGTCCATTATATGAGGTGGGGAACTTATCTAAGAGACATGTAAAGTATTTTTCATAGTATGCAAAATAACGATCGATCAAACAGTCCAAAAGCAAAGAATACAGAACGAGTCTGAGAACAAAAAGTGAGAGTGTAGGCTTCTGAAAGTGCCAAAAAATTGCTGTTCTTTGAAGACTTGCAGTCTGGTTTACTGTGTTTCCTCCGTTAGTTCACCAAGCGCTTCTATTCAGTGTTTCGATGTGATGGCAGGCTGACATCAAGTCTGTATCTGAGCAATGATGCAGGCAGAGCTGCCCACGCAACAGGCCAGCCTCCACAAGGGGCTCTGACAGCACGAAGAGTCAGCAGTCACGTCTAGCAAAGGACAAATTGCCTTTCTATCAGCCCAAACGTTCTGTGCAAGCAAAAAATACTACAGAACTCCTTTACGGCATGGCATCAACAGATAGCTAGGGTAAGCCCAAAAGAATATGCTGCAAACAGTAAGCAAAAGCCAAGCAAACCCAGGAGATTTGTCATCTTTAGTAGCCTCCAGTGGTATGATTTTTAGGGATGTTACCTGAAAGACAGCGTCCCCGTTATTCTGCTGAATGTGGGTATGCAGAGCTGAAGTCCGACAGATCATTCAAGCCTGCAGCACAGGTATTCTTATTGTCAGATGAAGCTGAACTAAGAAGTTAAGCTCTTTTTACACTCAGAAATATAGTTTTGTATTTCAGCTTTACAACCGATGGACCATAAACTCCAGACCAAAATTCCTCCTGTGTCAAACCAAACTTCAGCAGATAAATTCCCTCTGGCAACACACTGAGATGGCCAGTCTTAGTACAGTGACTGATACTGCATAGCAAAATAAAGGTCTGTGGATACGTAGCCCTCAATTTATTTGGCTCAGCTATGTTCAATCTGTCAACTACTCAAAGAAAACATGACACTCCAGAACATGCATATACAAAGCAAGCTACCCTTGAATGACTTCCTCATTTTGTCTGTTCATTTAAGAACATATGGGGCACTCAAACCTCTCACCGTTTTCCAACAACGTTGATCTTTTTATCTCGTCTTAGAACTATGCAACTTTTTTTGTGTGTATGGTTCTAGAGACCTGTATTTATCAGAACAAATCTTGACACGAGATACCCTTTGTCTGTGATTATTTAACATGTTGTGCCAGAAGCCCATGTGGTAATGCAGTGGGAATTTACTAGTGGACGCTTTTGAAGAATAACATGGTACCACAGTCTCAAGAGGTTCGTAAAGTATTTGTCGAGCAAATCACCCCTCCAAAGAGCAAAGGGCAAAAGCATTACTAATGCACACTTGAGACTCCTGTTCCAATGCCGTGATTTAAAGTGCTGAGGGCGTTCCTGCAATTAAGAGATTACTTTCGCTCTCTTCACCCCAGACACCCCCAAGGTAAACTCTCTGCCACGGGCTGATCTGTTACATATTAAAGGAGCTGGTAGCAAGGGCATGGGGATGAGCACAGCGTTTCGCCTGAAAAGCGAGCAAATCTCCTAATACCCAAGAAAGATATAAAATGAATGCCTCAAAGACACTCCCAACTCACTCCAACTCAGTGACTCATGCTCATTTGCTGTAGCACAGCTTTGCCGGCAAAGCCATTACAGCAACTGGCCTTATTTTCAATTTATGTCACACACTCACACTCGGGCAGTTGCTGGTCAGACAGATACCACTAGTGCCAGAAGTGGTGGGGCGGCAGAGTGCATGCAACTGTGCGCCAGGGTCCAGGGGGAGCGAAGCTGTTCTACAGAGTGGAAACAACCTGCTGCTTTTCAGATGAAGGCTGTAGGAGAAATGCAAAATTGAAAGCTTCAGATGTGGACACCCACTCTCTTCATCTTCTCTACTAATGACAGAGATGGTCATCGCTTACGTGAGTCATCCTTTGTTAAAAAAGACTGACAATATGTAAATAACTTGGGGGAGGGGGAACTGTTGCCACAATCCAATGAACTTGGACTGAAATAAGGAAATTAAAGTTCCAATGTGCAGGCAAACTACTGAAGTAATATTTGTAATATGCAGTAACATACTGCAGTATTTTTGAAGGAAGTAAAGGAAAAGAGGAGATACACATTCCTTTCCCCCACAGTATCCTGGCTAGGTTCACACAGAATACTGAAGCAGATGGCTCTAATCCAGTATGGCAATTCCTATTTCTCATGCAGGACAGCCTCTTTTTCTCTTTGATTACAGGGGATATACAAATACATTACACTGTTATACAGCCTTTACAGAGAGACAAAGGCTCTTCACTGCTTTTACAAAGTACTGTTTGTGTGTAGTAAATGATACCCCTCTGTGGAAGGAAAGCGTTCCATTCCTTTCTCCCCAGATCAGAGCGTGGGTGGACTGCCGAGAGAACACACGTCGGCGTTTTTCTTGCACGTTTCCCATTTACTAGAACGAAGTGGGAAATCTTGCCTTTGCAGCTAGAGCAGGTGGAAATTTCAGTGCCTATCCCTAAACCCGTGGGAGGAGAAACACGGCGGGGAAGGAAGAAGACGTTGTTCTCCCCTCAGGAGAGAAGGGACGGGACAGAAACCTCACTTGCCTGACGGGCAAACAGTACTGTTCCTTCTCCCCCTCCCTCGCCCCCGGGAGCAGCAGAAACGTCCGGGGAAAGGCTCACCGCCGCGCCCGCAGGCTGCGGCCCGGCAGCCGGGCCCTCCCCTCTGCCCCCGCTCCTCAGCGAGAGGCGCTGCGCGGACCTGGGCGCGGCGCTCACACCGCCCACGGCCGCGCG
>VYZM01020357.1:351399-379290 GCA_013398915.1 Dromas ardeola
GCCCCTCCGGCTGCGGCGGTGGCGCCCGCCGCGCTCTCCGCCGGGCCGGGCCGGGCCGGGCCGGGCCGCCCTGGCTGTCTCTGCCGGGCTCCTTCGGCCCTGACCTGCTTTAACGGGAACCGCATTCCAGGCGGTCCGCCGAGACCGAGCCTCGAGCGCACGGACACGCTGGAAACGGCGACTCAAAGCAGCCGCGTTTCTCGCAGCGAGACACGTAAAAAGGAATGTATCTGAAGACCAAGAAACAAAACTTTCTGTGGTTTGGTCTTTTCTGTATCAGTAGTCCACCAGGAGAAGAAATCCATATTCCGTGAACAGACTACAGTTACACTTTGCTACGCACCGACCTTACAGGGAACAGACATTCATTACCCATTTCCACCTCGCCCTCGCTCTGGACACACCACAAACACTTGGTACACTACATTCAGGCTTTAGGGCTCAAGCAGAAATCACCGGTTTTGCCCTCAGCCTAACTGAATAAGTCACAGAATCATAGGTTAGAGTTGGAAGGGACCTTAAAGATCATCTAGTTCCAACCCCCTGCTATGGGCAGGGACACCTCCCACTAGACCAACCCTGACCTTTGCTAGATGACTGAATTTATAATGTATTCAGCAACATTTGTGTTTCTGTAAGTCCTCACTCGGTGGCCTGGGCATGGCATTTTGGCACAAGCTGCTGCCTTCTTCCTGCTCGCCCTGGCCCCACGGCAGGTACCATTAATTTCCAGCCCAAAGGAGAACAGAACCAACTCAGGGTGTCAGCTGGCTGGAAATCTTGCTCTTGCATCAGCAATGCTTCGCTATTTTATACCTACCAGGATTAACGTTACTGTTTGGAGAAATTAACTTAATCACAACAGCAATAAAACCTCCTGCCCTCTCACATCAAATACCCTAATTTGTCTGTATTCATTATGCTACCTTTTGCTCCATTTTCTTGCTGTTAGTATCACCATGCTTCTCAGATTGAAATCTATAGCTGTATCAACAGCTCTTTTTCTGTATCTGCACCTCTTTGGCTACCCAGAGGTATATGTCCTCATTTTTTATGGGTTTGGGGTTATTTCACACATTGAAATTATGCAGGAAGAAAAGAAACATTTATGTATATGTTTAAGTAATGCTAGCCTTCGTGTTTCTATGAGCTCACCACGCACTTACAGTAAGTATACTCCCAGATACACAAGTCTACAACTGCTACTGCCATCTCCACAGGCTTTCGAGTGTTTAGCTGACTAGCTATACTGCACGGTGGCACAATCACACGAGATTTACCAATACCATGACTTGTTGGTTTTGGGGTTTTTTTGTGGTTTGTTTTTGTTTGTTTGTTTGTTTGTTTGGGTTTTTTTTACTATAGTGGGACTAGAAGTCATTGTTCTAGCAGATTCCTCACTGAATATTGCCCTTCACAGCATTTAAATATAATGTAACCTGTTTCCACTATGTCCATGGATGCTGTCTTCCCTGTCCTAGTGGGCTTTACACACCAAATCCCCCCTCTACAGATCAAACTCTTTACTCCACAAGAGTTAAAGCACACTCTGAAGCTACAGAAGCAAACATGATGTTCCACCCCCCTTGCCACTACACTTGCCAGAATACCCTGATGGCAGAGAATACATTTTAGTAAACCTATTTAATGCATGTCATTTTCTGACAAGTTACGGAACATCTACGGAACCAATACCCTTAATTTTCCAGTTTTCCAAGCCATACAGCCATATACACCTGAGCTGGAATGCTCTACTTCCAGTTTTTGAATGAACATGTACCTTTGCACTGACATGGAGTAAAACCCCAAGGGACCACGACAGTGGAAATACAGAAACTAGTCTATATAGGCCTCTACAAATAAAAAGAGAGTTAGTGGGGTCTGTCTGGAGCCATACACATTTAATTTGAAAGTACCCAAAACTGTTGTTTTTCTTGTAAAAAAAGCAGCTTGTTCTGGCCAAGGTTCTTTAAGAGGTCTCTGCCACGTTATGAACAACGCTTCATCAAAACAGTATTGTGCAAAGCATGTAAACATATGCCATAAAGGTTATGATGTAATTCTTTTCAGCCATGCATCACCCTTGTTTTCATAAGGATGTTTCAGGAGGAACATCTAATTAAATTAATAGGATTCTTTCACTTTTTAAATTATGTACATACTTTTCAGATGCATCACCAAAGTTTAATCTCCAGCATACTTGCTGAAGATAATGCACCAAAGTTCACAGGGTGAAAAGTCACATGCAGATGAAGTACGTATTCACGGTGAACACAACAGTGAACAGACAAAATACTGAGACATGAAGTCTAAAGCAAATCAAAAACCAAAATAAGTTACTTAGCCCAAACAAATTCAGAGATAAACTAACCTCCCTGCTTTGAGGTAACATGGTATTTTGATTGGTAAACTTATTTAGTTGTGTGTGTATAAATGGGTAACGGTAGCAGAAAAAGAGGGGAAGAGTCCTTAAAAGGGAAGGAAAACAAAAGAGAAGAGGGCTATATTCTGTAGATCATGAGATGGAGTAGGACTAAGGGAGGACTGGGACAGTATCGAGACAGGTGATAGCAGGACCTATCCTTTAACATGCCCATCACCAGTTGCCACCACACCCAGTTAGACTTCCCCGATGTCTGGGTCTGACATGAGCTGTTGGGATTACAGTGCTACCTGGACCATGACCAGGCTGCGTACAAGGAAGCTGGGTCAGTCTTTGTGCTGAACAGTGGGGAGGATTCATTCTTTACATGGGGGTTTATACATACTTCACTCATTGTTGTCACATTCAAAAATAGGTGGCTGCGTCTGGCGTCACAGTGTTCATCATTCTAGCCAAGCCTCAGGAAGGCAGAGGAACTGCCTGCATCTCTGGATACACTCCAGACCAGACCTCAGCTGTGGTCTGGGATACTCTGGGAGGTAACGTACATGTATTTTGCTTTAGGATCCAGACAATTCTGGCAAACCCACCTATTCTGGAAACAGCTGCTCCTCCTGTCAACAACAGCAGTCAGCCTATACAGAGCAACGGTGCACCTGGGCCCATACCACCCTCTGGGTAACGAAGCCTTTAACACCCTCCTCCCTGGTGTATACAGATGGCATTCGTGGCTAGACTGCTAAAGAAAGAAGCCTTGGGGACTCCTATGGGAAACTGCATATGCAGACCACGTGAACCATGGAGCATGCATTTATTCACCTGATTACCTGCACAACCCTGCAATCCAACTGTTGTAGTGCCAGGTTATTCCAAGCAGCATCTACTCACTGACCATGAGTAAACAGTGAAAAATTATAGGACCGAAAAGACAAAAGCTAGAACCTATGCTTAACAAAAATGAGCAGTCTTCCTTCTCTTCACCTTGACATCAATGCACATGTTGGAGAGACAGAGGGGGAGCTTTACAACACTGGGCCTCCCTTACTATACTTTTGCAAGACAGAAAGCATTGCACTTTTAGGATCTTCCATCACCTTTCCTCTAGCTCACCTACAGTTGCTTTTACTGGTGACATTTTGATTCCATATGATACATACATCCAAATCTCTGTGAATTTCACCTATCTGGGGAAGGGAGGATTGTACTCTCTGAATCTAGCCAAGTCTCACACCATTTTGTTCTTGTGAGCCTTGAGACACGCAAAAGACATGCATTACTCTCTATTACAAGAGTTATTTTCACTCCTTAAACTCGTGGATTTGCATATGGAGAAAGTCAACATACCGTGCTTTCCTTGTCCATGGTGGGTCCCTTCCAAGACCAACACCATCAACAGGTGTTCAAGGTAACAGTGTGCAATCTATTTAACTGTGTGACATTTTCCAAAACATGCCAAAAGCAAATCTCACAGGTTGACAGGTGAGATAGAAAACCATAGCTTAAGTGCTAAAGAAGGAATCTTTGTTCAGCTGCATTTACTGAAAATCAAAATTTGTCTTTGTGTGGCTGTTCCGGCAATTTCAGTAAAACATCCAGTAACATACTCAGCAATTAATAGTAAACAAGGGGTTAAATAAGAGCAGTCACACAAAAAAGGAAAAAGGCTCTTATCCAGCATGATTTATGGTGGGGCTTTGAGTGTTCCTTAATACAGAACTTCCATAGATTTGAGTGAGAGTACAAAAAGCAACGCACGAGTTACGCTAGTTATGCTATGAGGAAAAGTATATTCTCAAAGATGAAACAGGCTGAACACAGCAAGTTCCATGCCTGTAAGAGGGGGGAAACATGGCCAAAAATGCAGCTAAGACAGTATTCTTCAAGACGAACTCCACCAAATGACAGGATAGGAGAGTGGGTGTTATGATTGGCAAGAAGCATTCAGCATTTCTCCAAGAATCTTTTTGAACAAAGAGACAATCACAAAGGTAATAGGAACAGTGGAAGACAACTTTGAATGGGAGGCCAATAGAAAAAAAAAAAAAAAACTAAAAAAGCCAAGGTAGGCAGTTTAGCAAGAAAAAAGACAAGATATGTGTGTCTATGCGGTTATACATATATACAAATAAATAACATGAGCTAGGTGAGCTGTTTGGAGCCTGTCAAATTGGTAAGAAATGGCTGACATCGAACTAACATCCAGTAAGAGAATGTTAATTCCTTACAGTATTAAAGAATGTGCACAACATTCTTTGTTCTCCAGGTTTTTGATACCTATAAATAGTAGTTTGTACTGCAGTAACTCCAAATTCAGATGTTTCTTTGACTAACAAAGATCAGTACTCGATATGGCATGGCATTACGTGGCAGCATGTTTAGAATGGTGATGTCACCATCCTGTTGTAGGTGTGGCTGTTGGAGGTAGGGATGAAAAACCCAACGTTTACCACAATGCTCTTTAGTTTTAGATTTTGCAGTTTTGGGAATACTAAACATTGGATATACAGACCACCTCAGGTCCAGCTGGAAGCTGTGAAAGCTATGTACTTGATTTAGCAGTCTCCAACTGGGCACCCAAAATAAAAAGTCCAAAATAAATGGAAAGTCTTGAAGTAGTTGAGATTAATGACCTATCAAAGGCCACACAGGAGATTTGGCATCCACTGGCTTTACTACCACCTTACTCAGAAAAGCACATGTGGCAGGTATAATCTTCAGCAGGACTTTATTTCAATGGCGCATTTCCTAGATTCAAGTAACATAATGGACAACATATGTCTACAAGCAAACAGATTAATGGAAATAGCATTTTAAATTTACGTGCTTTTAGAAATGTTTCTTAAGAAAGAAATAGTTTTAACCATTCTGAAAACATTATCCATGAGCCACCATAAGGACAAGCTGCAGAATTCTTCTGCAATTTTGGACCAAAGCAGTCTGTTAGTCTTCCAATGTTAAGGTCATTTAAAACGGAAATTGAACGTCCAAAACCAAAATTGCAATTTCATTACTGTTCTGACAGTACCATCACAGCCTTCACCCCACGCAGGAGGGTTGGCAACTTCTTCCTGAACTACACCAAAGCAGCAAGCAAGCTGCTCTGCAGCAGCAGAGAGGCTGCTGACAGGGCCTGCAGTGACGATGTGCACGATCAAACCTCCAGCAACTACCACCTGGAATCATAACACTTATCCTTATGGGAATACCTGGGCAGAACAATTTACAAAAAAACCTCTCTCTGTATTAACACACTGCCTGGCTAAATAGGTATGGGCTAGGAAGAAATCACTGTTTGCAACACAGTAAGCCACATATAAACATAATTCATACTTGGGCCCCAAAACTTAATCCTAAAGAAAAGTAAAATGTCACTTGGAGCTATTGCAAACACTTGGAAGACATTTTTGCCATGAACACTAATTCCCAGCTCCCACAGATGAGATATGCCATTAGGATTCTACATAGCAGAGGTTACGCCACTAGAGAGTTATCTAGTTGCTAAATTTAAAAGAGAACTGGATTGTTTTACGTGCAACTTTTTGTTTCCAGTCTCGTAGCTCAAAAGTCTGATTTAAGTCTTATTAAATACCTCTCCAGCCTTGTTTGGGATGTGGGACAAAGTGAATCAAGGTGAAACACAAGGTAACATGACAAGTTCAAACAGTTTAGTTCATAGGAATCCCTGGGGGATCTGTAGCACAAACATACTTAAGAGATCCAAGGCCTGAAATTTTTTTACTTTTGCAATGCACAGGGACATTGCACACACTGATACTACTGAGGGAAAAGAACTCCCATAACAAGCCCAAACCAGTACATGTCCTGTTGAGGAAAACACTTCAGAGTTGTGGGCAAACCCTGAATCATAGGCATTAACTCAAGTTATGTATTTTGCCTAGGCATTAGCACAGGTAGAGAGATCAGACAGACACGATGTGACACTCTTGCTGAATATTTCTTAATCAGTTCATATTACAGCTGCTGACAAACAAATGCATAATACTGAGATGGGATCCTAATTAGAGTTTCTGCATGTCCTGTGCCATGAAACCCTTGGAGGAGTACGTAGATAAACCAATGCGTTCTTTTTGTAATATGCCGCTTCTTTCCCACCATCTCCATATCCCACAGGGGTTAAACAGTACAGTAATAGAGTTAAAACAGGCGTAGGAAAGAGCATGAGACTTAAAAATAGATGAGGAATCCAGGAGGCAAAGATACAGGAAGAACTGAGAGACAGGCTGCAGCAAGCCCGCTGAGGGCTTTGAAAAAAACAGAACATGAAATCCTTTGCCTCATTTAAGTCAGTGTGGGTTTTGCCAGTGCCCTTTTACTGAGGCAGTACTTCATCCAAGGAGATCATACTTCAATTTGATCAAGTGAATGAAAAGCCAGTGTAGTGGGAGACCATGACAGTCACAAACATTTCACTGTTTATGTGGAGCGCAGAGAGTGGTGGCCCTTAAAAGACACAGATTGGCTTCAAGTCTGCCTTTACGCAAGCAAGTCTGATAGCTTTTAAATTGAAGTATTAGAACAAGAAATGCTTTTGTTCTGCAGGGATATGAACCTCCCCCCCCTTTATGTTTTTAAGAAAAAGCAAGGCTGGAAGAAGCCTCACTGAGCCTGAAACTATGAAAGCTACTCATTTACAACTCTTTAGTCTTAATGCAACACTGCAGCAGACTTCTCAAGGGCCACAGTAGGACAATGCATGCTTAGACACAAAGACCAACAAGACTAACTACACAGCTGAGTTTGCATACATCTTGCAGTGAAATTCTTCAGTCTCTTTAACTTACAATATACAAATGACTGAACTTAAAAAAAAAGTGTAACCATTAGGTACTGTAGCAGCAATTCCTCAAACACATATTTGCATGTGTTGACACTTCTGAAAGGAAGGCTGTTGAGCAGTTATGCTGGGAAATAAACATTGCCTAACCCTGAGGAGTAACCACAAGAACAGAAAAACAAGTGTTACTGCAGCTGGTGCCTCCCTCCCACAGCACTAGTCTCTGACTACCGAAATAAAAAGATTAAAAGTCACCTGAGGCTCTAGCTGGTATTTAAGTAACTTTCTTATAGTTATATAAAGCTTGCAGTTCAAAAGACTAGCAACCACTTCCGCACCATTACCCTCCACCCCTCCAAAAAGTCTGGCTACTGGCAAAACAAAATATGCTCTCTCTCAAAAGCTTTCTACTAGGTGTATTTACAAGCTTGGCTCTGCAAGTTTAGCCATGATCCTGGCTGACGGGGACATTAGGGACAGCACAATTAACTTGTTCCCAGGCAAAGGAGTAACTTTTGGACATTTTGGGCAAGGAAGGAGAGGAGTAAGTCCACTGAAAGATGGATTTCCTTATTGCCTGTTTGCATCAAGTACTACGCCATATACATGCAAGAGGCTGAATCTCTATGCTGCTGGTGCCTTAGCCCCCTTCATGAATGAAGCTGGACCCAATCTTGTGGGCTAGTTTACTCTTTCAAGAAGCACATTAGTTCAGCATACTCTCCATTACAGTTGCTACCTCCACACTAACTAAAGAGCTTCTTGTGCAGACTATATTTACAGTCACAAAGTGATCACTGCCCATTTTAGACTCTGGTATTTAGTCAGTTGGATTAGAAAGTTAGACTAACCCAATGAGTCTCAAGATATGGGTATGATCTCATCAGAGCCAAGCAGAAGTAACTGCTTATTCTAATTTTTGGGTTCGTGAGCCTGATAGACACAAGCATGTGGCCCAAAATGTACAGCAGCTGGAAGCATTTTGGAAAACTCTGATGAAGATCATGGACTTTTGAAATGTTTTCTCAGAGAAAACCACCGAGTCTTCTACTAGCTAGCATCCTTCACCATTAGGATGTTATGCTGGAGGATACATGGTGTTGGCTTGAGGGGAGTGGAGAGGGCCCAAAACGAACAGAATCTCTCTTCGCCCTGATTCTTTTTCAAGGGTTGGGTTCAGGTTGCCTTTTCACTTTGAATTTGGTGAATAATCTTGAAAGAATCCCCCTCCTTGGAAAAAGAACACATAGGTGTAAGGCATCCTGAAAGGATCCAATCTGCCATATGTAGATGTATGATCCATGAGCCACATGTGATGATTTGTAGAAACATTGGACTTACAGCACATGTGTGACAGTGCCTCAGAACATTTCTGTTTGAAACTCCCAACTGGAAATAAACAGCAAATGTAACAAAAGAGCCTCCCAGGTAGTCACTTCCAGCTGACTATTACACAAGCGCTTCAGAGGTTAAGATTTTCTTTCCCTCAAGCCATAGAATGAGATGGTAAGAATGAGATTCACCATCAGATCTAGCTTTTGGCAATAAAAAAGTAAGTGAAAACATGTCAGGGGTTGGTTGAGCAGCTCTCCTTTCATTTGTGGCTCTGTATCGCAGACAGGGGAATAGAATCACCTCCCAAATACTACCCATGATTTAAATCCCAAGCACCCTGTGGCCAAGCAAAAGTCCATGAACATTCCTCCCTGCGCCCCCCAGGTTTTAAGGGGTCAGATTCACTAAAACCAAGTGGTTTAAGTGGCTGGAACAGAAGAACCAAGCTTCTATACTGGCAAATAAAGTTTGTGAAGTACAACATTCCATATGCCCCTCTACTCATGCAAAGCCTCATACAACAGCAGCAGCCCCAAGCTGGCAATTTAGCTTTTATTAACAGGCAATGATTTCCATCGTGTATAGCTCATACATACATGAAATGTAAGCATCACGAGCGCAAGTGATGAGCATACTTCCAAAATTCAGCACAACAAAAAAATCACCTGATGCCAATCCAATGAATATGAACCTACATAATGAGACTGGCCCCTGTGAGAAAAAGAAATGTGAAAAAACCCTGCCCTGTGCTGTACGTGCAAATCTCAGCCAAGAGTAAAACTGAAGCAAATGGCAGGAATTATATGCTTGCTATGAGGCATGAAGCCAGAGCTAAAAGAATTGCCTCTATTCAGTGCCTCAGCTTTAGAAACAAGGAGTGGATAAACAATTAGACAATGGGTTTGGTGTTCAATTCCACTGCACTGAGTCAGAAGTGGTGGGGATGTATAGACTAGTACCCTTGGAGAACCGATGCTTGCATGAGGATGAGCTGCAGCATCATCGCTTCTGATCCACGAGAAACAAAGAAACATGGAAGAGACTGAAAAGCACCCCCTCCCCATGCCATGCATACCACTTACTTCCAAAGCATTCAAACCGTCCAGAATGCCTGCTACAGTCCTCCAATGCCAGCACTAGACTAAACTGCACAGTGTAGTAAACACAGGGAAAACACATTACAAAGCCCTCTGATGGGCCTGGAGACGGGACGGGACAGAGATTTCCACACTTTAAGGCCTTGGCAAGTGCGTTCTTCAGCCAGGCCTGACTGCAATCATGACTGGCTACTTTATTCACCTATTTCTGTAGACACTGGCCTTCCTCCAGGTACTGCTGGTGCTTTTCAAGCAGACTGTGCTTTCCTGCAATGCTCCTCATGTGCCTCCAGCAGCTGGCCTGTGCAACAGCACACTGCCTTGGCCGTGAATGGGCTTGCTGCCCTGCCTGTCACAGCACTGCCAGCTGAGCACTCTTGTTTTATCAAAATACCAGGACTTTGGCCAAAATTTTTAGTTGCTCCTTAAACAAACCCTCAGCTCCAGGTCTTACACCCCTGACAGCACATGCTATAGAAGTTTACACTCCTTAAAGCTGGGATTTGCAGCACCTGGGGGTTATGTTTTCATTCTCCAGTTTCTAGCTGCACACCAAGGCTCGTAATGTCAAACAGCTTGTGTAGGTACCATCCACCTCCTAATATCAGCAGTCCCTGGAAGAACAAGTTCTGGTTCAAAGCTGCTTTCTAACAGCAGACAACTGGCAATAATGGATATCCACTGCATGATCTAATCCACCTTCCAGTTACTAAGGTCAGCCTACTATTTCTTTCCACTGGCTAAGTGTCCTTAAAACTAGGTACAAATATTCATGTATAATCCGGAGTTTACTTGAGATGCTGTTGCTACAGTCTTGCTGAGCAGCGTTACACAAGAGGATTTCACACAAGATTTCACAATTTCCTAAATTAGACTGTGCTGGGAGTGGAAGTAGGAGATGGGGGGGGAAAGAATGCAAATACTTGATAGAATTAATTCAGTGTGACACAGAGTCAGAACCATGCATCTGAACATCTGATTCAATTACAAACTTCAAACCAAGGATTTGAAACCCATTTTGCTTATTTTGCTCCCCTGTTAGATATTTGCCACTAGAGATGTTTGCCACCTACTGCTATCCACTTGGGCAATAGGAGAAGGAAAGGACAAAATATTCTGTGAATACTGCAAAACTCAAGCAATAATCTCCAAAATCCTTCACTTTGCATGCCATTTCCTGCTCCTTATCTCTTGCCTTTGCTCTGCCACATGTACTCGCAGTTCTTCATTCACCTTTTATTTTATTCCCTTAACATTCTCCACCCAGAAGGCCCTCCACTGAACAGTAACCTGGCAATCTGCACTCCAACTGGCCTGTCTGCAGTCACAGTGACTACAAGAGCCAAACCTACTCTCAGTGAAGCATGTCGCAGATGACCAAAGCACAGCTCTTCATGATCAGGTGGCCCAAAATGCACTGCACATAGCTGCTGTACTGATTTGACCACCAGCCCCTCTCAGAATGTCTCATCCTCCTTCCTCTTCTTGCTGCATATGCTGCTTGTCAGATACTGATAAAGATGACTTTTCACTTGTAGTAAGGGAAACCAAATGCATCACAGCCTGTAGGTAGGAAGTTACTCAGACATAACTGTTCTTGGGTTTACTGTTTCTCTGAAGTCTGTGAATCCTAGAAAGAACATTTTCCTTTGATTAGACAAATGGCTGGCTGCAAGCATCCCCTGCCTATGGACTGCCTAGGCACTACCCACACACCTGGTCAGAAATGGAGTCACCAGGTTTTAAAGAGGGGCCACAAGAGGGATGTCTCATCACAAATCCCGTCGTAAGGTGACAGGCTCCCTTCCCCTCTCCAAAAAGGGGTTAACCTTTTTATATATCTGTACTGAAGTTACAGAGACCCATGTGTTCAGCTGCAGGTACAGTCAGAGTAGCTCCTCAGCTTCCTCCAGGGCCCTAAAATCTGTCAGAATAGCCACGGTTTTTAGATTTTAATCCTGATCTAAAATACAGAAGTAGACCAATACTATAAAGGGATAGTAGTGAATTGGTTACTTCCATTAGGCACAAATATGTTAAATGCAGCAGAAGAAAAATGATCAGATCTCTTGAAAGAGACTATACTACTGTATAACAGCATAACTTGAATGAGATCACAAAGACCTAAATGGAGGGGAAGCATTAACTCATGGCAGTTGCAAAGACCTAGAGACACCAAATCACATGGCACAGCAGAGAAAGGAGACACTCAGAATTGTTAAGTGGGTCCTTGATGGACATTATTGAAATGTTTTCTGTACATCTTTATCAGAGAATTAAATAGGCAGTCAGTTGATGGGTTACTTGTGGATATCCTATATAATAGATGCAACAGAATGATAAAACTCCACTGTGCTAAGTGTTCCTCTTCTGTCCCTGACCCACAGCCCTGGGTTTTGCACTAACTTGCCAGAAAGCTGCACTTCTGCATACATTTATCAGGCCTAAATTAAACACAGTTATGGCAGAAGGGCAACAGAAGTGTTAAAAAATTAATTGGAGAATTAAGGAAAGGTGACATGATGAGCCTATTCTAAATGGCAGTACATGGTAGAGAGGAGACTCTGTTGTAACAGTTTTCCCACCGAATGCAAAACTCTTGGCCCCCTTAGAGCCCCACAGTTCACAAGACATTAAAAATGCTTTTTGTGTTTTTAATTGTGTCATTCACTACTTGCAAAAAGTCCCTCTAGTTATTTCCATTAAAGATGGTGTGAAGTTCATAATATATATGATGTATCCCCTGAAGACACCTTTGGGAAATTTAGAGATCTGAGATAGAAGAGGGTTCTCCAAACTCAAGACAGTGCTTGGACTGAGTATCTCAAAGTGACTCTTTGCTGCTGCTGGGGTTTTTTTGGGGAGTTGGTTTGTTTGTTGTTGGGCTTGGGTTTTGTTGTGGTTTTTTTTTTTTTTTTAAAATATATATGTAGCCTTTTCCGCCTTCTTCGTTTCCTTGTGTATTCTCCCTATTTGAACTTATTTGCCTTAGTTTTTCTTATTAAACTTTTTTGTTCTCCGGATGCTCTCTGTGCATATGTGATGCTTGCTATTTGAGTTGTACCAGTGCAGGGTCATCTCACTGGCTCTACTCCCTGCTTGGGTGAGAAACTTCAAGGTCTATTTCAGAAAAACACTGTTGATTTTGATGGAACTTAAGGACACAAATAGAGAACCCTTACTGAATTCAGCTGTCTTTTCAAACCGGCGACACTGCTAAAAGGGCATCTTCAAGGAACAAAGCGGCGTTTGAGGAGTAAAAACCCTCACTGGTGGCAGGCAGAAGAGTTGGAAAGCCAGGCCCTATTTAAGACAAGCACCTAGTGAAAAAGGACAGACCAGAATGAAGAGGTGAAACCCAGGGTGGGTTGTTTCTTTCTCCCTTACTTCCTTGTTAAAAACAGAAGCAGGTTGTCTCTGTCAACCGGCAAAATTAGTTTCCCACTGAAAGAGAAATCAGGGATGCAGCTCAGCTTTTTCCTTCCTCTGAAGACATCCATGTTCTGTTGTTTGATCAGAAGCTGCCAAATGCCGAACCTTGACTCCTTCCTGCACCAGCCCACAGCTCACCAGCCCTTTCATTAAGGGTCAGCTGCTGTTAACTGCCTCTGCGTCATCATGCTTGTTGCTTCCTGATCTGTAGGGTTTCTCACCTGGGAAATGCCCTAGCCCAAAGAAAGCCCAAGTTGGTCAAAAATGAGCTAGGGAGCCAACCCTCTCTTTATGCAGCACCTTTCAAATACAAAGGCATTTTCTCCACCTCTGTGGGTGGTGTGAGTTCCAGCCAGAGGGTGTATGTTCTGCCTCATAATATACACATTAACACTTTTCACCCAAACAATGGCCTTGCTTGTCTTATTTAATATTTTCATCATATAGTCACTAAAGCATTTCCATGTGTTACTAAGTATCAGCACGTTCTAATCGGAACTGCTTGTACAGGATTGTTTCTGAAAGGTATTGCAAGTTACGACATTCAAACACAGAGAATGAAAACAAACTCTAACTTAGTTATTAAATGCAGGTTTATAATTTACAAACAAATGCTGTCATGGCAGTGTACTAATTAGTGCAACAAGTAATTAAGCCTGCATCTGTATTTTGCCTGTACAAGGTTTCTGTTGCAAGCGTCAGCCTTCATAGCGCAACTGAAAAACTAGGCAGTTACGAGAGAAGGACAGAAACACATCGTAGGTGACCAAACAGGATTATACAATGATGTTATTTCTCTTATTCCAAGACACAGCACGGCAGTTCTGCACTATGGAATAACTACATTGTTATCAGAAAGGCAGCACCCTTGCTGCTGGAGGCTGCAGAGTACAGGCCACTTAGGTACCCAAAACCATCCCACTCACTGAAGAGATTTATTATGATTTTCTTTCATCTAGGTTTCTTGGAAAATGCATTACATCATGTCACTCATCCACTATGCATTGTTCAGCAGTTGTGCTACGCAAAATCATCAAAAACTGTTAAAACAGCCAGCACTGCCCCGTAGTGTTTTGCTGTCACCACAGTGGAACAAGCAGTCCCTTGTTCCGGACTGTTGCTGACCACAGTCATGGTTCAGACGAACCCCGATGTGCTCAGCTGGACAGAAGAACACAGGCAGCTGTGAGACGAACACATGCAATTAGCCAGCACCTGTCATGCAGAGCACTCGCAACCCTCATTCATAACAGTAAGCTATCCTCTGATAAATAAGAAGGCTACTAAAGACCGAATAACCACACTGGAGAGAACATTATAAATTAGACAAACAACTGTTGCAGTGTCTAGGTATTATTAGTCAAGCACACTAAACCCCAGAAAATAAATGTACATGTTGCTAAGGAAGAAAATCTACCTGTGCTCACAGGTACAGACAGCACTAACTGCAGAGACACTGCAGGGTTCTGTTGCAGGCGTTTGGCAGGGGAAGACAAGAAAGGGTTTGGAGAAGAGCTACTCACAGATTGCACCCAAAAGCTAAGGTGGTTGCTGTTATATCCACCATTAAACCTTTCACCCCTTCCGGATCCAGCAGGGATCCTAAATTCATTGTCCACTTGGAGTTTACAGGTAAAGCTTTGTCCTAAATCCAAATGACTATCAGCACGTTATATACTCCGCTGAATGTCACTGAACTCGTCTTCCTCCTGACTTAGGTTTTTTCCTTTTTTTAATACACAAACCACCAAAAAGGAAACCAAGCTTCTCAGGCAGGCAATGAATATTCCCAGTGCAGAACGTATTCAACCACTTAACTGCAGAGAACACAAGCCCATCGCCTAGCAGATCTACCCAGACCACTTTTCCCACTACATTTTTATTCTTGAAAACAGATGAATGCACAAAACAAAGGTCAGTTTCACTATCGGAGTAAATAATAATCTGCGCTACGAGTAAATCAACTAATGCATTTACAAAACTATCAGTATCTGTATTCTAAACTCATTCCAGTTAGTGCTATTTGAAACCTTTTATGTTTGGTTTCCTTGAATCTGAGTAAATGCATTTGATCCTGATGAATGATAAATCCTCTGAAGAGCTGACTAAATCCACGTTTATTTTTTTAACATTTGCTCAAAGTAAATTCTGCATTACACAATTTCTCTGCAACAGTGCAAATTGTGTACTGGAAATCCATGTTGCCAGTGCTTTCCTGTGGTGGTTACACTTAAGAAATGAACTACTGCATGAATTGGGAAACTAACCAATAAAACAAACTGCAAATTTTCAGTCACCTGTCTGTAAACCATCTGCACACCAAGAATTCCCTAGTACAACGTGTGAATAGTGTTAAACAGAAAACTATGTTTTGTGATATATCCACTGGAGCTCAACAATAAGCTTAGTTCCATTGGCAGCTGAATTAAAGAAAAAGTATTTCCTAGGGACATCAGCATGGGGTCACCAATGCCCAAAAATTCTGCTGCAGCTTCCCATCAGCATGGACAGGGACCTGTCCTCTAGCCAATTACCCATTTTCAAAGGACATCTATGAAATTACTTGGTTTTATTGCTTGAACTCACAGAACAAGCTGAAAAGGTATTAAGTAGGCAACAGACATGGAATTGAGTAAGCCTGGTGTCCATAACAAAAAAAACCCCAAACAACAACAACTAAAAGAAAGGAGGATCATACAAAGGAGACTCCAGGAATTTGGCTCTGGATTTTTATGAATTTTTCCTTGAGCAAGATTTGCACTGTACTGGTTCCTCTGTGTTCTAATGAAGCGCAGATTTGCTTTCCTTTTATCCAAGAACATGTCCTTGAACACTTGATGCAAAGTCTTACAGGCCACGTGCCTTTGACTTCAGCTGTATAAGAAACAGAATGGTGTACTTAGGACACTAAAGGTTTATGAGAACTATAGCAACAATCTCACTAATTATTTAAGTAAAGAGACAAAGAAGTTTTAGGGTTCACCTCTACTGTACATTTCTGTTTGCACCAAGAAGCTATTTGGTAAGTCTACTTTACAGAGAAATGCACATGTTCTTCCTCAAAGGTGGGATTATCAGCTTGAATGACAAATGCTGGAAACTTAGGATAACTCCTAGGGAAAACCATTACTGTAAAAAGTCACTCCCTGATCCTGGCAAAGCCTATTTAAGTCTTAGCCAGTGAGATAATCACTGGATAGGGTAAGCCTTTCCTGAAGGGTATTATGTGATTTCAGATGTTTACAGCATACGAACCAGTAAGCGTGCAAGGAAGTCACAGAATCATTTAGGTTGGAAAAGACCTTTAAGATCATTGTGTCCAACTGTTAACCCAGCACTGCCAAGCCCAGCACTAAATCGTGGCCCTCAGCACCACACCTACCCGTCTTTTTAATACCTCCAGGCAACTTGAGGCTGTTTCCTCTTGACTTGTCGCTTGTTACTTGGGAGAAGAGACCAACCCTCCCCTCACTACACCCTCCTTTCAGGTAGTTGTAGAGAGGGATAAGGTCTCCCCTCAGCCTCCTTTTCTCCAGGCTAAACAACCCCAGCTGCCTCAGCTGCTTCTCATAAGACTTGTGCTCCAGACCCCTCACCAGCTCCATTGCCCTTCTCTGGACATGCTCCACCACCTCAGTGTCTTTCTTGTAGTGAGGGGCCCAAAACTGAACACAGTATTCGAGGTGTAGCCTCACCAGTGCTGCGTACAGGGCACTGCAAAGGTCTTCTCCCAGTACGGTCATTCCAAGGAAAGGAACAGTTCCAGTGTTCCCAAAAGGGAATTACTCTCATATAGCTCAATGTAGCACATATACCTGCTTCAGAACAAGTTAAACAAGTGTTAGTTTAAAAGGAAGAAATCACAGCAAGGAATTTACAAAAAGGACATCCAAGGTCTCGAAAACTACATTGAAAGTACCCAAAATAAGGAACCCAGTTTTCAAACTGTGTGCCCAGTACACTCAGAAATGGATAGCATTGTTATGCCTATGCAGGGACATACTGGAGGATAGGGTAATTTCTGAGTCACCCCCCTTAGTGCCAGCTGGTATAACTCATGCTCCTGTGTCATAAGAAATGCGCATTTTTCCCCCACTGCTTAGGTTTCCTGGAAATACCTCTAAGTTTCTGCACAGTGCATAGTCAGGTTAAGTGAACATTTCGGTACTTCACACTACAAACTGAGTCATTTGGTAGTTTGATGACACATTTCTGTAACTGGCCTTCTCTGTTTTAGAGATATGATCTATCTTCTGCAACAGGAACTGACTCAGGAGAGGAGAAAATATTGTCATGTTAAATTATGTCATTGTCACCTAGTGTCCCTGAAAAAAAACAAGACAACTCTCTGAAGTTCGTCTGCTTATGACATACTATCTAAATCACACCTCTAGCACTTAATCTGAAAATGCAAGATCAGATTCTCAACCAATACACAAAGGTGTCACAGTTTTCATCCTAGAACAATAACATTGCTTGGCGGGCCTTCAGAGTACCTTTCTCTAGTTTATATTAGCTTCCCACATGGATTAAGTTTAGTTTGGGCATCCATGAATTGCTGTGGGGTAACTCATCCTATCTCAGTCAAAATAATTAGGGTTTTAGGCATCTGTAGGGCTGGTACTCAGGCTTCAGTATGTAGGTATCACAGTTGTTGTAAAGATGAAGAGAAGTCATAATACTGTCATGAAAGTGAGAGATGCCAGCACAGTGGCTGAGGAGCAGGAGACATGGACCAGATGCAGGTTTTATACTGATAGTCTGGATATAGCGCAAACATGGGCAATAAAAAAGAAAAAATTTAAAGAAAAGCAGAACACAGCTTCGTAAATGGTTTGTCTTCATCAGGAATCATACCAACACTGCATTTAAGACCATACCGTACATGTGTTAAATACATAGGAGACAACGAATCACAAAGTTTACAGTAATATAAGGCAGTGAAGCAGCGTACATTCACAAATGAGAACGAAAGGTTGGCTTAGCTTCTCAGGCCCTGTTTCAGGAAGCAGGATTATCTGCTGGATAAATCTCTGTTGCAGAAGTGGCAATAAAAGTTCTTGGCTGCAGAAGAACTGATAGTGGTGCCAAAAGGAAAAAAAAAAAAAAAATCTCGTAAAGTCTGGCAAATCTCCCATTGCTGCCAAGAAATCCATGACAGAGCAGGAGTCACCGAAAGCCCTGGGCTGGACCAGCCAAAACGGAGCTGGTCAGGGAAGACAGGATGAGGAAAAGGGACTGGTTTTGGTTAACACCTGTAGGCCACTAAGTCCCATACACATGCTTCTTCACCACCCCCCTACCCCAGTGGAATGGGGGAGAGAACTGGAAGGTCAAAAGTGAGAAAACTTGTGTGTTGAAAAGAAGTCTAAAAAGGAGGGAGGAAAACAAAACAGAAGAAAGAAAAACAAGTGATACAAAAGCAATTGCTCGCTACCAGCTAAACATATACTCAGCCAGTGCCAAAGCAACAGCAACCCCTGGAAAATTCACCCCAGTCTTATTGCTGAGCATGATGTTCTACAGTATGGAATATCCCTTCAGTCAGTTGGGGTCAACTGTCCTGGCTGTGTCCCTTCCCAGCCTCTTGCCCACCCCCCAGACCTACTCACTGTGGGGGCAGAGTGAGAAGTGGAAAAAGCCTTGATGCTATATAAGCACTGTTCAGCAACAGTTAAAACATCCCTGTGGTATCAGCACTGTTTTGTTCACAAATTCATAGCCAACTTACTGATTTTATACAAAACTCCGGGAGCTGATTTACAGAGAAACCCATGTGGCTGGTACAGTGACCTTAATATGAATGCAGCCTACAGATAGGAATAAAAGCAAAACTCACTTCAAAGGCCAGTAAAGTTAAACTCTGTGCTGACAGAATTTTTAACATAGAGCACCCACTAAAACACTCAGTGTTTCTGCCACAGCCCTGGGTAGTGCTCCCTCAGTTGGATACTTAGCAAACTCTGCTGGGTTTGGATTTTGCCACACTGGTGCCACACGCTCCTGACGGGAACAGGTGGCCAGGGGCTTTCCTAACCTCAGGAACAAACTTTGCAGAGGTGGGATCTCACAGCTCCATTACTTTCAGACTCTTAAAACGGGTCAAAGTTTCCCAACTAAGTGGGCATTTTGGGTTAACAGTTCATTTCTTCAATGGCAGTCTTTAGGGAAAGCAAACAAACACATAGACCATGTGAGACCGCTGAAAACCAGTTAATTTTACTTTAGATATCATGAGTTACAGGCGTATATAGACACGGTAACAACCACCCACATGCATCTGGTCACTTTTTCAGGAACCTCACAACAGCTCTCTAACATCAGAGGTCTCTCAGTAATCTAGTTCAGCGTCATTCAGTATCTCTTAATCTCTCTCTTTAGTTGACCTTTGAATCAAGCAGCCACAAAATGGATTTCTTGCTCTCCCCGCGTCCTACCTTTACCTTTTCTCTACCCGTAGTACACTTATACTCCCCTTAAAAGGAACGAAAAAGGCTATTCAGAGATACTTTTATGTATTATAACTTGCAGTTATTTTGTCAAGCAATTCTTTCATCAGCCTCATCATGTGATCACCTCTCTTAAATCTCCATTACACCCTCACCATTATGTCCAGGTTCAGAATATAAATAATGGTTTGCCATGGAAAGTAGCCATTTTCCTACCCAAGCACGTTCCACTGGAATGCACAGCTACCAGCATTTTACCACCTCATTACGGTATCTGAAAGAATTTCTTTTGTTCCTTGCAGTGGCTCAATTCAGAGGCAGGAGAAAACCAATAAAAACCCCTACTCCAAATTTAGTTTGTAGTCTAACGCAAACATACAAACCAACTGCCCAACAGCAAGCATTATACATCAACTGTACACAAATAGCAAATCTTTTAATAATGATTTTATAAATACAAAATGCCAATTTTTGAGCACTGACCAGTTCAGTAGGCCCAACATATTATGGATCTGACATTATAATATCTGATTCAGATAGTATATGACAAAAATATTCAGCTGCATATTTTGCAATGGTATTTGCACCTGCAATTCATTGCTGGTTTGCACGCATGAACGTGAATAAATGTTACACAACATTTGTTGAATAAGCTACTACATCAGTTGATTCATCTGAGAGCTTCCTGGTGACATTTCTGTGTTTTTGAATGAAAAGAAGCTTAGCAAAAGTGGCAACATGCAATATTCACGTGTTGTGAAAAGCACACATAAGTGAAGAACTAGAAGTTATAAATGGGTAATAAAAGACCAACCAAAGACCAACCAAAACCAACACTGAAGTGAATTAAACAGCTCAAAATAATGATTCGGTGGCTCAAATCCACTGGAAGTGATTATTCTCAATGCATGGCTTCTAACTTCATCACTGTCTGCTTTATAGCTGGCAAATTCTAACAGAAGTCTCAGGCTCCCGTTACAGAGACTGAAAATAAAGAAATTCATTATTTTATGTTTTACTTTCCCATGTTTGCTGTACCTTAACCTGAACACCCTCCTGTTCTCTGGTAAGCATTACTTAAATTGCTGTTGCATTTAAGAGAACTTACTTCTTTTTTTGACCTGATTCCTCACAAACATGCCCCAGATGGAGAACTGAATTTCATCATTTTAAGTTCTATGATTTTTTTATGGCAGTAAAGTTACATTTCCCACTATTCTTAAGTTTTTACATCAACAGTTAAACGGCCCTTTACTGGTGCAGCTGCTGACTTGTTATGATTGGATGTTTCAGAACCACTGGCCAGCAGATATTACTCCTTCACTTGGAAGTTTTTTCATAGCGTGTTAGAGACCACTGACCTACAGCTCTGTTGTCACTGAACTGCTTTCCTGTAATGTATGACGAACAGCAACCTTAGGAAAATTAGAGGACAGAAAGATAAAAGGAAGATGAAAAAGAAAACTAAAAGCAAAAAAACCCAAATGTTTACTTGTGGGTTACCAGTTCAGAGGTCTGACCACAGCAGAAAGGCATGCCTGTATCTGGTAATGAACCAAGACACTCTCACGCCTCAACTGCAGAGGTCTCACACGGTATGAAACTGGCCTGCTTGGTGTATTCAGCAATGTTGATCACTGTGAAGCCTTTTAAGACACTCTACTGATCATTATTGCAACAGCACTACCCTCTTAAAGGCCTCTTTGCCTTCTTCATGGCTTAAAGAAACCAGAGAAATAGCCCTATACAGCCTCAGGTATGACATCTCTTTGGTCATAGCTTTCTCAGAGATTGCATGTAAAACAGAATGCCACGACCACAGCAACTGCAGATGTCTTCTGTGAACTGCCCAGTACCCGATACCTTAGAGCTGAAGCAGAAACTGAATTTCATGATTCAGTTTGCTGCTCACAAACAAGTGCTTTACTCCTGCCTCTGAGCTTTCCAGTATGGAAAGGGCAGTGCCCCGAAGCCACTGAAACTTTCAAGCATGCGAGCCCTGTGCAACTAAGAGGCGCCTGGATGCTCGCAGTGATGCCAGCCCCCATGTGCAGAGGTGAGGAGAGCTGTGCTATGGAGAGAGAAGCTGGAGGGGTCCACATGCACCACTCTACAGGTCTGTCCAAAAAAGTCAGAGGCAAGTCCAGCTTTGCTATACAGCCAGTCCTATATGGAGCATCAAGAAAGGCTAATAAAGTGAAAAAAACCCACAAAACTGTTATTAAAAAAAAAGAAATCTTATATTTCAAAACACACCTGTCTGCTTACTAAACATTGTGGTTAGTGGAATCTGAGAAATAACAACTGAAAAAATTATTGAGGAAAAGAAGAACCAGGGCTAGATTCCAAAAGAAAAGCACTGGAATAAAATACTTCTCTGAGGCTTCCTCCCCATCTTTCTCCTCTAAAGAGAGGCTAAAAATATATAAATAAATAAAATAAAAAATAAGAGAAATCACGCCCTTCTCCCCACACCACAGCCCCCCCAGTCTTGCTGCTGACAAATGCACAGGCATTATTTGCACACACAGTGGCTGGGATGGTTATGTGGACAGCCTCACTCAGAGTCCTCCCAAGAAACCCATTAAAACAGATACTGTTTGTATACAGTATAATTGATGCACATTTTTAACATCTAAACTATTATTTCATGCTCTGACACAGAATAGGACTAAGTATTGAACAACAACCATGCTCCCTTTTGTTTCTCAGCTTTTATCATTTTCCAGAAAGATACAACATATTATATAATAAATAACCCCCCTTCACTCAAACCAGTGGAAGGGAGTCCAGTTAAGACTCTCCATTTCCATATTCCTTACATTGTCATACTGGTCACATCAGCCTCCTAATGTAGAAATAAGCAGATGAAAATAAAATAAACATTTAAATCAACTTTTAATGCAAGAACATTTTTACATCTATACCATACTCTCTTTTCCACAGCACACACGATAGCACAAACCGATACAGTACAGTATAGAGAACACAGTCTTTTTTGTGTCCCATCTTCCAAAAGTATCAAAACACTTCTTAAGCGTGAGGGGGTTTTTCCTTCAGAGTTTATTTTCCTAATTATTCATTTATCTTTGCCATGCCAATAATGCCTTCTGCCATTTTTGTGTGCAATAATTACAATGGCACTTCCCTAACTTTAGCATGCAGGAAGAGCAATACTCAAGAATTCAGAAGTCTCTATCCATCAACAGAAGCCATAAAATCCCACTGAAAATCAAAAGAGATAGTTTGCAAAAGCAATTTCATGACATTTCCAACCTGATTGGATTCAGCTGAGCTAGAAAGATGGCAAGACCATTGTTTTAGGCACTATTCTGGCATTTTTGATTCCTGTCACAGCCAGTCCAGGAAGCTCAGTGACAACACACTGCTGTCACTACAGCTTACAGTGCTTTCTCAGCCCTCCAAAGCACCTTGCAGTGTTTCTGAAATGTCAAAGTTGCTGACTCCCAGACACCATGTATAAATGGCCTCTTGACTGTTTTAATATTCAAGCCCTACCTCCACCCTTTGCAAAAGCACTGTCAAATTGAAGCCACTAGGGCCTTTTTTTTTTTTTTTTAAACAGTCCAAGTCTTTAACAACTAGAGACTTACTGGTGATGTTGATATGCATTCAAGCAATTACTTGCTGTAACACAGCGATTCATCCGAAGTAAAGTGAGCTAAAGGGAATCTGAAGATGAGGGTGAACATCTGATACTCACTCTTTTAAGTCACTGGGAGCATGGCAAAAACAGTACTGTGCAAACATTCAGTGCAGTGGGGCTCATCTCTGGCAGAAATCTGTTCATTTCCTCCATCTCTTCCTATCTTCTACCAGTTCTGCATTATTATTAACCTGATTGATATCAACAAAAGAGACATCATAAGCATGCTTATCTTTGAGACAGCTACTAGCCATAGGCTTTACAATTCTGTCCCCTTTTATTCCCATGGTTAAGAACTCAAACAACCACTCTTACACAGCTCTTCATGGATCCACTAAGGAGCAATCACAGGAAGGCATCAATAAAAACTAATATTCCACCAAAATACAGGATTGTGAATACAGGTACCGCAAGAACGCGGGCAGGGATGTCTGCTGTTTTCTCCGTTTCTTTTTTTAGCTTGTTTCTTCAGTTTTATTGAACAGGGAACTATTTATGTAGTCAAAATAAAATGAAACTAGTTTTTTTCATCTAATAGCTACTGTGCAGGAACTGAAACAGGCAGAGGGACTTACATGGCCTTTTATTTTTCCATTCTCATGAAGAGCATCCTGTGACGTAAAATAATGTAACTTCACTGCAGTCCATAGAACTCCTGCAGTTTACACTGTTTGTGTGTCTGACTCATTGGACCTCAAGAAGAAGTATATGAAAATAAAAGGAATTATTGAGCAAACTCATGCAAGAAAAGTGCTGATGATAGGTCTGCTACTGTAAAACTGCATGTTTAGATCTTATGTTCTTGGGAAGAGTAAACTCAGATAAAATTTTCTCAGATAAAATTCCTCATACCTCCCACTCAAAAAATTCCTGCTTCAGACTGCACAATTTTGCATGTTGCAGACTTCCACTATCATTTGGTTTGTAAGGATGTGACACTACAGCATCTTTTTAACTGGAATGATGTTTTTTACACCATTTATGAAAAATGTTGTTATAGCTCAATTTTTTGTTTATTTATTTTGGCCATGCAAAACAAAATATCAGCTGATTTTGAAGCACATCTGGCATTTGTATAAGGACTTTGTTCTATTCTGTTTAAAGTTCTTGTTATTAGAGTTCATAAAACTATTTTCATTTCACAAAGCATTTTAGAGGTTCTTATTCCTGTAATTTAAAACAATGAGCTATTTTGGGAGTGGCAGAACAGGGTGGATTCAATTTTAAATTATTCCGCTGCTATGCACTTGTAACTAAACAAGACTCTAAATTATGTATTAAGAAAACACTAAATATTAAAAACCCCTGCCAAAACCCAGGCTGCATTACTTGAGAGGATGGAAAAACAGTGCCATAACAGAGGGAAAAATTCTCACCGCAGTCTGTGGGACAAATGCCTGCAGGTGAGAACACATCAACAACATAATCAAATAAATTAGAGAGGGAGGTAAGATCTCTTTTTATTAAATGTTTTTGGTAATCTCAGTTTCAAAATTCAGCTCCTTTGGTAAGAACAAGGCAACAGTTGCAGGACACTCAACAGAGGTTAATTTAAGATTTACTGTATACTTACAGAAATTCACTTTTCCACTTGCTCAGAGAAAATAAATATACAAGAAACAATAACAACAAACAAATAGGCAGGTAAGTATATTATCATTACAAGAAAGAGTTCATAAATGGGCACAGTATTTTGGCTAGTGATTTTACATTGAATCTTTTTGTACTACTGATCTAATGTAATGACTGAAATTTCTATCAATGGAGACTCTTCACCCCAGCTGCTTGCAGGGAAGCTATCTGCTACTGTTAATTCACACAGAAGCATTTAATATTTGCAATCCTGCACTAAATGCCAGAGCTGGTTCCACTGGGCGGCTGGAATTTTCATGTCCAGATGACAAACACACTTACTACACCCTGCTCTTGTGCAGGCAAAGACTGACTCTTTCATACTGATAGCATGTAAGACACGACAATTTTTTACTTCTGTTCATCTGTTAGAAAGTCAAAGGCATGTTTTCATTCATAGTCGTGACTTAAAATTGCATAAATAGATGAAGCCTAACTGAGCCACATACATATCTACCAAAAATTACTAACTCTTCTTTTGCAGTAAAAGCCTTTCTGTTACAAGTAACCTTCACAACATTGCTCTTTCACAAATGAATACGCAAAAGGTCCATCCAACCAAAGAAGGAGTAAGTTCTCATCCAAACAAACCTCCTCCTCTGAGCCCTCCTGGCCTCAGCAGCCTGCCCTTACCCACACAGAGCACAGCTAGCATCACATTTCCAGGCTGACATTGAAACAAGCTCTCAACCGCAAAGCTGCAGAAGTACTAGAGTTCCTGCAGTTCACTGGGGACTCGGTTATGGCCGTTAATTTTACATGAAAGGCACTCCTATATAACAGGAGCTGCTATCAGGACAAGGCTTTAACCTAACAGATCTCCTGAAAAAGAAAGTTAGGGCTTCTCCCTGCCATCAGCTATAGCCAACCTCACAGTAAAGACCTGAGGGCCTGGCTGTGCGCAGGACGCAGTACCTCTCTCCTCTGCTCAGAGACTCCCGGAACTGGTGAGCTGTGTCCCGCCTGCTCACACAAGGAAGGCAAAACATAAACCGCATCAGGTTATCACTCCAATAACCTCCCTGGAGGTACAGGCGCCTCCATTCCAACATGGTGTCCAGAAAACCCTCCTCTGAGGAAAACCTCACTCGGCATGTAAGGTCCTCCCTGATTGGCTGGCCTTCCCTGGAAGGTTCCAGAAGGCAGCAGAGCAGCCAATCACAGCGCTTGGCCCTCGTGAGGGATCTCTCCTCAGGCCAGGCAGGTGCTGGGGGGGGATTCCTGGGACTTGCTGAACTGGCTGCTGGGCTTTGCCAGCACGTCTCCTCTGGCCAGGGCTAGGCGACACCAGCTCTTCTGGGCCACAGAAACCTCTGGACAAGCCACTGCTACATGGCAGGGCCGGGACAGGCTGTGGAGGAACATCACGGGGCAAAAAGCAGCGGTAGGAAAGGGGCGCAGCAGTGCTGAGGGGGCTGAGGGGATGGGAGCATGGGGATATCAGGGTACCTCTGGAACCCCCCCCGTTGGTGCTGGGGGAAAGCCTGCTGGTGGCTGGCAACCAGGATAGTCCAGGTCTTCTTTTTCCTGTCCATTTACTGATAATGGCCCTTGATACTGGGGTAAGGACTGAGAACTTGGGGCCAGGACTGAGAACTTGGGGCCTAACCCCTGCCCTTTTCCTCACTCCCCTTTTCCTCACTCCCCTGATAGTGGCCCATGTTTCTCCTCAAACTGTGAGAGCTGCAGGGTTTCTGCTCTGAATCTGCTACTAATTCTAAAGAACTGCCAGGTGGGCCTACTTAAGCAATCCTCCTCTCTCAAGGAGGAGGTTGAGCTTGCAATCAACTGAAATTGCTTCTAAAAATGTTTTCCCCGCAATTCCTTTTTTATCTAGGAACAAATAGGTAAGTCACAAACTCATACTTTTTATTTGGAAATGCGTAAACGTTTCCTGTAGATACACACAGCAGAACAAATGGTACGATATGCCTTTATCAAAGCGATGTTGCTTGATTCAGCATTAAACCACATCCTCCCACGTGGGTCTGTGTGCCCTATTCCTGCCTTTGCTGCAGCCACTGGAGCCCCAGGCAGCACCAGGGGCTGTGCTGAGGAGGGCAGTCATGCAGCACTGTGGCCCACACGGGTTACCAATGAGTCTGACCCAGAGGGGGACTGTTGCACAAGAACCTAAAGCACATTTTTTCATAGAGTGCAGCGGTGGTATAAGCAGACGTTGCTCCTGAATAAGACATTCTCATGTGTTTGAAACCCACTTTTTACTCAACACCAAAAGTATGTGAGTTTCTGCAACAGATGTTAACTTCCTCGCACACCCCCTCACGCTCCTAAAACTTTCCATCCAGAAAGAAAGGCTTCCAAAGAAGCCCTCCTGCTTTCTGACCATCGCTGTCCCAGAGAAAAAGTCCTCCTGTAGTAAAGACAGGAATTCGTCTGGAGAAACGTGTGCCAGCAAAAGGTAAGAAGCACCACAGACTGACCGCTTTCAGATCTGAATTCAGGTGCATTTATTTCCTCCAGTCACACACGCAACTCTTTTGTCCATTCAGGCATTAATCTGTGTAAAAACTGGCTGAGCGGCATCTTTTGCAAGATGAGGATAATAATGAAAAACAAGTTATTTTCATTTGTGCTTTTAAATAATTTAGAGGCAGCAGAGTACTATAGTGGGGGGGATAGTTTTGACAGAAAGGAAGGCAATTTCAAGGTAGTTAAACCTGTCACAAGCTACTAAAACCCGCACACAAGCTCCATGTGTAGCTGTAGACCAAAGGGGTAGTCGGAGACTCACAGAATGGTTTAGGTTGGAAGGGACCTTAAAGATGATCCAGTTCCACCCCCCCTGCCCTGGGCAGGGACACCTCCCACCAGACCAGCTTGCTCCAAGCCCCGTCCAGCCCGGCCTTGAACCCCTCCAGGGATGGGGCAGCCACAGCTTCTCTAGGCAACCTGGGCCAGGGGCTCGCCACCCTCACAGTCAAGAATTTCTTCCTAGTATCTAAATCTCCCCTCTTTCAGTTTGAAGCCATTACCCCTCGTCCTATTGCTACACGCCCATGTAAAAACTCCCCCTCCAGCTCTTTCCTCCCACTTGCACCCGTTCCGACTCCGCAACGTTTTTCTAATCTCTTCCTTTT
>VYZM01020357.1:379446-403576 GCA_013398915.1 Dromas ardeola
GGTGGCTCCGGGACGCGGCGGGGCGGAGGGTGCCGCTGGCGCGCGACCCTCCCCCCGTTAGCCAATGGGCCGCTCCCTTTCATTTGCGGCGCGCGGGCACGGCGCCGCTCGCGCGCCGCCAACCTGAGGGGCGGCAGGATGTGGGCTGGCGGTGACGTCAGGCCCAGATGTTCCCCCAGGCCCCGCCCCCGGCGGGTCCGGCGGCCCCGGGGAGCGGTAACGGGGAGAGGCGACTCCGCTGTCACCCCGCGATGGACGGGCCGCGGACACCGCCTCTCCCTTCCGCCGCCGAAGAACAGCCGTAGCTCGGGCCCGGAGCAACAAGCTGCCAGTGCCAGGATCTGCCTGCGCTGCCTTCTCTTCCAGTGGACTTCCAGCGCTTTTCTGATTTAGGGACAAGCTGGGTGTGATCGTCACGAACACGGCGTGGTTTTGATGGCTGCTGAATCGACCTTTACTTCTACAGAGAGATCCTAAGAAATGAGAGGGAAAAGTCTGCTCGCATAATCTTTTTAAAAAGGGAAAGAGCAGTGTTGTGTTTTATTGGGGTTTTTTCCCCCCCTTCTGTTTGGATTTCTTTTTAAACTTCCGAAAAATGGCAACAGCAGCATATGTGGATCATTTTGCAGCGGAGTGCCTTGTTTCTATGTCCAGTCGTGCTATTATCCATAGTCCCAAAGGGGAGCCTGATCCCCAACCTGATGCAGCAATACCTCTCGCATCAAATGGAGAAGATAAGCGGGAAGTCAGAGAAACCGGGAAAGACAATGGATCATCATTACTCGTGGTAGCTAGCATTTTAGCAGATCTGAACCAGCATGTCCCAAACTCACCTGCTCTAAGGATGGAAAAAACAGAGACCTTTGGTGTCACAGAACAGATACACATTTCTATTGCTCCTGAGGAATTTGGGGAAGAAAGTGTGTCTTCGGCTGTTAAGCGTGGAGGAGGAAGAGCAGCCACACCTACTAGCCTGGCTGCAGTAACTGAGCCAAGCCCCAGACAAAAGAACAAACGCACGAGAAGCTGGACTGACCCTGGATCACCCCAGAAAAAGCACAAATGCCACTATATGGGGTGTGAAAAAGTTTATGGCAAATCTTCCCATCTTAAAGCTCATCTAAGGACCCACACAGGTTAGTTACAATCCAGCCAGAGATTTATTTGTTACAGCTTGGTAATTAAAATGAATGTTGAAAAAACAAAACCAAACTTGTATTTGGCCACCATTATGGTTTCACCTCTCATAACTCAAGCTCGGGAAAACCAAACAACAACAAAAAACCCCAACCCTCTGGGAATAAACCCTTACTGGGCATAGATTCAAAGCTAATATTGCCTTTTTTCGTTACTTAATGTCGCAGGGAATGGCGTGCGGGTCGTCTGTGTGGATTGTACCAAGCTGTAGTTTTTAGCTGCTAGCCGCCTTGTTCGGTGCATCTTCTACTTCCCTTTCCAATGCTTCTTACCCTCCCCCACCTACTTTTTCCTGCCCCATGCTGCTGTCACTACCTTTATACCAGCTTACCACTTCCCATGCAAGCATCAATACTCTGGATGTTTTAAAATTAAACGTTCTAGAGGCACCTGAATGACTGCGTGTCAGTTTCTTTCTTTAGCAGACACTTGTGTGAAAGCTGGAGTAGGCAGGAAGGCAGCTGAGAGGCTGAACATGAGTCACAAGGAGACATTTGTCATAAGCATAGAGAGAGGGGGACACGGGTAGTCTTAAAAAAGCTTTTGGCAGCTGGGTAAAACCGATTTCAAAACAAAAAAACATTTGAATGCAAGCACTAACTTGTTCTGATCAGTGTTCAGTATTTACTTCTTGGTGAAGACCTATCTGACCACTTTGTTGCTATTGTGATTTATGAGACACCCACATAGAAAAAGTGGAAGTCTTGCAAGTGCTGTGAAAGTTATTCACTGAAAGTATTAGGAGGGCCATCTTGAAACAGGCCCCATGACTTGCCAGAGCTCGTGCCTCCGCCTGGTGCTGGGGAACAGGATGGCTTCCAGTCAGACAGGGAGCACAAAAAATTGAGGAGAGTGATCTCTGCTGAAGGCAATGATCATTGCGCGTATGTCAGGGCACCACATTGACTGGAGCAGGCTTGTGCAAGCTGTTCCACCGAGGCAACAAGTCAGTTTACTAAGATCTACGGTCAGTTCACTTATAAAGAGCATTAAGAAAAAGATCCTCAGAACTAAACATGACTTAATGACTATTGAACTTTTTTAGCTCAGAGGTGGCAGCCTCGCCTACACGGGCCGTACCTCTCCAGAGTGCCTTCAGCTTTTCCTGCTGCCTTCCTGAGATAAAGCAAGAGGCCTTCTAAATTGAGGGTATGGTTTTCCCTCCATAGCAGAGAAGAAAGCCCCATCAAGTTTGAGCATATGGATGGACAATTCCCCGTGCCGCCGCACAGCCAAGGGAACAGCGTGTTCCTGGCCCCCCAGGCAGCCTGCCCTGCTTTGCACTGTGTAACTGCCTTTTGCTTCCTTGGGAGTTATGCAGAAAAGGTGCTTCCACTTGGCTTGCGGGGAATGGTCTCCATTAATTTTCAGTTCTTTTGCTTTCTTATTTCTGGCATTTGCCATTGTCCTAAAAGTGAAAGATAAATTTAGCAACGCTTCTGGGCTCCCAAACCAACTAGAGACCAAGAAGGGGAACTCCTGTCCCTGCTGAAGAGAGGGCTGGGCCGGTGGGGAGTGTCGCTCCGTTCTGCAGGCTGAGCAGAGTCATTCAGGGACACTGGCTTGCCTCCAAGTTCTCTGCTTTTTTTCTTTTCCCTTTGCTTTTTTTTAACTCTTCATTTCCTGTATTTTTTCCAGTTCTGTAGGGCTCAATTGGTTATTGCTGTAGCTAGTGGCGCTGAGAGACGAGAGCGTGTGCGTGTCTGTGAGAGCTAGAGGAAAAGCGGGGAAGGGACTGGTTGTGCCCTGGGAGTGGCAGGACCCTCGGGGACTACAGCTTCTTTGTTTTCTTGCGTCTCCAGTGTCTGTGTGGGAAGCTTTAAACAAAGCTGCCAAGTTTCCCTCCTCACTGGCAGCAGGTCTGTCTCTGTTTGGATTGAGTTTTAAACAGGCTTAAAATGCCTCTTATTCCTCTTGCAGAAGGTTTTCTAAGGTCCTTGGATTTTTTTTTTCTTTCTTTAAAAGAAATTGTGACAGGCTTGAAAATAGTTTATATGACACTAGGAGTTAAGCTAATAGAACAAGCCATGACTCCCAAGACTGGCAAATGTTTGTTTTTCCAAAACACATAACAGGGTTTATTGATTTAGAACAAGGATTTTGGGTCTCCTCTGCTTTCCGGTGGTCCTGAACTAGTCAAGTAGCATGTACACATCAGTCTGCCCATCTGTCAAATGGATAAGGTGATAGCCATCCACCTCACCAGGCAGTGGTGAAGGTACTGCCAGTACACATACTGGGGTAGCTGTTTAAAGCACCTCGCAACTCCCTCTTTACTAAGAAACAGTCAAAAACTTCCGCTATGGAGTGGAACTTCTCCCATGTGCCATATGACTAGATGAGCTGGTATTTAGGGGTGAACCGAAGGCTAAGAACAGTACTGCAGGCTAGAAGATACTGAAGATAGTTCTAGAGATATTTGAATAATGCAGTTTGTGACCTGCTTTAGGAACTTGCTTGTCCTTGTCTGCTGCTGCACTCAGAAACTAAAGGCTTTGTTTTTCATGCTTGGAGGTGGGATAGAATAGATTGTTGAGCTTACGGCCTGGCAAAAAGATACAGAGCCTTTGAAGTGCTATTGGGTCAAATCCAGCGTGCATTGGTAGGGACTGAAAGCTGGTGTTATTTTCGAGCTGTTTGGTGCCCCACGTGAAATCCTTCTGACAGTTACAGGTAGACTTCGGTGCTCAAATGTCTAAAGCAAAAACCATAGCGCAGAGGATGCTAATTATCCTATTTAAAGCAGAAGAAACAAGATGGAACAGCCAAGGAAGCAGCATCTGCCTTTCGTCCGTAGGCCCTTTCTCCGAGTACAGCGTTTTAGAATGATGTTCTCTATCAGAACATAATGTGCTAGAGCAATCCATATTTTCCTGTGTTTAGTACACTAGCAGTTAAGCTATCTCAGCCTTATGAATGCTTCATCTTTATTAAGTAGTCAAACCCTTGAACGAGACAGAAAACATTAGTCACCACAATCTTTGCCATTCTCTCCACGAGCTTTCAAACCCTTCCCCTTCCCCTCCCCTACTTTTCTTTTCATGTTTATGTTTTCCACCCTACTCTCTCACTGGATGTCCTGGAGTTCAACATGATCACTAGCCACAAAGCCCTTGAAGTTTTAATGTTTACCAGAAGGTTATATTTAGTCAGTGGGTACATGTCAAGTCCAAATTCTTTTCCACTGAGGTTCCCGTGGACCTCAGGAGCTGTGTTGTGATCCACAGATGCAGCACCCTGTTTGTCCCAAGCTATATTGATCCCATTGATACAAAAATTTCACTGACACACCAGTTTTAAAAATCCTCTCCATTCCTGAGAAAATTCATAAACACAAAGGACTTCCAGAAAATCTGTAACTGGTGTACATGAAGATGGAGAAATACATAATGTATTTGGTATTTGAAAGCAATCAGAGAAATAAAACAATCAGACCTCACTGTGACAAGTGTGGCAGCAGCATAACAATTAGGCTGGACAAACTGGAGTAGTACTCGGCCTGTGTTAAGTTGGCAAAGAGGCCTTTATATGAAGTACGGATAATATGTCTTAAACAGGAGGTTGGTTTTCACTTTCAGTTCTAGTATTTCTGATTTGTTACAACTGCATTATTCAAAATGCAGCAATAAAGCACAACTTCTTTGAAGTTCGTCTGAATCAAGATGTTACCTGTGTGCATGCAAAGAAACTGATTAACCAATGTAAGGAGAAGCAAGTTCACATATCAGTGAAATAAAGTTTATCTTCCATTTTAGCACCTGGCAATTACCAGAAACTTAGCTGGTTAGCTAAAAAATGAGGACTAGATTTGGCTCAGGTTTCCTTTAGCTTGCCTGTAGGCACACAGTGACTCTAGGAGGAGCATACGTGCGTGTGTGTGGCAAGTGGGCAGTGCTTGTGAAGACCCCAGGCCTTTGCAGGAGAAGGTTTCAAGGGGAGAAACTGAACCTAATGCCTCCTGTGCCACTTAAGATAGCAGAGGAAAGCACAGCTGCAGATGGCTCTTACGTAGAGCAGGATGAAATGAGTGGGCACCTCATGAGTGCAGTCCATCCTCTGAGCTGCCAGTTGGGCTGCTCTGGATGCCAGGACTGAGTGGGAAGCGGCACTCCCTCTGAACGGGATGCCAGAGGAAATTGGAAAGGCCTTTCCCCAGTGCTGATTTCCCACAGGCAAGAGCACAAACTGAGTGAATTCAGCCCTCTGCACGTTGCTCAGCAATTTCAGTTTTAGTGGCTGGGTCTCCCGTTTTTGACTTCTCGTGTTGAAAGTTAGAAACAGCTAGCTGGCTCTGCATGCCTAACACACTATCATTCGATAATCACCCAGATTATCAAAAAGCTCCAGGGTGCCTCTAGGCTGTTTTATCCCATAGTGCCCTTTTACCATCTTCCACCTCCTGACTTTGCTGAGTGGATCCAAATCTTCTCTCTAAGGTTTTTCTCTAAGACAGGGTCAAATGGTAGCTTTGGGACAACTTCAAATGCCAGCCTCGTAAAAGAGTTGTCTTTCCAGCCTGAGCCACAAGGATTCTTCCTCAGTGTTAAACAGTTCTGCAGCCTGCTCCAGCATTTTTCTGAAAACCGATAGTCTTAGGTGTCTTTTAATAAGCCTGTATTTTTAAAAGCAATACAAAACTGCAAAGCATTGTTTTTGTTTGCTCTGACAGAGCTCTGCAGCTCCTTTCTTACTTCCTCTAAGAAAGTTTCAACACATTAAAAAAAAATCATTCCGTTGAAAACATAAACCAACTTCATTTACAGCTCTGCCTAAGCCCTCACCCTAACATGCAATTCCAAAGAATAAAGTTATTAGTTAAAAGTATTGATCCTAAGCCTGGCTCAAACAGTTGGCGTTCCTTTAAGATAACAAATAAGCTCTATATATGCTACAAGTCTCTTAATGTTAAACTCTTTGAAATTAGCACAGGGCTAATACGTTTCTTAAAAGACTAAGGCAAGTTTTAAAACTTACATTTTTCAAAAGTAACTGAAGTCAGGAAGCAAGGTGGAAGTGTTCCTACTCACTCCTTTTACATGACTCGTTCAAGATTGAATTCAGTTAGTTCTGCTGCAAAAGAGTTAGGGTTAAATTGGTTGCATGGAGAATCCAATTGGCTGAAAACGGTGTTTACCACACACTTCAGTAGTATTAGCTACTCAAGAGAACTAAATCTCCCGATTGTTATACAGGTTTTTCTGTGAAAGGTTTGCCTTCCCTTCCTTTTCCTCCCTAGCCTTTACGGAGATACTAATCATGCAGCAGTCAGAGAAATAAAGTCTTCTGATAACAACTAACAGAGTTTAGGTATTGTTGCTAAAGCACCTTTAAAGCAAAGTTGTAGTTACCATTGCCTTAACTGTGATGGAGAGAGGGTCTCTACGAAAAATACTCTGTCTTCTTTTTTCCTCTTTACCATTACCTTTGAACAGGTTTATTCAGCATAGCTAAATATTCTCTCCACAATTTTTCCCCGCTTTTGCTGAGCAAGGAGGGAAGAGTAAAATGACAATCTGTTTAAAAGACAAATGAGTGTTGCTTTGAATCTGACAGGACATGTGTGTTGTGTTGTGTTGCACTGAAATATGCTCAGTAAACCAGGGGAAAAAAGCGTACAGAAAGGAAATGAATCAATTTGTGGCTTCCACAATTCTTTGGAAATCACATTTTGCTGAGGCCAAGACAGTTACTGAGACCAGTCTAGCCCAGGCAGCGAGTTGCCAACCTGTGATCTTAACTGTAGTTGCGCAGAGGGTAATTAACAAAAAATATCCCAACTGCAGTATGGCTGTTCCAGTTAACGTCATTCACAGAATACAGTGTTCAGCGTCTGCCTTTTCTACAGGGTGAAAATGTTGGGTATCTAGTGGAAAATCAGAAACTTCACAGAATTCTGTTTCTACAGTCCATCTTCCTTTTAGCATGGTGGTGGTACTTGGGTCCAGTGTCATGAGACCTATTAATATTCGAAGTGGTAAGGATGTCTCACCTTCCAGTTGTTTTCCTCATCCCAGACACCAGTAGCAGCACTTTCCTTCTCAGTAGCAAGACCTAAGTCTTACGGATAGTCTGGAGTAAGCCATCAAACAATCTTTTTAATGAATGGGTGAGTGCAATTGATAGCTGTGTTTGTATTAGAAATTAATCACAGCCTTATGGAAAAAGTGTTCTGAATGATCCGTAGAAGATTTTTCTGCAGTAGCACATACTTCCCTGCCGGACACTGGAAAGTATTTGTAAGTGACATGAGTTGTGCATAAACAAACCTTTTTGCTAAACTGGAGTTCTTTATGAAACAAACTCGCAATTGGTTTTCATCTGAAAAGAAGGCACCTTTAACCATTTAAAATACAACTGTTGCATTGTGTTATTGTCTGGCTGAACATGGTTATGGCACGTGCAAGAGCAGAAACCTGGAACTTGTTTATATTGGACATGTGGTTTCTAGTTCTGTTTTATAAGTTAAGCATGTTCCAACTTCCCCCCTGCCCCCTTCCAATCTTGGATCAGCTGTTTGAAAGTCAGTGCTGATGGAGTCGAAAAAATAACTCTGCTGTTCAAATGCAGGACAACCTTTGAAGGGTCCTTTCTGTAGAATTTCTATAGGTATACTTTTTTTCCTTTGTTACCCACTTGGCTTTTATTAGGTAGATTCGCATGGGCAGTGAGATCACTATCTTGCTGTGTTCAGTTTAACAATAGCTACACAATGTGGGTTATTTAAGTGCAGGCACTGAAGTCAGACACACGTATCCTGTATTTTTCAGGTCTTGCAGATTCAGCAGATCTTACAGGGCTTCCACTTAAAATAAAAGTTTTTAAAATTTCAGAGTGCCACTGTTGTAGTTACTGGTAGAAAAACGATCTCAGAAGCTTTTTTGCAGCCCTAACATAAAAAAGCATTTACTAACCAGGAACTTGGCACAAGTCAAATGGTATTAAAGCAAGCATATCCTGAAATGACCTCTGCTGCAAGGAAAAGGTTTTCTCTAATCGGTTACAGCACTTCTGCATGGCTCTCAGGAATTACAGGCAAAATATTTGTGACTGGGTATCTGTTGACATTGCAGTCAATGTCAACATTGCAGATCAATAAGCTATTTTAGATTTATTGCATGCTACATTTCTACCAGACTGCTCTCTATTACTCGGTTAGAAGTTATATGAGTTTTTGGAATAGAGACACCTGAAGAATTCACGTGAGAGAGCACTGCGTTGCTGCTACGTGTTTTGCAGCTTTCCATCTGCTTTGCTCCTGCAGCCAGCTAGAGTAGCCCCAGACAGCAAATGCACAGGCAGAGTGGGTGTGCTGGTTATGTAGCCTTTACTGCCTTCAACAGTAGCTTTCAAAACTGGTCAAGGAGAGAGGCAGAAATGCTAACCACTTAGTTCCAGAGTAAGACCAGCTGAGGTACACTAGCCAAAAAGGATGTATTGAGCTTTTAACTAAACAGCTGTCAGTATTTCCACTAGAGGAACTTACAGTGGAGCCAGCTGAGAAGAGTTAGAACATGACAGCCCAGTCCATCTTCCGATGTTTCCTGCAAAATTTTGCTGTTATGTTGAGCTTCTTGTTAATAAATCAGAGAAATATTTGTTTTGCAATTTGGGGGTAAATAAATAATTTGCAGTGGTACAAATCTATATACCAGACCGAGGTTTTACAGATTCTTGCAAAACCTCACAGTGCATATGGGGTTTTCCAGCATTCTTAATGTGGTAGTTTAGGATCCTGCCATAACAGAGATGAACAGGGATGCTGCTAAAATCACACTGGCCACAGGCCATTTCTTGTTATATATTGTAGGGGCTTACTGAATTTAAATTTGCAATTTCTTTTAAATGCCAGCAGAAGGACTGCAGAGTAGCTTTAATACATGATTTCCTTGGCAGTTTTTGATTGTTCTGGTGATTGATACATTTTCCAAGACCAATGTAAATTGTATGCAGCTTTCTTATGCATGTGAAACTCTAATAGAGCACTGAAAACCTCTCTTAAGTCAATGGAAATTTCCATTTGGTGTATATATGTCCATACAAGCAGTGCCAATAGAATGTTGGCAAATGTCTAGTCTTATTGTATAAGTAGTCCAGGGTGTATTTGCAAAGTATGTTTTTTAAATTCTCAGAACAGAACACAGCCAAAACAAAACTGAATTTCTTAGGTACCCCAAAGGATTACATCTCTGCCAGGATTCTCATTGATACATTTTTTTCGTCTTTGTGCAGAGACGTACAGTATTTGCACCTTCCGTTTCCCCCAACTTTCATCATTCTTGGAAACAACTGAATTCTTCTCACTGACGTTTTAGAAATAGTTTTTCTTAGATTGGCAACATGCTTAAAGTAGAAATGTACGAGCAAAATTATGAACAGCCAGAAAAGCAAATGCTTTGGAATTTATAGATGCCCCTGCATAGCAGTATTAGCGTAAGTAAGTTCACCTATAAGAAACGGATTAAAAAGCTCATTTTTTTCAATAAACAGCTGAAAAGATGTAGAATTTGGTCATGGGACAAAGTGCTTCTATACCATGGGTTTAATAGATGCTATAGTGTGGTTTTAATAGAATCAGGTTTACTCAAGCTATATGATACGAGAGGTAAGGTTACCTCTAGCTAATCATGTACCCCTTGTCTTAAAAAAAAAATTGCCACTGTCCCTAATAAGGAGACTTCTTTTTTAAGCACAGAATTTTGTGTTTCATTTGGAAAGAAACCACTTCCTCTTCCCACCACCTGCACATACAGTAAGCATTGCATTGATAACATACATAGAAATGGTTTTGCACACAGTTAAAGATCACTTATGGTGAGCCCTAACTCTGATTCTGTCCCTCTTTCGTGTGCTGGTGAGGCTTTGAAGGGGGAATAGAGCTGCTGTGGCAAGGTAGATTAAGTCGGCATTGCTCAAAGAGTGGGACATGCTGCCTGGAGGGAGGGCTCTCTCTCTCCCCACTATCTCTGGCTCTTACCTGCTCTGCAGAAGAGCTGATACAGTTGAAAAGATAAGTTTTCAAGTGGCAGACAGGTATGACAGCTGCCGGAGTTTGTAGAGGGCCTGAAACAGTAACTTTCAGAGGAGAAATGTTTCAACTCATAGCGGTGAGTTTAACAGATGCTACTGAAGGTATTTTTAGAGGTTTGGCATCTATCTATGGTATTCAGACCCATTACTTTCCAGTCAGCTTCATCTATGGTAAAGATCCCACATAATGTGCAAACTCCAGAGAACAACTGAAAAAAATCATGGTATTTACACCATAAAAATCTGTTTAAAACTGTTAAAGGAAACTGTACACATGTATTGCAGCTCCTCTGTAATCCTGATATGACTTATGAAAGACCTGTAGAAGCACAGATACACTAGTGAGAGCATAGCTGAATGTTGTGGGAACACAGTGCTAGTCACGATTCATTCTACTATGGTTATATTCCACAGCTTTCTTAACATCTTATCTGTAAGTGAGTTCAGATATCACACAAGGTCAGGGTAATTATCCATGCTGAAAGACTCTTTCACCATTTTTCTATGATTTCCTTCATAGAATCATAGGGTTGGAAGGGACCTCTGGAGATCATCTAGTCCAGCCCCCCTGCCAGAGCAGGGTCACCCAGAGCAGGTTGCACAGGAACGTGTCCAGGCGGGTTCTGAATGTCTCCAGAGATGGAGACTCCACCACCTCTCTGGGCAGCCTGTTCCAGTGCTCTGCCACCCTCAAGGTAAAGAAGTTCCTCTTCATGTTGAGTTGGAACTTCCTATGTTCAAGTTTGTGCCCGTTACCTCTTGTCCTGTCACTGGGCACCACTGAAAAGAGCCTGGCCCCATCCTCCTGACACCCACCCTTTAAGTATTTGTAAGCATTAATAAGGTCCCCCCTCAGCCGTCTTTTTTCTAGACTAAAGAGACCCAAATCCCTCAGCCTTTCCTCATAAGGGAGGTGTTCCAGTCCCCTTCCATCTTGAGTGAGTTTTGTTGTGTTGAAATCTCTTTCCACTCTGTGGGACAATATCAGTAATGGCATTATCTCATTGACCAAATCAGCCAGCATTTGTTGGAGCTTGGAGTTTAAATGTAGAAGTTTAACTTCTGGGGGGCTATTTTAATTAACAAGCCTCATTGGTAGCTTTCAGAGGACAAGATGGTTGGGCAGGTTACAACGTCATCTTTGCTGTGCTCACTGAAGTAAGCAAATATTGTACAACAACTGGTAGGAATGCTTTACCATGAACCTTATCCCAGACTTCTACAAGTGGGAAACATAGAGATGAAATGTGTTTAGGAATACGATTGTCAGATACCTTATACTCTGTAAGGCGATAAATTATGAAGCTCTCATTATATAATGCAGAGACAAAGCAGTAATGAGAAACAGCTTTTAAACACTGCTTGTCAAAGTACAGATGTTCGGCCCCAGAATCTTCTAAGCAAAGTTTCAGGCAGTCCCCAAAGGGGTCTTTTTTAAAAAAAATAAAAAAGAACGGAACATTTTGTTGTTCTGTTTCTTACCCTAGATTCAGTATATGGAATTGATCAATGTTTCTGGTAAGCAGTGTGGACTAAGCAAACATATCTTTTCTCTCCAAATACAAACTCTCACCCGACTCATACCACAAGATCATAGATGGTGAAGGGCTACTCATTTTTAGAGACTTTTTTTGCTAACGTTGCTTATTGGTGAAAAGCCATGTAGAACTCACCCGTTTTTCTCTGCATTTCTGCACGTGATTTTTTTTGAGCAGCGTTGCCTCTGGGGAAAACAATATCACTGACCTTATCGAATCAAACCTCTGTAATAATACACTATTTTACGCCTACATCTTTGACTTGATACTTCGTTTTCTCTTCCCCATCATTTAAAATGAGATTGTTTAATAGGTTGCTGTTAATTCCTTGAAGTTTAAGGGCTCTATAACATAAAAAAGAAAAGTCATAGTTCAGCTCTTGCACTACGCTTGATAGGATAATAATAAGGATTTGAATACTTCCCCCCCTCTCAGTCTAACGTCAAACTTCTCAGTGAAAGGATCCTTCTCTTCTTTTGTCCTTACCTTGATAGTGTTCTTATAGACTGTTTACAGGAACGTAATTCAATTTTTGTATGCAACAGACTATTCCCTTGTGAATGTACAAATTACTATTTTTTTGTCACTAAGGCAAAAATTACTAAAATTTATTTTTTGTCATTAAGAACCTAATAGGTTACAAAAAAGGTCTGAGAGAATGCTATCTGACTGGTGCTTTGCTTTCGTAATGAATTCTTAGAAAAGTAGCTATACTTTCTGAGGATATATCATCAATACCCTGCTTTGTGCTGCTAAGGTTAGCACTTGTGGGTGAGTTAAAGACTAATTATTTTGGAAAAGCATATGACACCTGTGCTGAACTTCTGTGCATATGTTTGCTTAAAGCTTCTTTCCATGAGCCAGCTCTCGCCTTGTGTATAGTGTACCCTTGGACACATCCAAGCTACACTTTACAGTTCTGTATTATACATATACACAGTAAACTGGATATGACCACTGTTGTTTGCAAGAGACTCAAACTCATTTGGTATAAGCTACGTTTTTCCGGTGTTCGCATGAAAATTGCTTTCTTAGATGTTTAGATTAATTTCTTGCAGAAGGGCAAGGAACTGATGTGATTGATACACTTGATTGATAGTTTTTCGTCTTTGAATGCTTTGGAGGATGTGAGCTCTACTCTGATTTGCAAAGAAATCCAAGTTACCATGTAACTGTTTTCTGTAAAGAGGCTGTAACATTCTCATGGGTGCTCTGCAAGTTCTGTAGTATCCCCTTTATGAAGAAGTGATTGTGCTAGCACACTTTCCATTTGAGTACATTTGTTTCGGTTTCAAGGACAAACACAGTAAGAACAACATTAAGTTCCACTGCACAACTGTTTTGCACTTGGAAATCAGACCACCTTTGGATTTTTTAATATCTCATTTTTTTAAAAAAATATATAAATGGTCCTAAGTCAAGCTTGTGTTTTACTCTTCTGATTATAAAACACAGTTGCAGCTCCTTACCATCTGTACAGAACTTGACTGACGCAGCAGTAGTCAGGGAATAATCAACTCTAATCCTTCCAGCTTCTGTTTTACTTTCTGTGTGGACATTCCTTGTGTCCAGCTCCTTCTCCCATATATTAAGGCATGGGAACAGGCCCTAGCTGCCTCACCCAGAGTGGTGAATTTATTCTCTTAACAGCATTTACAGCCTTGAGTAATAGAACAAAGGAGTTAGTTACACTGAAAAGGTGATTTACAAATGTGCATCTAGGAGCATGCAGACAGCATTGTGTAGACAACTTTACAGTGCTGAGGTTATGTATCCTTCTGCAAAAAATGGTAAACACCTGTTTGCTTTACAGTGCTGAGGTTATGTATCCTTCTGCAAAAAATGGTAAACACCTGTTTGTGTGCAGTGTAATGATGTATCATTTTTCCTAAGACTAAGATTTTCTCTTATTTGGTCATTATTCCCAACGAGTAACAATCCTAAACTTGAGCTGTAAAAACTTTTCTTTTCAAAAGAAAGTAGAAACAAGTTTCAAAGAATTGGCTGAAATTCAAGGTCAAAGTACTTTGTGCACCATGTCTTTTGTAGGAATAATAAACTGTCCTGTTTGGCACTGTCAAGCTGCAACTGCAATAGTCGGATCATCTCAGTCCCATGAAGCCAAGTCAGGATACGACACAACTCATGAAGTTGCAGTTCCTGTTTTCTTTGGTTTTATTTACAGCCAGTCTGTTGTAACAGAACCTCCTGATTACTCAAGTTTATGAACCTTGCCGCTCTGCATACTGCAATTCCTGAATCCCAGCCCGAGACCCCTCATGGCTGCCAGAGTTGTGCTCAGCAGGAGCTAGGAATATGGGCAGGAAGTCAGGTTCAAATCATTTTGTAGTTCCCAGATTTAGCACTAGATTGACCGAGAGTCCAAATGGAAATGAGGACAGCTGGGAACTTCTATTATCTTTTTCAAATTAAAAATTATGTCCTCTGCATAGGGTTCTGGAGCTAGCCTGCAGACTTACATTGCAGGGATATCTTTTAGAATTTACAGTAATTTAAAATAATGTGCATTTCCTACTATATTTCGCAGAACTTTTCCATCACAGGAAGCTTCTCCTGAAAAATCTTTAGCCACAGTAAAATGCTGTATTTTGCTGAGTACTTCATTAGCTCCTCTGCTTTGGGCATGCAAAGTGTGGTCAAATAATTTCCTTCATACGCAAGGAACAGGTGCACAATCTCAAAAAGCCAAAAGGTGAGCAGGTTTCCTTTCCTCACCCAAAAAAGCATGCTCTTAAACGAAGAAGTGTAGTAGACCATGAATAAATGTGCCCGAGGCACTAGTAATTTATGTTTTGGCAAGTAATAGGGATCTTTCTACTACAACTTGTCTACTTTTACAGCAACTGCATTTTCACATGATGTGTATGAATGACCTGTAGAATTCTGAGTCTCAGCTAAGGAATCACTCACGCAGTAAAATGGTTTGCATGTCAAGAGGCTATTAAAGTACTTGTAGAGAAAATGGTGGCTGCTGGGCAGCCCTTCTAGCATGATTCATATGTATAAACCACATTCTGTAGTGAGGCATAACTCGTTTTAATGCTAGAATGTTCTGTAAAGGCAAGCAATGAAGACATGGGCCCAGCATGCAAGGGAAAACAGTTATGGTTGATAAAGAGACCACACCTGTATATATGTATAATTTGGTAAATTTCAAAATAGTAAAGATGTTCCTTTCAATATTGCTTTGAAAAAGGAAAGTATTGAAAGTAGTATTTCCTTTTGAAAAAAGGAATCCAGTTGATTTCTGTATGTGAGTACATGATGAGATAGTGGCTTCAAAAGTAGAGAGAGGTTTCTCAAAGTTATATATGCCAAGATGCCCTTGACAAAGCTGTCTTTGAAATATGTCCATGTTCTACTTAAGGTCTTAGCTTTTCAGTTATGTTTCACATCCAGAGTCGTACTCAAATAATTGGCTTCTGACTTGTACTCCTCCACAACCACAGACTTCATTCATTCATTTCCAGCACTCACCACGGCCTAACTCTCCGACACCGTGACCCCACGTCAGACACAGCTGGTGAGGCTGCTCTCCCTAGTGACCCCGCAACCAGCTGTCCCGCAAAATGATCGTAAAACATGGAGAGATGGCGGGAGCTGAGCTGCACCTAGGGTGTGTTATACTGGGGGTGTCAACGCTCAGAGAAGTGGTGCTCTAGCAGTGATGCTCCTCTGTTGCAGTCTAAGAAAACAGCCTCTCTTCTGTCACGTGATGTACCTCCCTCCGTGTGACTCGTTGAGGCCTGAAGTCTTGCAAGCTTAGGGAGAAGTTGCTTGGCAAGTCTGTCTAAGGAGCAATGCTAAGGGAATCTCATTGCAACAACTCATTAATAACCATTTATTTCTATTTTGTATAGAATATGGCCAAGGTGGTAACGCATGCGTTCAGAAACAACTTGAGACGTTGGAGAGGAGCCAGATTTTTCAGAGAACTGGTTGCACATCCCTACAGGCTCACTCCAGTGATTAAAACATTAAGACAGCCAAAATGAAAAGACAACCTAATCAGTGATAATTGTTTAAAATGTTCTCTTGTTTATTTTCTGCTCATATGTGAGAATGAGGCCTAGACGTGTGTGTCCTTACGCAATTTGTACTTCTAAAGAATTAACGCGTAGAAAAGACTGAAAAACAAGCTGAAACTAGAAACTAGAATGGAGCTGGTAACCGATGCTCTTTTTTTCTTGTCATACAGCTGTAGTTAAAGGATACTCCTATATGGGGAGATGCAAAATAAACAGGGAAGGTATTGTCAGAATAGAACATATAAATGAGACTTAAAAAAGTTGAATGTTGAACTGCAAATACCGTCTTTTCTAAAAAGCTGACTTGCTTTAAAAGTGAGCACATTAGAATATGAGTACAACTGTTATCATAGAATCTGATTCCTTTTTTAAAAACAAAAACCTGAATCCTGGTTCAAACAGGAAGTGTGGCTTTACAATCTGGGCAGAAGATTTTTTGATGTACATGCAACACGTTTATGCATACCTTGAATGGTAGCTGCCTGGTGTCAAGCAACAGACTTACTGTTTGATTATAAGCCCATAAAATTACTTTCCAGAGCTGCCTGTTCCCTGAGCTGGATGCTCCATGTGGTCATTGGCTGATGCTGCTCATAAACTACTTCAGCACCACCTTGCTCTCTGGCACAACAATCCATCCAGAATAAGAATAAAAATAGAGGAAATTCCCACTCCCTGTCTCCTTCATACAGTTTCAATAAACTCTCAGTATCAGATTTTTCACTCAGCTTTACAGCTTTAGCTGTACTTGTAAATGCTGAAGTCCCATGTTTCACACATGCCGTGTTGCTGTGAGGTTGTTGATTAAACAGTTCAAAAGTTCACAAAGAGACATTTCACAGTTACAGCCAAAGGCAACTTTACTAACTTCTGTTTGCTTGGCTTCTAGCAAAATGAAATCTCATCCCGTCCCCAAATCCTGGGACATGCTGTGCGCATAAAATGTCATAGCTTACCCACCAAAGTATGCGGACTCCAGTTGGAGGCTGATGACATTCAACATCTTCCAGAATTCAGATAAATAAAGTGCAGGTTTCAGTTTAGATGAATAATCCTTTAGTCTGTTATTTTGCATAGCAGGACAACCTTTCATTAATTTGAGAAGCTTTGCTTTTACAAGCACTTTTCTGTTTTTAGTAGAATAGAATAATAAAAAAATCATTGATATGTTAACAGAGAAAAGACTGATTTATGGGGTCATGTGATTCCTTCTTTGCAGTTGTTCACGCAAGTGCTGGTAAAGCTCATGGAGCCAAAGTTTCACAACTGCAGCATGAATTCACCCACAGTTCACACCAGATGACTGTAATTTGTCATTACCTGTTTAATTGCTCTCCCACTTAAAACATTTCAGTTCTCATACCAGAGATCAGGAACATTACCATGCAAATTTCTTATGAAAGCCACCAGAAAAATTATTTGTGAAGTAGACTTTAATTGAAAGCAGTCTAAACCACTACAGAGGTCATTTCTGTGTTCACCGTACAGACAGGGATGGTTTGTGATGTTACAGTTTGATTTCAAATATGCTTGCAATATAAAATCTTTAGGTTCAAGTTTTTAGGCTTGATCTAACTTTTAAGTTCCTACCTCCCACAGTGATCAGAATTCAGATAAATTAAAACTTAAGACCATATAAGTAAGCTAACTAGAATTTCCCAACAAGGACTAGATAACAGCATTTTCAGGTAGAGAGAGAAGACTCTTGGGTTGTTAGGCGAGCAAGGAATAACCTCTGTCCCACACTGAAGGCTGAGGATAGATAGGTCATCACATTGATCAAAAAGGTGCATAGTTATCTGTGGCAGTATGTTCACAAGAGAATCTCCAGAGAAGCAGTTATGACATTTAGAAGTCACTACATTGCATTTTTGGTTCCTGCCATTTGACCCATGAGTACCTACTGGTTAATTGGTCTATGAGTGTAATTTCTCTGTGTAAGACCACACCGCTGAGAATGAATGGCTTTACAGTTAGCCTGTCCACTCTGTTGGGATGTAATCCTAGGTTTCAAGAAGAGGTAGCACAGATGGGAAGAAGAGGGGGAAGTGTCCTATAGTGAGCATGTAATCTTTTTTTCCACTGTAAGAGTGGGCTGGAGAAAGACAGGATGCCAAGGAGTGTAATACTCTTTAGAGCTCCCATGGAGCTGCTAATAGTCAGATGTCTGATCTGGAGCCAGTTTGAGTTTGCAGAGTGGGCTGGGTAACAGAGTGCGCAATTCTGAGGTAGCACAGGAAAGATCCAGACAGCAGTTTGTAATGGAAACCTTGTGTTTCTTTTGGTACCAACTACACGTTCCCTGTAGATGCGTTTGGTTCAGTTGTGTCAGCTGTGGGTAAGATTTTTTTTTCCCTCCTGGAGGAGGGATAATCACGTCTAGGGAATTTTCTTTTTTGGCTTCAGTTGCTGTCTGCATAACATTTTCATTAATCACCTTACTTGCCCTAACAGAGGGTGCGTGGTGCAACCGAAATCATCAGCTTGTAACAGACAACAAATCAACATGCTGGCATGCTAGAACAGAAGTAGCACGAGCCTGAAAATGACTAAACAAGATCTCAGTCCAGCATATATATTCATCAAGGTCCATATCATTACTTTCCTTTTCAAGTTTTAACTGGACTCATTTGATAAAAACAGTGTGTTTATTACTACATACATTTGGAGAGCCCTCCTCTAGTCCTTTCTCACTTTAAAAGGTTTGAATTGGCTCATGGTTTGGTTTAAAAGGTTTGAATTGGTTTGAATTGTCAACGTGACAGAAAAAGAACAAAATCCCACATACCTTCATTGATGTTAGTCTCTGTTACGTTTTAAGAGGCCAGACTTCTCTGACCTATGCTTAAAACACAAGCTTTGTACATAAGAAATGAAGAAAGCTCCTTAAACAACAAGTTCTAGGCTCAGGGCAAGAATTCTAGGCTGAAATTCCTTTGCTGGGGTGATGCAATAGGTCAGATTTGCTGATTAGCACTTACATTTTTTGGTTTTGCAACCCCAGTATTCTTTTGAAGAATATTTATTAAAAAGTATAATTGACCAATGGAAAAGGAAAAAAAATCCCACATCTTTTCGTTTTGTTATTCAGTAATATGCAGATGTGTTTAGAGGATCTATTTACAGGGTTTTTTTTCCATTTATTTTCTATTCACTCTAGAGGTTTTAATAATCATCCTCCTTTCTTACATTCATAGATCTAAGTAGAACAAATTAGAGAGATATAGTAATCAATGGGCTACTGTACTAAGCCCCAGAGTCCCCCCTCTTTGCAAAGAGTCTGATACTTCAGTGTGGTTTGGAATTGACACATAGCTAAGACACATCTTCCTCTCCCCAGAACTCATCACTTCATCATTTCAGCATAACACAATTTAATTATCTTGCATTTAAGTGCAAAGTCAAAGGGTCAGCTATTGATCTCCATTCTTGGAACAAGCCACAGGAGAGACAAAATCAAGTGGAAGCTGCTGCTCTTTTAAATTAGTGGCATTTCAGCTGTTTTACTGAGCACTAGTCTAGGATTTAATGCCTCAGAGATAAGGAGACCCAGTAAGAGTTTTAGACTTACTGAACAGAAATTACATACAGCAATTGCAGGTGCTTAACTTTGACAGAAAGCCCAGCATTTTGTTTGCATTATTTTAAAACATAAGCTCTTTGATACTGAGGCTGCTGCCTTTCGTTTTTCAAGAGTTAGGCCTGTCATTGGCACTCAGTAAAAGAGCATTGCTTACTCATAGATTCCAGCAGCAGAGGGGAAAAAAATGCTGCTTTTATAATAGGATGTGGTCAAAGTCCATGTAAACAAAGGCACTGCACTTAATGGAAGCACAATCAATAGAAGTTATTCCTGTGGGGCAGACATGGTCCGTTCTAGTCTGCACGCTCACCTGGACGTGGATGTTGTCCCTGCTAGGTAGGGTAAGTTTTCAACCTCATGGGTATCCTAGTGGCTCAGGGATGGGGTGGTCTCCATTTTAGCTGTGCGTTAGAACTTTTGGGAGAGTGCAATGGTGAACGTTAAGCTTTAGAGTTAAGACAGAGTCAACCAAAGAGCGGAATTAGATAACAGTGATAAATCCACATAGAACTGTAAGGAGATTTATACCTTACCTTTGAAATCGCATGCATTGTAAACACCATCTCATATAATCGTGTAACATTACCATTTTTCTGGCTGATGGATTCCTGCCTTTGTAAGAGGTAGCTTTTGATTGCTCACAGTTTGACAGACAAGGAGGTATTGCTGTACTGATAATACGTTTAAAGTGTACACGCTATCAGTGCAATCACATAGCAAGACTACCCCAAATACAACTGAAACGAGTCAAGAGAAATACCACGTATGTAGATTTTCACAAGGCCACCTAGAAGGTATAGCAGTGATGCATTTGCTACCAGAAAGTCGTGCGTTGTTTTTTCTAGTCATCAAAAGAAAACTTTACCTGCCCTCTGAGATGTGGGGAACAGCTTTCATCCTCATTATACTTCTGTGAGGAGAAAACATACGTATGCATCTCTTTCTTACCTGATGTGGCTAACCTAAATCCCCAAGGTATTGAGCAAATGTACATCCAAAAAGAATTGCTCTTGCTGCATTTGTGTATGATCAGCAATTCCCTCAGAAACACTTTGCTAGGAACATCACAAGAAGTGGAGAGGAAAATACCACACCCAATGTCCAGGTTAGTGAGGCATCCTGGCCTTCAAGCGTACACGGCACAGCACAGTGTAGGGTCAGGAAAAGGAAGAGATGGATACCGGCTTTGCTCGCTGACCTAGGCTAGAGAGGATTCCTCCCTGTGAAGCCAAGTGGCATTTACAGCAGCTAATCAATGAATGCTACAGATGCGGTATAAACGGTACAAGTGATAACTGAGTTCCTAGTTTAAACTTAAGAGTATTTGCTCCAGGAGGGTTTTCACTGAGACTGCTAAGATCTATAGTTCTAGAAGCAGCCAGGGACACACTTTGCAACCACATGGGCTGACTTCATGGGAAGGCCACACAATTTCACCCTCAAGCCCTTTCCTACTTTCTCTGTCACTCTTTGTTACTCTCCCATTCCTTTTAGCTATGCCACATTTCAGACTAGTGAGCAAAAAGACAACTGAAATAGTGACGTTTGTCTGACACCATAGTTTACTGCCATCTATTTCCTCTCTAGTTTGCAACTAGCCTTATCTACAACCTCAAGCACAACACAGCTGTGACTAGAGAAAGCAATACATTAATAATGATTTTTTAAACGCGAGCATTCCCTACGAGCTTATGCACAAAGCAAATGAAGATGTATGTGGATTATACAGTTATCAGCTGCTTGGAGAGGCAAGAATATAACCTCACCATATGTGAAAGAAACAGTATGGAGTTCTAGGGAAGGAATACTGGCATGGAGCAGAAGTAGCCTTGCTGTGAAACCCCATCGTGCTCTGGTGGATGTGCTGAATAGTGCACGTAATAGGTATTTTTCAAATAGGTAAACAGTGCTGACATACAACCTTGCTGTTTGACAGATGATCAGCATATTCAAAGGCATCACCTGTGTCTTACTGTTAGAAATAACTTACAAAGAAAAGAAGGGAGAGAATTCGGTATGATGCATTAAATATTTTCATGGAATCTCAGCAGTATACTTATATTATTTGGAGCTGTTTGCTAAATTGCTGGATACCAACAAGAATATTGTTTCTTTACCTTCTTGTCACAGCTGCTAGCAGTTTTATGATGGGAAGCTGGGGAGGACAGCAAAGATAAGGATGCCCTCACCTCCCTTCACTAAACGGACTCCCTTCATTTTGCTAGTAGTTGCAGATAGTCTGTGACCCTTGGTTAGAAGAATGATGAGAAACCTCTAAGACATAGGAGTGTTTTACAAATGGCACATATCTCTGTTCCCTCACTTTCTCAGCCTTTAGTTTCGGAGTTGTCTTTCTGCTGGCTTTTCTATTCCACTGGATTCTACTGATGCATCAAATTGAGTCATCAGATGCACACATTCTTACCTAAGTGGTGAGCATACGACTAGGTTAATTATTCAGAAAATTATAAAAGTGCCTTTGGTTCAATGAGTTATTCAGCCTCTTTGCTAAAGTAGCTTTAAATACCTCTGTTACTTCTAATAGAGAAGATGTATTTCAAAGATTGGTGTCTATATGTCTAGACCCCATCATAAAAGGAAGGAGTCTTGAAGGCTAAATTCACCTTAGCAATTCTGTATCTGGTTGTGTTTCAAGAGAAAAGCTCCTTAATGTATTTAAGACACACAAATGTAACTATGTTTACACAGTCCCAGTTTTGATGTAGTCTGTATAATTGACTTCAGAGCTTCACAAGCCCTTGGCCTAGTTCATTTAATTTTAAAGCCAATTTGCTGTAAGTTTTGTTTTCCAGATCCTGGAACATAACTTTCAACTACTTACTGGTTGGTTGTGTGAAGTGGTCTGGAACTAGGCTTCACCTGGGAGTAGAACAGAGAGCTTAATGTACCGAACACACAGTGATGCACTTCAGCAGAGATAAAGCGAGAACTAAACAGGAGTTAACATGGTAGGCAGAAAATGACTTGGTAAAGATAACAGGTTCAAATTTCAGATTCTTAATTCACTGTGCAAAAATGCAGGATAAAAACCACACGGGTATTTTAAAAATGCTAAGCTATAGAAACTCACACAGACAGAGCAGTTCAGCTTGGGCATCTCAGCTTGAAAAGGGATTCAGTAAAGCCATGAAATGCATATTTAAACAACAGAAAGATTATGTGATGGAGTGTCCCGGAAAAGAGGAAAGCCTAAAAAGGCTAAATGATTCTGCCTTGACAAAAGAGAAGCAAATGTGGCTCATAAAAATCCAGTAAAGCAGCTAAAATTATTATAAAAGGAGATTCAAGATCTGGCTGACATTATTGAACAAGTTTGAAATGAAGGCCTAGAATATAACTGAGTGTAATCTGTTTAAAAAAAAAAAAAAGAAAAAAAAGGGAAAAAAGATTGTTTCCATTATGGTGAAAGTGGTAATATTTTTAAGAACCACCAGGTAGCTGCATGGAACATAGCCAATCAGTTAATTTTGGTTCTTGGGCGGACCTGACTTTGGTTAAGTCTAGGGGAGGAATTTTGCACTACTTAACATTTCTCTGGCATTGTGGCCATTATCCTTATAGTATCTGAACCTGTGTTCGTCATTTGCTGTTTGAGTAGTTCTAGTTAGCTGTGGTTATACAGGTAAGTCACACGGTGTAATCTGTGCTCCCAGACGAAGCAATACAAGCACTTCCAGAGCAAACAGTAACACACATTCACTTAAAATGTGAACTTGCCTCTTGGAAATTCCCCTTTCAAGAAATATTCATATATGTCTAAATAACTCAATGAAGATGTTAAGGTACAGAAAATAAACCATGGATTTAAATAACGGATATTATGGTAGCTGTTGCAGCTCCTGCTCAGTAGTAGTTTCCCATGCACGCAGAAAACACAAGATCCAATAATTTATCTATTTAATGACTGGATTTATTAAGATTAAAATAAAGATGCCCAGACTTTAACGTGAGGTTGTGCTTGATGCCTGGGTCTGTGCCTACTGGAAATCTGAGCGCTACAGTTCCTAAAAAAAGGTCACATTACAGACAATGGAAATAGCAGGAACACGCATGCTTCTGGCAGCAGGTACTAATGCAGCCTAGCTCCTTGTTGCTGTGTGTCCTGGAGGCTTGGGGGAGTGTTATGTCCCAGTGTCTAATAACGTGTGAACTCTGACTGAAGCTTTTCTTGGATTTGGGCATTCATACCACACTCCTGTATTGGGTTTCTGGTGTCTAGTGACAGTCAAATTCACCCTATAACTTTTCACTGAGGACATTAGTAAAACTTACTCATTTTCCTGGAACTAGTCAAGCTTAAAATTGCTGGATTTGCTACCTCTGTTAGATATGGTTGAAGGTAGCCAAGACATTCAAAAGCTGTTGGACAGACACACAAAAGCAGATGCAAAAAATGTGATTGCATTTGGCTTGTTTGGTTACAAAATATCACCCCCAGAATCATTAATGTAAAACTAACTGGTTTCGATTTATAGAAATTTGGAATTGTGAGGGTTTGGAATTTTTTGACCCCTTTTAAAATACTTGATAAAGAAACCACCATTTGTCTAACATCAAAGCTATGCATTATTCTCTCTTGCACTCAGAAGGTTAAGGGCTTGTTTTTTGGCTATACAAAAGGCCTTGTTTATAAACAAGAGAATAACAGAAATGAAAATATTCGTAAATACATATCAGTGCTATTGAAGGATGACCTTTTCTCTTTTTTTTTTTTT
>VYZM01020357.1:403624-440213 GCA_013398915.1 Dromas ardeola
ATAACAGCCAATCTCAAGAAACATAGTCTGCTTGGCTGAATGTTTTTTCCCAGGATAGCATTTCCTCTCTTGGAGGAAGGCTGCTTCAGTCACATCTCTATTTAACTGTCTGCCCCTCATCCTCCCCACCCAGCCTGCTGATCTGTGTTTCCAAATATACCCTTAATTATGGATATGAAAATGTAGAAATATAAGAATAGCACACAGTGGCATGTTCGGGTTTCTAGTCTGTTTTCGTAACAACATATAATACTGTTCTGCAAAGCAGCAGAACAGATTAAAGATCACAGAAAATTGTTTCTGGCTTACTGTTTCTGGTTTTGCAGGCACTCGTGGAATTCCCAGGATACAAATTTCTTTGTTACTGCAAGGCCCTGGCATATGCTTGAAAACGCTAACATAGGGTGCACAGCTACTACATCAGTTAAATTGAAAAAAATAGCCCCCAATATTGGTTTGATTTAATAATATTCTAATCTGTAGGGCTGTGGATATCATATTTCAAATTGTTCAGATACGATTGCCTGATCTTCACATTGTAATTCTGAAAATGGTTGGTATCACAGGTGTCTCGACCTGTTTTGGTATTTCAGTCATTAGTAGGTTATTTTTTAAGCATGCTCAGGCCTACACAGTAGTATGATTTTTAATTGCTATTCAAATCCTTGATACCATACACATGAATCGGTGAAAGCAGATTACTCAAGGGCCTGTACAGGAGTGTCACCATGCAGGAAAGGAGTCCTTAAAACTATATGTAGATTGCAGTAAAGTCAAGAGTGCACTAAATATGGTACAAATCAAGCTCAGCAGACATCAGATCTGGTTCCACCATGTCTGTAGTTTTTGTTTCACTTAACTATATAAAGTTGCCTCAATATATATAATGATTGACAAATATAGAATAATATAAAGGACTATTATATAATATTATAAGAACAGGCTGGCTCTACTTGCTCCTGAATCCCTTCCAGCAAGAGAGGGGAGAGATGCATATTTTTAATGCTGTTTCTATAGCCCAGGCAATTCTATGGTTCCTTTGGCGGTCTGCTCTGGCAGACAGTATAAGCAACACGAGTAGCTAGGTCTGTGCCACTGAAATTAATTCAAAGTCAACGCACCTGGAGATCTCACGTACTTTTACTCGGTGAGCACTGCAGACTTCTTAATGCAGCTTTCACACATTTTTTTCTTGGGACTGGGTGGAGTTCAGGAAGAAGCCAAAAATGTTCTTGCTTGTGTAATTTTCAGTTAAGATGAGCTGAATTCAATTCTCGAACGTGATGTTTTTCCATCAGCTTGTGTAACTCTAAACACAGGCTATGTGATGTCATGTGCTCTGGCAGAGGAGCTAGAAAGGTTACAGTTCAGTGGGATTCGGAACATGGAATTCCAAACCACTTTAAAATTGTAAAAAAAAAAAAAAGTTTACAATATTCCTTATCTTTTAAAGGCATCTCTTGCCTGCCTCTCTGAAGAGTAAAGAAGCCTGAGCTTTTTGATTCCTTTATTTTCAAGCATCTTTATCGTTTGGAGACTTACTGCTCTTTGAGACTTGCTAGTAATGCTCATAATGCACATAAATACTGCCACTGCCAAGGCACAGCTTTAAGACTCAATATACACATTCACACACTTGACATGTTTCCTGCCGTATTTAAGATATTTGATAACATTTCCACAATAATTTATAGGATCAAATTCTGCAGTCATTGTATAAAGGTAAAATTCTGACTTTGGCATTGCCTAAGATGGAGCTCAAAATCTTTATTGTGTTGCGTACAGCCACTTTAATGGTGAAAGCTCTTTGTTGAGTACAACGTGTCCATGGGTTACTGCTTATGCAAGAAAGGTGTACTGTGGCTGCGTGTTCCCTAATGAGATTAAGCAATCAATTCATATAATCTTTCATTCTGTCAATTGCTTTACTGCAAGTAAAAGGACATTTATATAACTTACCTGCACAGAAAACCACATCCCTTCTGTTTGAGAGATGAGACTGACGACAGACTGTGAATTTCCATGTGTGGTTTTGGAGCAGCAGCTAAGTCTTGTCTTAATTAATGCCCCGCAGCAACTTTGTTCCAGACTGTGTACTGATTTTTTATGAACAATAATGACTCTGGTATCTTAACACAAGGTATCCAGCATTTCCTCACAATACAGCTTTTCTTTGAGGAGGTGTTGCTAAACCTCAACAAAGCTGAGAAGCACTCGAGAGAACTTACTACCGCTGCTAGAGTGATGGCAGCTGTCAGAGTGTGCATGGAGGGGAAAACCACTTGGCCGAGAAACTTAAAGGCAGCTACTAAGAAGATATCGAATCAAGACTAGAGAGGACTGAGGGGGAAAAAGTAGCTCCTAGGAAGGAGGAGAACAGGGGACAGTAGAGAAATAGTGGAAGAAAGGCCACGTTTTCTTTAGTTCAGCACCTAAGTCACCACCACCACCACCATCAACAACATCAAATCAGGCAGGTGAGTAGGAACCTGAATGTTCCCATCCAGATCGGATGTGCAGTGAGGAGAGGGGGAGAGAAGTTGTGCAATACCTCCATCACCTGACTGTTAGTGCTGGATGACACTGATCTTACACAATCCCGCTCCAGAACCTCTTCTCTCATTAGGAACTGGACTGTCGTGCTTACTGCAGGCTAGCAAATGCTAGACATAGAAGAGAACAGCTGATGCCATGCTAACAGCCAATGTCATGCTAATCAGCAGAAAAGGTGCCATTTTCTTTGTGCTTCATGGTGTTGTCAACGGCAGAAGCAAAACATTGCATATTAGTGCTTGCCTTCCTTGTTTGAAAGCAGTCATTTCACAGGTCAGTCCTTCTAGTGAAGAACATTTGCTGACACCATTTGTAATGAAAACAAACACAAAGAAAATAAGCTTGGGCAATAGAAATATCCAAAGGCCCTTGCCTTACCAAAAAATGATGCCACAGCTCAGGGATGAGAAACTTTGATTCTGCAGGCTAGATCAGCTGTCAGACCCTGTCTTACTGCCCTTCTTCCCACGGGTCCCAGAGTCCTCATAGAAGTGTATCTGTTGTATGACCAAAAACACAGGGAGAAGACTAGTGAATATTGTCACACAACAGGGATGACTGGCATGTCCCACCACAGGCCGGAGCGTATCTAACAATAGGTGACTGGATACATGACAAACACAGCCAAAATATATTTGTTTTCCATTTGTTTCACATTGCTATCAGCAGACTGAGAGATGAGTCCCTGGTAGTTTGCAGGAGAGGCTGAGGAGGACGTTGAATGTATTTACATGGGGTTTTCTAAGTGACAAAACTATATCCATTAAACCAGTTGTTGGCCGTTTTATTCTTAAAAAAGTTTGTGGGGCCCTAAGTTTTTTAGGCTTGAGTTCAGGGGAAGCTAACCGAAAGCAGTCCTGTTCATCTTAGCGACATTTGCAGATCACTGGTGGTGTTCATGGTTCTCCATATGAAAATCCCCCTTGTGTACTGTACAGACACAACCACTGCATTATGCCTTGCAGTTGTAGGTGTAACTAACGAAATCTGCAAAATGTGTTTGGGAACAATTGGTCTAATGAGCCTTGGTCTTTCTCCAAAATAATCAAGGAAACATCAGGGACACTTGCTTTCTCCATGTTCTTGAACAAAATCCTATTTAAAAAAAGAATTGCCTGTCTGTTCATTGAGACACTATTCTAGATTTGACTGAAGTGTCTTGGAAGCTTCAAAAACAGAGGGGAAAAAGAACCTACAAAACTATTTTTCTGAGCAGGAGCCTCCTAAGTAGATCCTGGAGATAAATGTTATGGCGAAATCTGTGAATTTAAAACAGATTATTGGCTTCTTAGATTGAAGGCTGGCTGGGGTCAGTTTTGCTATCAGACAATTTTAATTAATTTCTCTTGGAGGCTAATTTATTTATTTATTTCCTATTTGATGTAGAATGTGGAGAAATTTTATTTCTTATTTTGGCACAGAATGCTTTGGGGCTTCCTGGGCCTCTTCAACTGGCTATTCAGCATTAGAAAGATTAAGATTAGCGCAAGTAGGAAGTTACAAAAATTACAACTACAAAAAATGCTAACTCCGTGCATTCACAAAAGAATAAGATGCTCTAGATTAAAAACAAATAAAGAACACGTGATGTTCAGACTCAGTGACAGTGAGAACCAAACCACTATACAGAAATAGTAGACAGCACATTTCATGATTGGATGTTTTAATTTTTAACAAATGGAGAAACTAAGGATGTAAACAAATAGTCTGAGTTGCCCAAGGCTATGCAGCACATCAGCGATGAAGCTGGGAATCTATTCCAGATACCTCTCTACCCAACAACGCTGTTTATCTCTGCGACCAGTGCTCGAAGTTCTCAGGCTGCACATCTGCCACGGCGCCCAAGCGCAGACCTCCAGCACAGACATGCAATGGCATGGGCATCGGGTCACCAGACTGCTGTTTCTTTGAGCTCAGTGGTCCTACCTTAAGCATAACAGGTCATGGTTTTAAGTTAGTTAATGATAGAAGGCTGCTACCTTCAATGTGGCACATTTAGCTAACTGAAATGCAGTGCTCCCTGCCTCCCTTCTAAATGAGACCTAAGGCAGTGAACAAGAGAAACCATAGTGCCTTGTAGCAAATGCAGAAAACACAGGTGTGGCTGTGGAGGATACGAGGCGAGAGCCTCACATCCAGTGCCTCAAAATTGCCAGTTTGCATTTTCACCATAATTGTTTTTAAATAGCTGGAGAGACTTCATCACATGTTCTGAACTTCAACATTGAGTCAGACAGACATAGGAACGTCTTGGAGGAATAACTGAATATTCTGTAGAGCTCAGTACAGATATTGTCAAAGTCATAAGTAAAGTCCAGCGGACTACAAGAGAGATGAAATGTGACATCCATGAAAGGATCAGGAGCCCAGCATCCCTGAAGATCCAGTTATCAAATAAGGTATCACTAGTTTAATTGACAGTACTTTTTAATGGGTTGGAATACCACAGTGGTCTCCTCTCTGTCAGAGCGTAACACCACCTCCATCCAGTTAGTGCCAAGTGGCATCTACCTTGCTCCCAACCTTTTCGTTCTAACTTTTGGGTACAGAAAACCATGGAATACATTGCTATCCCTTCTAATCATGCCATGTTTGCTTCCTGCAGGTGAACGGCCTTTTGAATGCAACTGGCAAGGATGCAACAAGAAGTTTGCTCGCTCCGATGAGCTGGCCCGACATTACCGCACTCACACTGGAGAAAAGAAGTTCAGCTGTCCCCTCTGTGAGAAACGCTTCATGCGCAGTGACCATCTGACAAAGCATGCCCGTCGCCATGCCAATTTCCACCCAAGCATGCTCAAGAGGCGAAGTGGAAGCAGCTCAAGAACAGGGTCTGTCAGTGACTACAGCCGCTCAGATGCTTCAAGTCCGACGATTAGCCCCGCCAGTTCCCCATAGACCTACCTGCACTGGATGTCAGCACTTTGCCTCTAATACCTAACGTGGAGTTTTGTTTGTGTTGCACACATTTAAAAAACTCTGTCGCTTCCCCTCCTGAGTTCCCCACGCCCTTTTTTTAAAAGAAAAAAAATAAAAAAAATCAGTAAATAGCTGCCTCCCACTGCAACTTCCAGTCAAATTTTCTTTACCCAACCACACAAGCGGCTTTTCTAACCTCATGGACAGACTTACTTGTTCCACTTAGTGACTCCTGCTGTCTCAATATTTCATACATTTTGCAACAATTTACGGACCCTCTTGATTATTCTTCATAAGAAAATGAGAAAATCTAAAAAAAAAGAAAAAAAAAACCCACCTAATTCACCTCAGGTGTCAAACTAGTTTTGTAAGACCGGATTGCACAACATGAGCATACGTACACTTACAAATCAACTGTGTTGGATTGTGTCCCCCTTCTCCTTTCTCAGGGATGGATATTTATGTTACACAATAATTACAATGAAGACACACCCTAACCGCAGCCTTACTCTCTAAATGTATTTGCACTCAGAAGCTTTTTGTTAGGTTCTTTCACACACTGGGGAAAAATAAAAAACAAACAAACAATACAAAAAACAAACCAGTACTGGAATGGAGTACCAGACTCTTCCATTGTTTGTTTTCCTGATTATATACCTACATTGGGGAGTGTCCAAACAGGCGTCTTGTCTATCTCCAAGCTGCCCTCTGCTTTTGGTAGCAAGCCATCTTTTCACTTCATGCTGAAGATGCTCCAAAACCAACTTCCTATTGCAAAAATCTCTGTGAGGTTGATAAACTTGTTTGTTTGTTTGTTTCATGCGAGAGAAAATTCTGAGAAAAAATTCTAAACAAGATGCCTTAAGTAAATAACCTAAATCGTGAGGAGACATATTTACACTGGGTAACATTTTATGGCAAGGGGGCATGGAATCTCGGAGGCATTCTGTCGTCGCGCTCTCCAAGTTGTTAAGCTCTCTGCACTGCCTGTTCAGTATGGGACCAACAGAATATTCAAATCAAACCACACTGACTTGAACAATTTTACAATTTTCTTTAATACTTTTTTTTTTCTTTTTAATGAACTATGGAAATAGTGTAGCTGAACCAATGCCCGCCAAAACTTTTATCAAGGTACTTACCTACTGTACAGCTGTATCTTAGCAAGAACCATTGGCTAAGACATAGTTTCTGTATCCTGTTGTATCACAATGGTGGTCGCTGATAAATGGAAGGAAAAATCACAAGGTATCTTCTGACTGGAAAAATAAAATACGCATTTTTAAGTTTTAAAATAAAATGACATTTTAGCTCAGAACTAGTGCAAGTTTATCAAAAATACACAAACCAGCCTAAAGTAAGGTGCTTTCATTTCTGAGCAAGTGCTTAGCAACAAAAAGGGAATCTTGACTAGTTTTCAATAACTTCCAAATATTTGACACTAGATAGAGCATTAGGAGGTAGATTTTTATGTTTCATATGGTAGAAAATACAGCAAAAGACCAGGCACATTGTGATGTACTGGAGACCTCATTGGCAGCAAATACAATTTCCTTGGTTTGGCTGGTTCTGATGGTGCATATTATAAATTCAGGTCCTTTTGATTCTGGAATTTTGCGGTTTTTCTTGTTTTTACTGTAGGGTATAAACACAGTTAAGTGTAGCATGGTGAGAAGAAACTCCCTATGCCAAACCTGCCATTTGATACTGAGTGAATGCCTCCACATTCCAAATCAACCTGCATCTTACTTGCTGCTTTGCATTGATCCAGTTTTGCAAATTTTTATTGTACTGTATATTAACTGTGAGAGGCTAATATAGATTTCCAAGTAGTTTCATAGGTACTTCCATAATATTTACAGTATTCCTAATACTACGCATTCTATTAGTTGTATGGCTAAACACTTAAAGCTAGTTCAAAGTGCAGATATTTCAGTATTTTTTTCATGTTCATTTGCTTCAGATTTCATGTCTATTAAATCACAGCTTTCCCCTTTTGAATTGGAAGTCATGCGAGGCACAATTCTACTGTTTCATTTCAGAGAAAATGAAAGAACATCATAAGGTTTTTTAGCAAGACAACAAATATTGTTGAATTTGTGTGATGAGTTGCCTAATCACTGTGAGTTAGGGGAATGTGAGTTAGGGGAAAGCCAGATCTGTTTCCCCTCCATAGATTTCCTCTTTTCTTTTTTTCTTTTTCTTTTAAAATCTCATCTACTGAGATACACAATTTTAACAACTTGATACAATTCGGGTAACAGGAATTCATATTTCAATCATTTCCGTGACTGCTAGAAGTGCTCTTGTGCTGTAGTTAGTAAAGAGGCATTTAAGATACCTAGCTGAAGGAATTCTGCAGGTCAGCTGTGTCTTGTGCACATACTTCAAAACAAGTCATAAACACATTTCTCATTATACTTTAATAGAGGGATACGTGGGGAAAAAACAAAATCAAAAGGAGAACTAAATATCAGCAGAAATCATAGGCTTCACATTCTAAGTTCGGTTTGTTGCAAAATCATCTTTTCCTACAAGAGTATCATTTAATCTTTAGCAAAGGAGGAATCACTCCAGTCCATTTATTTAGGGCATAATAATTCAGCATGAATCAGTAGGTGCATTACAAACAAGTTGTTTTAATAGCCTGGAGAAAAAATATTCGCACCAGGTTCTATTAGTACTGAGATTATGGGATATAAAGACTATGGGACACCTATTCTGAGTGAAACAAGAAGTATGTAATCTTTATCGCAAACAGTAAACTCAGAATTTTATGCATATTCCTCATAGATATCACCAATAATTCTCCAAGTTTAAGCAGAAAAAAAAAAATCTGTTCAAAGTCGAATTTCAAGTTCAGCCAGTTCATCTCATGAGAAGGCTGTGAGACTATATACAGTCAACATAGCTACGCTTTCAGGAAATTCTCTGAAATTTGTTGTTAAAACTTTTTTTCTTTTTACATCTTAGCTGTAAATACCTCAGAGTTTGTTAGGCTGACAGTTATATTACTGTGTTTTAAAATCCTAGCTAGAGTTTCAAGTATCTCCATTAAATGTTTGATACATGATAGCTTTACGACAGAATTCCAAACCACTAGTAGTTTCTGAAATTGAATGTGAGCAAAACTTCTCTTAATATTTTCATATGGGAAGAGAGTGAATGGGGTTTTCTACCATCTACTAGATGCTAGAAAAGAAGCAGAAGCACCAGCAAGGTCATAAGACTCCGTTCTCATGATGGTTCCTCCTGAGTTTTGCAGATCCGAGACGTCTGAACAGCTCAAATTATGTTCTGAAATCTGGGTCCTTACCCAAACTGATCTCAGATTTTTACTTATTGTTGTTTCGCCCAGCAGTGTAACCTAAAACAGGCTTCTGGCATAGCAACAAACATTGCACACTCAGGAAATACTGCTCTGGCAAGGTGCAGATTTCTCCACAGTCCTCCATTTGGAGGAGCGTGCATCTCTCCTCCTGCCTCCGCCTTTCCCCATGCAATCTGTTGAGGTGAATCCCCACAAATTTGCCCCCTTTTTTTTTTTTCTTTTAATTTCAGAATATAACAACAGGTTTATTATTACTAAGAAGGCCCTGAAAGTAAGTTTGTTTTTCTCCAGCCACGATTCTAGCTTCCTCTCTAACAGCTGAGCTTAACTGCCTTGCTATTGGAAACGGGTGCAAGTTAAAATCATCGCTTCAACTACCACCACCCTACTGAGACTAAAGACGCTCTTGGAAACTCCTTCATCCCTTCCGTTAACCTCATCATGTGCAAAGGCCTAAGGTGCATTAATGGCCACATGAATTCAGTTTTCATCCTGCTTCTTAGAAAGCAGTCCTGGTAAACTCCTGGCAGCTAGGTTTTATTGTGAAAATTGTTTATATCTGCAAATTAGTTGTTCCTTGCTTTTATAACATTTGCATAGTATCTGTTTACATTACGTAACTGCAAAGGTATATATTTATAACAAGTCATTAGAAGCCTCTGTTTTATGGTAACACCGAATTCCTGTATTTATCCTACCGTCTTTACTGCAATAACTTTTAGCTACAAGAGCCTCTGTGCACCTTTAAAGCCTCATTACCTTCTATGCAGTCATTCAGCGCTTTCCATGTTTCATGCAGCCAGGCAGTAAAACGCTGCCTGAGGAGCTTTCCTGTTTCTAGCTGTTCACGTTCACAACTGCTTTTCTGCAGTTCTTTGCCATGAGTTCCAGAATTTGTACTGTGTGAAGTGCATTGCTATTCGGGGAAACGTGGTTTGTGAAGAAAGAATAAGGAAAATGAACTCTGCCTACTTAAAGCTTGCCTTCTCATTGCCATTTGATTTACTAATTTCATCAGGTGATGCCTACAAACTGACTTTCAGGTGCTCTTATTCTCCATCACACCATCTGTTTGTGCATTGGGTGCTAACATACGGTCTATGTCAGTGAATGGTCTGATGAACGTCTGTATTTGTAACTCTTTTGGGGATAAAGCTATAGCCTTAGGCAGAAGAAAATAACCAAATTATGCTTGTTTACCCCATAAGCCAGAATATAGAATGCAAAAGCCCATCCACTGGTATAGGTTTTTTATATATATATATATATATATATAAACATTTATATATATGGATTTATATAATCATATGCACATATATATAAATACGTATATATGTGTATATTGTATAGTACTTGTGTATATACATAAATACACCCCGGTGTGTATATACTACACACTGAATAATGAAGGGATGTCTACAGAGCAAAAACAGGTATCCGTTTCATTATAACTAGTGATGGGTCTGAATCAAAATCCTAGATCCAAACGCCACTGCATTTGGAAAGTTTGAGCCTGTTGAGATTTGTGGTTGAGTTTCATCTCTGGTTACAGATGCAGTTACTTGTGTATATGTGCATTCTGGGGGACATGTGTGTGCGCGCGCACGTGCTTTTTCCACAAGTGCGTGCCTGTGGGGGTGACAAGAGAATGTGTGTGCCAGTAAGTGTGCGCGTGTTTACATATATACTCCCAGCTTTGGTGAACTATAATGTTACCGGTGTCATCTTCACTTGTACAGTTTTATCAGCAGCACGCAAATGCTTCCGTGGGTCACTTTTCAACTCTTTAAATCACTACATTGAAGTATTACAGTTGTACAGTTATATGTTCATCTATTCTTGCTCTGCTGTAACTTTTTATGTATTTTGTACTGCATAGATTATATATTGTGATAATGATGTCCTATGCAACAACAATAAAAAAGGAAAAAAAAGGAAAAAGGAAGAAAATTAACAACTGTAAAATATCGTCTTAACTTGTATGCATGGTTAGTGACGTTTACATTTTCCAAAATAAAACTTATAACTATGAAATATTGGTTTTCTCTTAATTTTATTCTCTACATATCAGTTAATAAGCATCAGTTGTTAATATTTCTGCTGTTTGTTTGAGGCTTGGTATCTTATTTGATATATTTGTTTAAATTTCACCCAGTGCTGATGTTTAAAATGGGACTTTTTTTTAATCATTGAGAGAAAGTTTCTGTGATGTTCGTTTTGTACTCTGCTCTGCTTTAACTGGTATTTTATAGTTGCATAGTGAGATTCCTTTCTCAAAGCTGGTATATACTTTGTTTTTCTTTACAAGATGGTTATAGGATTAATATGCATGACTTAAAGGTCAGAGAGTCAGCCATCCTTTCTTTCAAAGGCCAGTTCTTTGCAAATTTCTGGTATCATCTCTGCAAGTGTCAGTGTCCTATCAAAACAGTAGTAATTTAATCTCACAGCACCCTGAAATGTTCTTTCCTAATTTTAAAGATGAGGAAATGGAAACACAAGGGATTTAAACGACTTTCTTGAAGACATGAGGCAATGGCAGATGTATGCCTTTATCCTGCTTTGAAAGTAACACCACGCCCCCAGGAAAACAATTTTGTGCCCTATAATGAATATCTGTCTATAGAACGTTATCACTGATTGCAAAAATAATTTAAACAGCGGACTACTGTTGAAAGATGAAAGCTAAAATATCTTTACTAAGCTAGGGGCAATTGTGGGAATTACTTTAAAATTAGTACACTTTCTTGTGCAGTGGTCATGAAAACCGTTTAGAGCAAATAACTTGGAGAGCCATTATCTTTACCAGCAGGTTTCCCCACGTATTCATTACAGCGTTGAACTGTCAGTGCTATTCATTATCTCTGACCACGCGCCAGTTAGCTTGTACATCTCTATGTGTCTCCAATTTTGTAACTTACACAGAGGAACTAGTAAATCACTAAAATGCTTAAACATGTTAATGCAGTATTTAAGGGCCCGTTATCTGAGAGTAACATACTCGTTTCGCATGCAGTGGATAGCCCTGTCTCTTTATTGGTGAACCCTCACTGGAACAGAAGACAAAATGCTTCCCTCCAGCAGAAAACCACAGGTTTGTTTCATTCTCTTCTACTAACATTAGCATGATGTGGCCTCTCTGCTTATTCTCAATGTCTGTGTTATAACTGCGAAATCCCAGGCAGAGGACTCTGAAGCATTCAGGTTGTGAGAATCTTCAGGCAAAAATCCTGGTAAACCGCCTAAAAATACCTGAGTGAGTTGAAGTTCCCTTGCAGACTTTGTGTATCTGCCTGTTGAACTTCCTCCATTTCAGATCCACTGAAGTAACTAACATCACCCTTCTCCTGGCAGGTTTTCTCGGAGTGCTTCCCCAGATGTCCTCTCATCCCATTCACAGTTCTTAGATCAGTTTTCACCCTTGAACAGACAGGCTAGGCAGTTGCCTTAGAAGTCCCGTTGCTTTTTGCTAGTTTGTTCCTATGGGAAGGGTGTGACGTGTCTAACCACCGCCGCTACCCAGTTTTTCGTCCACTCGCTCTATCTGAATTCACTGTTTGTACTGGGGGGAAGGTATTGAGGGATCTCTTTTCTCTGATGCTGGAGAAAGTTGATACAGACTCTTGCTCCTCTTTTCTGTGAAGGAATGAGTCTTAAGTTTCTTGAAAATACAGGTTACACAACACTTCCAGGCACATGTAGGCACATCCTTCATGAAGGATCCGCCTCACGTTTTACAGTAGAAGAGCAGTCAAAGATTGTTGTCTAAACCTTCTAGAAGAACGAAAAGAGAAACAAATCCTTCTAAAAGGATATGCCTTTTCAGTTCAAGTATGGAGGTGTTGCCTTGGTACTGTAATGTTATGTGCCTCCCCACCCAGACACCCACACTCTGAAACACGTATGTCAACACGTTCTCATCTGCAAGAGAAACTTCTCCTCTCAGGTTGCTAAATGTACGGGTTTCTGTCTTGCCCGTGACTCAGCATTTGCCATGAAATGCTCATAGACTTGGCAGTAGTCCATCGGTTCGGAAGAGAAGCAGTAACACTGCTAGAATTAGAATGGGATTTTCCTATTTACATTTATCTGTGTATCATTTCTGGCTTTGAAGCAGTCCACCTGAAGGTTCATTGCCCCGGCTTTTCAAGGAACCACAGCCATGGCATGCTTTGCTAGTTGACCGCAAGAGATTAAAGTGACATAAATATAAATACACAGTCCATAGAAACAGAGAGAAAAGCGAGACTGAATTAAAAAAAAGAGATGAGGACAGTGAGGTGAGACGAGACGAGTGTTTCTAGCAGCTGACCAGAAAGGCTCGTATGGCACCAGAATTGGCATGGGGCTTCCTAAAGAATTTTGGAGCAAGCAAGCTAGGCAGCATCTCCACAGATGACCAGAGACCGCATCAACTTCTCTAAGAGCAGTAGATGAGGGAGCTAAGTCAAAGAGCGACTCAAGCAGACAAGCGCACGTCTGTCTAGATACAGTGTGTTGCTGGCACAGCTAAGTATAAAGAGAGGAAGGGATTATTTGAATAGATTTCTCAATCCATGCACCAGACAAGGGAGGGGAGTCTGGATGCCCAGACATCTGAGCAGCAAGACGGGAAGAGGGAAGCATGAATGAACACGGGCTTTGGGAGCTAGATTCGTGCTTTGGGCAACTCAGAGAAGAAGATTCCATTAAACAAGTCTGGAGGGAAAAAAAAAAAGAAAAAAAAAAGTGAAGCCTGAGTGGGGTTTTGGGCAAGAACAGGCCCCAGAGGTCTGCTAACAAAAACTAAATGCTGAGATTAGTAGTAACTCTACCTCACCAAGAGAAAACAGCTCTAGAGTATAACTGATGCCTCATCATAATTGTAAATAAAGGCTCAACCTGTCCTACCTGGTTGGCGCTGGCAGGAGTTAGATTCAGTCTTTGGCTCCCACTGGCTGGCACAACTGTTGAACAGGAGAAGCGGGGCTGGCATCAGGGGCTGGGCTAAGGAGGCTCCGAGAGGCTGTTGCTGTCAGGTCGCTGCGGAGCTGAGGTTCCTCTCTGCGTCTCCGGATGAAGGTGCCTCCTGGGCACAGCACGCAGGTCGGAGCCTGCAGTGCGTGCAGGGGTACACTCCCGAGGGTCCCAAAGGCTGATACTGCCCAGGCCGGCTTGGACACAGCTGGCCCAAGTGTTCTTCCCAAGGCCTGCCCGGTACCCCTGGGACATCTCCCGGTGGGAAGGGGCAGCGTGCCAAGGTGAGAGAACACCACAGAGAAAACAGGCCCAGTCGAAGGACGAGAGAGGTGGTGCTGTTAGACAGAGGGTTTCAGGGGTATGGCAGCATCGGGAGAGGAACGGGATGAAAAAAATGTGGGAAACAGAGATGGAAGGTGCAATAAATGGGTAAGGTGAGGTAAAAAGGGTGAAGGTAAGTATAGAAAAATGAGAAAGGAGTACGGAGTAGGGCAATTTTATGTCATTTTCTGGAGAGAAAAAGAAAGTCGTAAGGTGCAAAATCTAAAGGGGGTGTAGAGGAAGGAGTAAGATAGCTCATGTGGTAGCATTTCCAACAGACGAGAAGGTAAGGCATGTCAGTGCGTAATAAACAGGACTGTGTGTCTTTAAGAGACCAATGTTTGTGCTTTCCCATGCTCTCCTATTGTGGAAATAACTCTCTGAGTCATTTCTCTGATCCTGGAGACAAACTGAACAGACACAAAACAAAACAAAACACAATAGCAACGGGAAGAGAGAAATTCCTCCCCCCTCCTCCCACCACACACGCAATTTACGTCAGCCATCTGAACGCGCTCAAAGCCGCCAAGTGGAAGAGAAACAAGACACAGGCCGACAGTGTTGTTTGGAACACACTTTGTGAATCAAGTTCGCCTTCTCTACCACCGCATAAACAGTTAAAACATGAAAGACACGCTTCCCCAGTCTGTTACCTTTAAATATGTTATCCAGTCTCTTTGCTTAAAAGTCTTACCTTCCAGATTTCCACAGACAGTGAACTGCAACAGGAATTTGCTAGCTTTTTTAAACTTCAAAGCTTTGCACTTCAAAGACCCTGCAATTTTTTCTCTCAAGCCTCATGCCCCACCCTCTGCAAAAAAGATGTCAGTTTGGGGCTCTCTCTCAAAATGCCCGATTCGGAAGCTCACGTACATCTAAAAATCAGCATCACAACTATGACCTTCCCAGAGGAGGTCCCAGATGAGTTGGGCAGCCCCACAAGTGGCTGGCCCCAAACCCAGCCTGTATCAAGACTTCCTACACCACAACGCAGAATCACCACTGATCAGACCCGAGATGAGCCCATTTTCTCTCTTTAGCCTCTATTACTGTGCTGAGAACTATCTCAAACCCTTTGATACTACAGACAATAAGGACCCATGAAGTTGCAGGGCCTCACAGGTTTGGTGTAACATGCAACCTTGTTGGAAGTCGTAAAACAAATCCTGAGCTTGCCCACTCTGGGGCTGCCGTACGGACTGCCCTTTGCAGCCCGCTGGGAGGAAGAGGATGAATGGAGAGGCAGAAGGAAGCAGCAAGTTGCGCTCAGGGTTGGCGCTCAGCTCCCCTGCGGCACGGGCTGGCTGCAGGACGCAGATCCCGCAGGAGACATGCCCTACATCCACCCTCCTCCCCGCGGGAGAGGAGCCGCTCCCAGGGCTGCGGGTGTGGAAGCAGCCACAACCCTCCACAGCGTTTGCAGCCTTCCCCGAAGGTGGATCGGGGATGGTTTCCCCTCAGCGTGCCCTCGCGAGCAGCTGCACTGAATGACCCGGGTGAGCCAGCACGAGGCGAGCCTGGGAAACGGGAACCGTGGAGGGTGGGACTGCACAAACAGCGAGGCTGGGTGAATACATCAGGCCTGGCTCTTGGCTTCCCTGTAAGAAACCTTCCATTAAGGCTCCACTGGGTATTTTTGGGCTCCACCTACCTATTTTTAGGAGGGATAATTAATGCCGAAGGAAATAAGGAAAAAAAAAAATAAATCAAGCTTTAAGTCCAAGAATGGAAATTTTGGTATTCTCCACAAAATCACTATGATTAAGGAGGACTAAAAAGGAAGAGTTACATTTCAGGAGTAAAAATATGCTACCAGTCACTGTAAAAATTGTGTGTTACGTGGTGCTTGCTAAGAGAGGGGAAGCATTTCAAGAAGACAGCGCTTCACCACTTCACTGTTATTAAATAGGAGCGAAGGCACAGCTGAGTGCCCGGCTTTAAACCGCAGCTGTCCTGCGGCTGCGTGTTTGCGCAGCGCTGAGCTGTGCTGAGGCTCCCAGCTCCTCCGCCTGCCGGGATCTGGCGTTGGGAGGGCCTGGCTGGCACCCGGAGAACGACTGGCACAGGCTCTGCCCAGCGCCGCGCATGGAGTTACGCAGCAAGAGGAAAATCACAGCCAAGTTGTGTAGCACCCTCGCCAGGTCCTTAAAAGAATCTTCCTGAAGTTCAGGGCTATTATAAGGCTAGAAAAGCTGTTTTATGAACTCAGATGGGAAGTTCTCCGAAAAAAAACACCCGCCCTCGGAGACGGGAGACAAAACGTGATGGGACAATGTGTGCAACACTTTCAAAATTCAGCTATTATTTTACTGATAGCAATGGTTTAGATTCACATCCCTCAGCCTTATGACAGAGCCTTCTATCAGTGTTAACGTTACCATTGCCTGTGGAAGAAAAAAGCCTTTCCTTATTCACCTTCTGGTCATGTGTTCACATCCCATCCTGCTCCGAGCTGCTTCAGAGCAGGGCCTCCTTGCTCGGCTGCTCAGCATCTTCAGCACGGCACCTTGCAGCCAACACAGGCATGAACGGCATCTTCGCCCTCCTCCAAGGAAAAACACTCTGGCTCCCGACTATCCAACCACGATCCACATTCACCTTTACAGACACACACATTTTTATACTGTAGGGATCATCTCATCTTAGATCGAGCCCAGCTTGTAAATTCCTGACACCGCAGGGAAGATTGGTGTGAACATGTCTCGGGGCAGCAGTCAATACCTAAAGCAGTACCTCCCTTTAGGCACCTCTAAAAAGATTTGCCTCTTTGCTTTGGGGAGTATGACACGAAGTCTTTTTAACTTAGAACTGCCATTTCCTGTAAGCATGACTGTGGCCTGAGAAGGGCTGTCTCTAGGAAAAATCCCTGGGGATTCTCCGGGGAGACCTTATAGCGTCCTTCCAGTGCCTGAGGGGGGCCTACAGGAAAGATGGGGAGGGGCTGTTTGCAAGGGCATGTAGCGATAGGACGAGGGGCAATGGTTTTAAACTAGAGCAGCGCAGGTTTAGATTAGACATCAGGAAGGAGTTCTTTACAAAGAGGGTGGTGAGGCACTGGAACAGGTTGCCCAGAGAGGTGGTGGAGGCCCCATCCCTGGAGACATTCGCGGCCAGGCTGGATGAGGCTCTGAGCAACCTGACCTAGTTGAAGATGTCCCTGCTCACTGCAGGGGGGTTGGACTAGATGGCCTTTAAAGGTCCCTTCCGACCCAACGCATTCTATGATTCTATGATTATTCAATACAATTTCCTAATCATACCTTTCCTGCCTGATAAACACTTGCTCCCATGTCTCTAATTACCCAGAACCTGCTGGATAAGGATCTGTTTATTTCGAAGCTCAGGGAGGTAAATGTCATCTCCCGTGAATGATAAAACAATTGGAAGAAAAAGCACATGCTACAGAGTGTCTTTTCTAATTAATATTATTTCTAATTTTAAAAAGGTTTGCAAATGTGACAGGGTAATGAGCATTTGAACTACTTGGTGCTAGCCCCATTTTAATGATATGAAGCAGGATAGTGTAAAAGTGATGCTGAAGTATTTATATTTTGTATTTGCTTTCAATTCCTTTTGATAATAAAATGTTACAGCAGTATTGTCCACAAATCTTAGAAGCCCAGATTCGTGAGATATTTATGCTGCAGCTAATGAGCTCCTGGCTTCTCGGATCGTTTCCTCAAATGAACATGCAGAAGCCAAAGGCCAAGCGGAGACTGGCTGTGGTACAGGTTTCATGGGTTATAAAGATACATAGCCCCCTCTTGACTGTCCAGATCTAAGCCAGAGGTACAGCAAATACCTCAAAGGCCATCAGACAGCAAAAGATTTAATTGCCACATGGGAAATGAGGTCAGTGAGTTCATCCAACTCTCAGGTGACAAGTACCCAACAGCAGCGCTGCCGTCGCCATCCGTGGGTGACTCAGAGACACGTACGTGGAGGCGACGGACACGGGACGGGCACCTTCCTCCTTCCCTGGATTCTGCTCCCGGTAACAAGACCTGGGCGCTGGAGCAGAATTAGCACTGCCCGCCTTCCTTCGTGGATGTGTCCCACTCCCGCAACCCTACAAATCCTTTAAGTTCTGATGGCAAATTTATAACGTGCTCGGTAGCACATTAACCAGCCTTCTGCAAAGTGCTGGTTAGCATATTAAATCCCAGCTAGAACCCGGAAATTCTGGAAAATCATTAACAGCAAGTTATGTGTCAGCTTTTCAAAAAGACAGGGCTACGGCGCTGTTTAAACTTCGTTGAAAAAGTCAGGGAGCAGTTGGTTGTTTTATGTAGTCATGCATCCATAATTTGAGTTAAAGTCCGTAAACAACTTCCTTTTTTCTTTCTGAAGTTAAAATACTTTCTCTAAAGAAGATAAGCAACTTTTTTTACACGAACCTTCTGTCAGTCCCCTAGGTGGCACATTTGCCAGTTTTATGTTTTCCTGGAATACTGTGCAGAAGACAAGAAGTCAATAATAACTTTTACAACCAACTCCGATGCCAAATTAAACTGATGACTCTTCTCTGTTCACATAAATCATGTCATTTGGAGAACGTTACACATAAGCACTGCAAGAAGAGATAGAGGCGTTTTCCCCTGCAGTTACATTCCCATTGCTTATACTAATTCCAATGTTTCGTACTTACCGTCAATCAAGTTCAGTTCTAGAGCAGAGAAGTCGAAACTCCTCCCGATTGCTTAGGCAGGAAATCGGACTTCAAATCTAATGGGACTCTTCTGTATTATGCTTATCGGTATGCACAAACGGCTGTGCTGGGGACACCCACAAGCAACAGAAAGTGCATATGAAATGGCAGTTGTGAAGATGGATGTTGCCGCGCTGTGGGCAGGGCCGCCTGGTGACCCTCGGGGACAGCTGACACAGCCGAAGGGCCAGCAGGACACATCCCGAGCGAAGGGCAGCGTCTGCCTCAGGAGGAACAAGGCTTGATCTATGGCAGTATCCAATGGCACGGGCACGGACGTGTGGAAGCAAGGATCATCTGGGAGGTTTAACAACAGATTTCCTGGGGCGAGACTGGATGCTTTGCTTGCTCTGTGCCGAAGAGTGAGCTTGCTGCTCCTACCCATCTCACAAAGGCAGGGCCTTATGTGGGCAGCTTTCTCTGCTCTACCTATGGTAAATGTACTCAATACTTAGTAACTAAAAGGTATTCGTAACTGGGTCCCACGCTACCCACTGCCATTTGCTCCACTTCCTTGCTACTCACTTCAATTCAATGATCGGGGGTTTTACTATAATTGGCAGATAGAAGTCTAATGTGTGGTATTTCACGTTTCAAAAAACCTGAATATACCATGACTTACATGCTGTTGAATCTTGCGTAAGAGGTACGGATGCTTGGGTCTGCTTTCATTCCAGTTTTCAACCTTTGCAGGCATCCTGAAGATGATTTGCTGTGGAATGAAGAAAATAAATTCAGTATTATTCTGCACAGCACTAAGACACATGGCTTTTCTCTTCAGATGGTTTCACTTCTTGAGTGAACAGAGTGACTTAACATTTTTCTGTGCAGAAAGACAGTATTTTCATCTTGCAAGTGTAAAATGGGGCACAACAGAGGGTGGCCAGGAATCCTTTAGGAATCGCTCCAGCCCCAGGAGCTCGGGTAACTGCCTTGGCCTTTGCTTCCTCCATCAGATTTCCCTTGGTTCTTATGCTGCACATAGCTAGACATTTGAGCAAATACTATGATCACGGTAATAATAACCATGGTTTTGTTCATTTTTTGTCTGAGAGTCACAGCACTTCGTGAATTTGGATGAGCTGTTTCACAGTCTTGTAGACCATTATCATCAGCTCCCACTGTACCCCCACAAAGCCTGCTTTCTCCTTGAAGTCTTCATCGTCCCTCCTAGGAGACACTGTGGCATGTCAGCCGCAGTTTCTACTTCTGTTTTAGGATCCTTATAGCCCTCTGAGTTCTCCACTCTACCTGCCTCTGGGCTTTTTCTGTTGTTTTTAGATGATTGACCCCGAGGGGCAGCATCTCCAATCACTCTCCATCTACAGTATGTCCCTGACCTGCGACTCATTCTTCCCAGGCGGTAACTGCCGTACAGATGCTTTTCAATGGTGCGGTTCCATTGCCACCATTTCCAATGTACACTCAAATTAGACAAGGGAGAACCAGCTGCTACAACAGGGAGGAGAAACCAAGTTTTTCCCACATGACTGGTACTTGCTCTCGATCTGAGTTTTATAGCTATGTTAGGTTGCTTGAACTACTTCCATTTACTAACACTGGTTTTCCTCTTAAAATCTTTTCATACGAGAGATTAGCACCAAGCAGCACAAATGAAAATCCTGTTTTGCAAACTTCTGGATTGACTGAACACTTACCCACGATAGTTCCGAGCAGACAGTAAAAAGGAAACAAATCTCCAAAACAAGCTGAGGGAATCCGAACGTTCGGGGTTTTTTGGCCAGGATGCCAATCAGGGAGGCCAACCAGCACTAGATTTCAATAGGTAAAGCCTCCTGTTACTTTAATGTCCTTTCCCCAGCAAGTCTCGAAGTGTTTCTTGAGTGCAAATTCCAGTTCTGCAAGCGTCTGCCCTGTGTTTTCCTGAAGCACTCTTGGAGCTGGTAAAGCTGTAGGAGGATTCAGGAATCTGATCATATTGAACAAATTGCATGGCCTTAAAATCAGTACAAAAAGCGTACACGATAATTATTTCATGTAGCACTGCAATAAAGGTAAAATAATTCCAGTATCAATCAGCCAGGCAGGTAAATTTACTATTACAGTGTCCTTATATTTAAGAATCGTATTCCTAGAAACCAGTCATGCCAGTTAAGAAAATGCTTCAGCAAATGCACAGGCTCGAGCAAGTCCATAACCTCGACTGAGTTAGGCATGCTGACCCTAAGCTTAGCTTGTCTTTAGGTACAGGACGTTTGCACCAGGAAGAACGGAAATCCTAACGGCAGGTTGGCGTATTAGTAGATGGAAACCTTTGAGAGCTGCAGAACAGGGAGACGTGTTCAAAGATTTTTTTTGTCTTCCTGCCCAAAGTATTTCACTATCTGACTTATCCCTAATTCACATTCAAGATAATGTCAAACTGCAGCTATCGAAGGTAAGCGCGTGCTGTGAACACAGGCACAATAATAAAATGGTTAGTATGGAACTTGAAGCAAGAATGAAAGAAGGATAACAATAAAGTCAGTATTATATTATAAAAAAGTTATATTATAAAAAATAGGCCCTTTCAAACCTTTTTAGATTACTTGAAAAGATTAGAGGTTTAACCGATACATAATTAATCACCAATACACTGTCTCAAGAAAAGTGCCAGCCCCACACTAATATTTTATCAATCTCCCAGGGAAAGCGCTTAAAAGAATTATTAATAATTTAGTTATTAAAAGAATTATTAATAATTAGTTTATTAATAATATTAATGATCGCCTCTTTAATAATTAGGAGATCAAATGATTGGATGCTAATACAGAGTAATCTGGATTGCTCAGTAAACTGGGTACAAACCAACCAAGTGTTTTTGATATAATCGAAATTAACTCAGACGTTTGGGGAAAAATCCCAAGAACTTAGTTATACTCACCAGATGGAGGACTGTAGCTCAGGAAAGCAAGAACCCTGAAAAATACTAGGTCAAAGAGCAGCTGAATAAGAGCTCCTTGTACGGCCCGAAGGACTGAAGACATCTTTGTGAATAAATTGTACAATAATTTTAGTTGGGAAATAACTTTGTACTGAAATGCAGATGCTATAAATTCATATATAGAATCAGAGACTAATTCAGAAGAGCCTGTCTAAGTCTGCAGCAGAGCCTGCCCGAATTCATTCCTGTTGGAGCTGGAGCGTAGGTATTTACAGATCAAGGGGGTATCATTCAGGTATTTACAGATCAAGGGGGACGTTAAAAGGCTGGAGGATACTTGGCGCACTGGCATGAGAAACACTGCACTCCAGGAACGGGAAGCATGTCTTTGCAACAGCCTTGGAGACAATAGCCTGACACAGAGGGCTGAGGGAAGCCCCCGTCGAGGGTACAAGCAACTCCAGGGCAAGAGACAACTCCTCAGTCAGACAGGAGTGAAATGACATCCAAAGGCAGAAACTGGAGTGAGGCAAATTCAGGTTACAAACAAAAGGTTTTTTTAAAAATGGCTAATTAACTGTTGGCACAGCTTACCACATGTTAACGCGACTTCTCCGGCACTTGGGATTTCTCTAAAGAAACGCTGTAGTTCCAAAACCAGTTGTTTGACAAACGTGCTGCCTGCCACCTGACCACGCAGGCACGGATCTCCCGAGGACGGCAGCAGCGACAGTCCCCACAGCAGCACCCCGGCAGGGCAGCACTGCCCCTCCTCCCTTCCAGCCCAGGAACTAGGAACGCTCCGTAAAAACGAGCGACAAACAGGCCCGGCAGCACCTCGTTTCTGGCTTTGGCCTCAGACTGTCCGAGTTACCCAATTTATGCAAAGTAATCTTGCTGTCAAACTGAGTGAACTTCGTGGCAGCAGACGACAGCTTGCGCTGAGCCAGTTAACGCCCCCCGGCTCTGCGGCGTGCCCCTCGCCCCTTGCCTCTTCTCTAGGCTTCGGTGTTTCCCCGGCATAACGCTGAGGAGAGTACACAAAAAGCACAAACAAGAATTCAAGCAAACGGATACTTTAGAAATAAGTTAATTTTATTGAATAGGCATTATAGCTTCTCTCCGTTTCAAATAATGGAGAAGCCAAGTCACACAGATTACAGAGCTATCAGTTACTTTGAATAATCTTTCATAAAAGAAAGAAATTAAATACAGTTCTGCTATAAAAAGTGCGACAGTTATAACTGGAAGTTTTTCAAAACAAAAGCAAGTTTTACTACCTATTGCAAAAATTGGTTTAGTGCTTTAATACTTTACAAAGTAACAATCCCACTGCTAAAAACAGCTCTTACACATCATCTTTGTCAAAGTATGGATCAGATTAAAAATGACATTTAAATTGAATTTGAATGAAAACCGCATGTAGAAAAGGTTCTCAAGAACTCACACTTTTCACAACAAAAAATACTCATTATCCTTTAACGTTAATTAATGCTCTTGTTTCTTTTGAATGATGGAGTTAAACATGATACGGCAGTAAGCTTAAAAATGATCAACTGTTTTGTTTGCAGACAAAAGCGACTACAACCAATCGCGTCCTTAAGTAATGAACAGGGAAGGGAATGGGAAAAGATAAATTCACTCCTTTCATACGGGATAAAAGTTTTGCATGAAAACGGTCAAATACAGAGAAACCTGAAGAGTCACTCCAGCTTTAAATAAATTTCTGATATATCTATTCTATTGTTTATTTAATTCCTAAATTAATTTTTGCTAAAATAGTATAAATTTATAGAAGACAACAAGAAACTCAAACTCAGACTCTGAAAAACGAGAAGGATGGTATGACTACCAAGAAGTTGAATTCTTAGCCGACAAAAATCAGCGAGACTTGCTTTATTCCTTATTAACATTTACTTGAGCCCCGGTGAGAGCCAACTACTGTATTTCTTTGAAATACGGACTTCAAGTACAAATACATTTATTGTACATTTCTACGGTTTTAAAAATGCTGAGTTTGCTAGGTTACTAGAAAGAGTCACATCATCTGTCCTGATTTTTTAAACTTCATATAATTAGCTTTGGTTATACTTGAACAGAGACCCCCAGTTAATGAGTGAATGAACTTCTATAAACTAAGGGTGTGACATCTGTGTTATCTTAATTCTTGTCTGGGGAGACAAGCCGCTCTGTATGCCAACTGAACTGAGAAACCCAAATCTTCTTTACTGGAAAATCTACCACAGGCTTTAAGGACAAAGAGCTTTAGAATTTGTCTAAGGAAGTAGAACATGAAAGGGAAAGTGTTAGCAATAGCGAAAAAGATGTACGAACAATTTGGGGAGGAGTACTATTGTACTATTATACAATAGTAATAGTAAGGTTACGATGAATTAGCTACATACACCTTTTGTGTATAATAATTCAGACTGTCCTTCAAGATTTGCCCTTAACTGAGAGGCATTGGGTTTTAACAACACAGGATTCTGTAACAAAAAAAGGTAAAATACACCGAATGGCAGAAATACATGTAAACAGCACTGATATTTTCAATGTTTCATTCAATTTTTTCCATACAAAAATGTTAGTCACAAGAATCAATGAGGAAGAACGAGGACTTCCAAGGAGAACAAAGTCTTTCAGCCACACAACAGTCAACTTCAAGGCATTATGAAAAGTTTGTAACAGTATTTGACATCTTAAAATTGAATGCAAAATAAAGGTCTAGACAGATTCCAGTAGGAAAACAAGAGCTCTATGCAGATTTGCGAAACTGCTTCATAGCTGAATCCCGGTACGACTGGCACATTACAAACGCAACCAGGAGCTAGCAGGGCAAGGGCAATGGGCTTGGAAAAGACACAGAAGTAGTTGCCCCTCCCCAGGAAAGAGCACGTACCTAATCCAGATCATTGGGAGAGAGTTTTACACAAAACTGTCAGAGCGGGCCTGGAATACTACAGTTGGGAACTCCTAGCTGCTTAGGTCTATGTGGCTAATTCCATTCAGTATTTAATCTAGGCTTAGATCCTGTTTGTTCTCCTTGGTTTATGGTGAATGAACAGAGATTGATATGTGCATGCAAAGCTCCTTGAGCGGCTCCAAGGGAAAAGCATTTGTTGTACTGTACACGCACCATGTGCATTATACAAAGACCGTATTTACAGTACTCAGAATCTCGAGCAAATAAAAAATAAAATCATTGCTTAATTTCTGTTAGTATTAAAACATAAGTGCACACAATTTGCAAAGTTTAGAGACAAGAGCGCTTCTGTCACGCCCACATGGCTGTGTTTCAATTCATACCTGATTGCAAGCCCATTCAAAGGAGACGCAGGGCATTCTCTGAGCCCGAGATGCCACGTTTTGCTGCTTCATCTCCTGCATATTTTAACCAAAAGCATGGGGAAGAGGCTTTGTGTTACTTAAACCTGGAGGCAATGACAAGAAGGCAGTGTTCCACTTCATCTTTACTGCAAAGATACTGTTTAGACCCCACGGGCCAGAGTGAACCGAATCTGTTTTAAAGGCTCTGTTTTGGCTAGGTTGGCCGTGGCGCTCAGGCTCCCGACGTACTGTCAGGCTTCACCAGGCAAAGCTTCTGTGCCAAAGGGTTCTCGTTGTGTTCTGTGGCAAAGCAGTTACATGGGATTTACCTAAAACGGTGGGTTTTACCTCTCAGCTTGCGAGAGTGGGAAAGTGCAACTCCAGTGTAACTCCATTTTCATGTTTATATTGATTTCGCATGTGAGCAAAGGAAGAACTGGGTCGCTGTCATACAATCTTATTCTTTACACTTCCCCACCCCCTTTTTTTTTGAAAAAAAAAAAATCCCAACAAACAGCATTGGGAAGGGGCAAAATGAAATGCACAACTGGCACGCAGGAGTTAGGCACTGTTTAGTTCTAACATTGGATCGTACTTCTGCAATCTCAGATGATTCTGCTACTCGAGTAGAATTTCCTTGGTTTAACAAAGGAAGAAAACTTGCCATTTTTCTCTCCCGTCTTCCCCAACAGCAAACTCTGCAACCAAGTACGAGACTACATTAGATGCAGAGATGAATGGCAAAACAACATTTCTGCATTTCCCCAGAATACAGGAAGACTTCCACTCTTGACAGGAAATAGTTTTTGATACATCTTAACTGTTTTGCCTCTTTTTAGTATTTTGGTGCTGTGGTTACTGCAGTAGCTACCACTGTCTCTCTAGTTTTACCCCCATCTCCTCTTTTGACAAAGGTTTCCTGACACGCTGGCACTGATCAAAGAATTACAATTTTTTAAAGAAAGATTTCTTTTACGATTCCAGGTTATTCAGATGACTATGCGTGCAGTTCGGTAGCCTTACAGCAGGCTAGAGCGTTTTACAGTCATGGTTAAATGAGGAAGTGGGACAGAGGCTGCATCCAGTTAAGTGACTCTCAGTCCCCAGAGAGTCGTAATTTTAAGGCTGTTTGGAACACGGTGGCCTTTACCCATATCGCATGTTCCGCAGTGCAAATGTGCATCAGCCGTTTCAATTCTCTTGGTACAGTACGTGCATTCAGGTAATGGGAGATAAAACAGCAATCGGAACAGCATATTCACTTGAGAGGAAAAAAAACCAAACCCAAACAAAACAGAGTGATCATGACATCCAAGAAAACAAAGTCTCATATCCCCCCAAATCAGTGGGATACACCAGCCTCCATTAAGAATGTAACAGTTAAACACACAATTAATACGGTGTTTTGGTACAAGGCAAGTCTCTCCATATTCAAGAAATCACTTTATGAATAAGCCCAATTACTTGTTCACACATGGAAAATCACTAAAGAGAAAATGTAAATTCCATTGACTGAAGAGAAGTGTAGACTAATAAAGAAAAGCCCTGAATGTGTGTTGGAGTAACGCTCGCTTGACTTTCTGGAACCAAGAAGGAGCTTTTGCTCCCACAGAACTTGATGCTCAGTACATCTTAAAACCAGTCTATTTATTAGGAGAAACCTAGATGCAGAATCTTAACGTTAGGCATCCAGATTTGAAAGTTTTGGTTGCAGTACAGACCTTAATAGTAATCCTGGAACAAGCAAACCAACCCCAACAAACTAAATAACAGAAGTTACGGAGTTTTAAAAACTACACAGACTCCTAACTTAACATATGCATTAGTTTGCAAGGTCTTTTTTGCATGGTTCATCAGTGATTGATATGTACAGTACAAAGAACTATGAAGAAATTAAATCTGAACACTTTAAGATGCAAGAAGGTAATGCATATTTGATATACATTAAAGACACAGCGTATCTGCCAATTAAAGGACGGCATTTATATGATCTAGAGTGATTTTCTTCCCATAGATGCTAAGTGATTGCACTGATGATTAATTCTTGATTTTCATTTTGAAGGAATAATAAATCTCCGGTTTTATTTCTTTATTTCTTTTAAAAAGCAAAGTAGTATTACTCCAATGGATTCAGGGTGTCTTATGAATGGCCCAAGTCAATCAATATCTGCGCAGAAATGTTTCGTTTGGTAAGAAAACTCGCCAGATGAATGTTTATTCAGAAGCTGCTTATAAAAGTAGCTATTGGTAGGGACTGGAAGGAAGAGTAGAATTAAATAGGGAGGGATAGTGTTGTACCAAAATATATAAAGAAAAATTTAAAGCTTTTCAATTAAAAAAAATCTGTATATTCAACGCGCATTAGATACGGATGTGCACAACAGACAGAGCAGTTAGAAACAACAAGTACATTTACAAAGCTTTCTTTTCATGGTTAATATCTACCAGCATTTCTGAAGGTAACCTACTAAAATGATGACCCTGTTTATAATAAAGGCGCAAAATATTGCTCTGTAGCATATTTCAAAATAATATAAAAATAATTTCTATATTACAATTTAAACTTGGCTTTTAAAATTCCAACATAATACAGCCTTAAATCTACAAACGGAACATACTTACAAACACCTTTGTGTTGTTTTCCTCTCGTTTTTAACAATATAGTATTTTAGTCATATACACTGGAAATTAATGTGCAAATTAAAATAGATACTAGTGTCTGTTACTGAAATAATTTAAATTCTATGCTATATACTGTTTGGTGATCCTCTGCATAAGCTGCCATACCCTAAAGCAAATACTCTTTAAGTACACTGACAGAGACTTAAAATACACAAAGCTGAAAAGCCATCTACAATCAGCATCAGTTATTTTGCTTCTCTGGACCTACATTTATTTGAGATTATTGTGGTTTCTATTAAAATATGGGCTTTTACCTGTGCAAAACATTCCCAGTGTTATGAAGACCTTACTCCCTTGCTAGCTCATACTTTCCCCTCCAGCCTGCAAGCGCATCGTGTGTCCGTGAAGCGCCTGGTTTAAGGCCCCATTCCTAAGGGGATTGCGTCCGCCGATTTCAGAGGACAGCAGATTCAGCCCAAGGAGGCCGAAGGCTTCCCTCCCTCTACTCCTCAGGCAAAATTCTCACCAGTTCTCTCATGGGAAGAGCGAGGTCAGGCAGCCTGAGGGGAATGAGCAGTGGCTAAAGGCTCAGGCCTCGATCCCACAAACATTTATGCTTTTTCTGAACAGTTGTGTTAAGTTTCTGAAAACAAGCGGTCTCCTTGATGTCAGGGAGACTATTCATATTAGTGAAGTTGAGCACCAGTGTAACTGTTTGCAGAGTCAGAGAGTTAGAGGGCAGTATTTGTCAGATCTGTGCTGTGCATTTTTTTGATATCTACACATTCATCACACGAGGAGTAGAGTACCCTGAATATGCCCATGTGTACAGGGACTGGTATTGCCTCAGCAGACTGCTTTCATCTGCAGCCCGATGTCGCTAACCCACATTAAGCGTCTCTCCTCAACGCTTTCTGTATCAAGGCATACTGCTCACATCTCCAGTTTTGCACTTTAGAAAGGACGACTCTGAAGACTTCACCTGGCCTATTTAGACTTCTTAAGAAATAAGCAACACAAAACTCTGCAAGTACAGCATCTTTCTTTTCACCGATCCCTTTAATGTTACCTTTGGCTTAGGAAGGAGGAACTAATGGCTAAAGAAAGCTGGGTCACACACTGTATTTCCATTGCACTTATAAAACTTAATGAACCATAGTAACAAAAGGTTAATCAATTGGTTTAAAATCCAAAGTATCTGAAGTTACTTTTGATAATCTACACCACCTTTTTCTGAATGAGCTGCTTGTTAGCCGTATGCTACAACTGATACCCACATCTGAAAAAATACTTGTAAAGTCTAGCAATAGTTTATTAACTCTTTATAAAGCACTTAAAATGGAACTTTAATATAAAGTGTGACTGAAACCCATTATGTATTACAGGCCTCCTCTGTTCCGAACAGACCTTTCTATCAGAGCTTATGAACAAAGTAAAAAAATTGCATAATAGGTTTAAGCCTTTTTTATATCAGAAAAATTGCACATTCACACATTAAAAAAATTCCAGCTTCCTCCAACCTAAATATCTCCTGGTGATTTTGGATCTATTCGAAGGTGTAGCCTACCCAGGATTTAGCCTGTACTTTTGAAATCTGTACAACAGTGATGAGTGTTGAATCACTATCAAGGAGAGAGGGGAAAAAAGCACATACAAATGCAAAAATATAGATGTGTGTTGCAGCCACTTGAGCTAACAGAAGAAATGAGGGGGGTCCTCCAAACCCCAGACTGATTTCTGCACAGCTGGGACTGAGCGGTAACTCTAACGAGCTCTGGAAGGTACAGGGAAGGCAGATCAGGCACGGAAAAGGACTTGCTGGCCTGTGGGCTACATAAGCTTTCAATGGAAGGAAAAATAAACCAAAAGAGCCATCAAAGGTTAGCCATTTAGCGCAACAGAAACGCACATTTGAAGACTATTCCCTCTCACGCCTAGCTAAGGAGTGACACTTCTTTCAGTGCTGGTGAATGCAACTCATGAGCAGTTGGGCATTTTCTCTGAAAAAAATAAGTAGAAAATTCCCGCTTATAGCTAGACCCTGCTTTTAATGGAACAATCACTTGCGCAGGAGGCGGCATCGTGTCTGTATGTCTGGACTGTTAAATACCAACTACGGTATCTCCTTTAGACAACTGCCGCAAATAGCTCAGAAATAGAAAAAAAAACCAACTCCGCACAGTATTACTTATCCAGAAAAAAGGACAACTACTAGGAAAAGATGGGTAGATTTCAACTGGCAAACTGCCTTGTGGGCCCGCAACAGGCACAACTAAAAAGTGTTCTGTCAGTATTTCATGTATCAGATATTTTAAAATGAGCAATCCAGTAGGGGCAAATATTTATGGAAATATCTGAGTGACTTGAGGATGACAGTGAACACTGAAGTTTGTTATCCCATACAGTCAAGCCTATAATTATTCAGAAGACCAATTAATGTTTCAAAATAATCTCACACACAGGTACAATCTATTCAACAATTTAGAACAGAGCCATTTGTCTAAATATTGACCAGCTGTAAAACTCTTTCTTGTGTGAGTAGTAGATCTTAAAAACATACTTTAGAAACAACTCCTTTGCAAAATGGGAAACAGCAAATTCTCAGGGTAATTGCTTATTTTTACGTATGTGCTGATATATTTTTTCCCTCATTCAGAAAGGATACAACTGACTTAAGTACACGGGCTGGCGTAGTTTGCTGCTAATGTAATATTTCTTAGGCACAATTTGACACAGGAGCAATTCTCAGAGTATCAAATGCTACTGCTACTCTAATGCTCTAAGGATTCTTAAATGTTTCTTTCCTTCATGAAGTTTTATCCAGTCAGTTTTCTCAGTCTCAGCAACAAATACAGTCAAGTATGATACTTGATTTGTTTTAAACTGATCTGGCTTGGTTTGGCGTAATCTGCAATCACAGATTTCTTTGGCAATAAGAACTTGCATGTAATCACAACCGCCAACCAGAAAAGGACACTGCTGACCAGTGTGCACACGCGGAGACACGGGGTTTAGAATGTGCTTACCTTCAGGACAGAGGTCACATGGAGTTTAAACCTCTCATTACGCATATCAATATTTCCCCTTAATGAAGGAATGCAAATGCAGTAACGTGCAGTGGATGCTCAGTATATGGCAAGAAATACGAAGTACAGGTCTGGATTCATGGAACAGCTAACATGGCAAAGGCCAGGACTTTTTACGACTGGCCAACAGGCTTATTTTGACACTATTCTTTAAACCTCCCATTCAGCAGAAAACCTAAACACATGGTCAATTTTGAGTATGTGCTCAGTTCCACAAATTTCAGTGGCAAAAACTAGCAAAATCAGCAAAAAATAGCAAAAAATTAGCAAAAACTTATGTGCTTTTCCGGAAAGGCGGTACACGTCATCACAAGTTTGTGTATCTTGTTTCACAGAGTACTTTACGCTCAGTTTCAAGGCTAACAAGGACGAACTGTACCCAAGTGAAATGGTGCCACCCGTGTCAAGAGTAAAAATTGGGGTACAGCAGAAAAGAATCAGAAACAAAGACTCTTTGGCAAAGAATCTTCCCTGTGCAGGCCAGAAAAGTGCTATATCCGTAACAAGTAAGGCAGAACTCATTCTCTGCACCTTTCGGTGGCAGAGTAAGCAGTCTTGAAGGCTATTCTTTACCTATTTGTGGAAAATGAGCTCTTAAAAAAAAAAAAAAAAAAAGTAGGTAGACAGTAAATGAGCCGTTGCTTACAAGTGTACAACACTAAAGATCTATTCTTACTATGTTCTGCCAGCTGACGGCAGAGGGGTGCAAAACCGGCAAGCACCATATTCAAGAAAACTTCCTAATGGCATACATCTCCTTGAACAGTGTTTGCTGTGTCTGCTTTGCAGAAATGTTTCTATGAGCCAAGTTTTATTTCCAAAACTATTGCAAATAGTTACGTAAATATTTGGATATCCGGCTTGTGCCACTCTGTGCTAGGAGTTGCCATTCATACTGGAGGTATTTTATAGCCACCTTGGAACCTCCTGGCGGGTACAGAGCTCCCTCCAGAAGACTCAAAGATAGGTGGAGCCAGCAGCCTTCAAGAAAGGCTCAGAAGTAGTTATGTCTGCAACAACTACCACTTGATAACGTTGAGAAAGGAATAAATAAATAATGACTAAATTCATGCAACGGCTAAGGGAATCAATTGATGCAACGCATTTGTTTTGACAAGCAGTTCATTCAGCTCTAAAACGATCCTGAATTTCCCAGCTGGTCATAAAATTTTCCAAATCTAATAAAATTTTTATATTTTATTTTAACGTTTCTCTCCAATTTAACAGCAATGGAAATAATACTCAACTTCAGGTGCCCAAAACTGTACTATGCGGTGGCTTTTTGTGATGTGAAGTCTTGCCAGTCATAATGTATTTTTTACAAAACCTGTTTAAAAATTCAGAACAAATAAAAGTGGCTCATCTACTATTTTATGGAAACGTAGAAATAACTGGTACGAACTTAAAACTTAGGAAGAGCTACAGACGTCATGAATTCAGACCTTTCACTCCCGTTTTCCCAGAATCATTCAACTTCAGACTAAAATGAGTATAAACATTAGTAGCAATGCAATGTGCTGCCATGTTAAAAATACGCAGTATGCAAAAATCACTACCCTGCTGAAAAAAAAGGCTATGAAAAATTTAGGTTTTACTGAGGAAAAAATACTCTCATAATAGCTATAGAATTTCAAATGCCTACAAGGCAGATACTACCCTACTACAACACCACATCTCCGGTATTATGACTTTCCCCTATCATTCTACTACCTGAGTGATGTCAGTGTAAATTCAGGCACCATTAGTAAATTTTTGACCAAACATATACACAGCACTGACAAAGGAGTAAACAACCCTTCAGCTTACCAGTATATGTAAAAAAGACACTGACAAAATGGAAAATAATATTTTTTTTATGATAAATTAATCCTATTATTTCCTCATTGCCCCGGTAAAGCGAAAAGCTAGACGTTATTTACTCATCAATCCTTTATTCTTTTTTTAAGGATGCCTTTTACTGCAATCCAACACTGTTTACTTTGTAAGTAAGAAAATGGTAAAACTAAGTAGTCACGAAAGAATCCTCAATGCCTGTGTCCCTTGCTTTCTCTCTCCCTGCGCTTTAACTCTTCTTTGTAGCAGTATGAACAGTAATTTTCAGTCTCGGGACGACCATAAAAGGAACAGTTCTCCTTCTTACAGCGGTTCTGCGGGATGGAATATATTGGGCAAACTGTGCTTCTGCCTTGATTTTTATCATTGTTCAACCAGGTCTGAGGAGCATCCTCATCAGCATATTCTAAGCAGTCTCTGATATCGCCAGTATTGAATCCATTTGTGTATGTCTGAGACTTGTGTTCCGTAGGCATGGCATAGCTCAGCGATTCCACTGTGTTCACGGTACGGATGCCGGATATCCGGGCTGGGCTATAGCTTTGAGAAGACAGCGATCTGTTTTGTTGGGGATAGGTGGCACAGGTTTTTAAGGTGCCAACCACTGGCTTGTAGGTATCATCTTGGAAGCTCGATGGCTTGGAGTTGACATCATGCAAATGGATGACACTTTGCCTTTGAACGGGTGGCGTATGGCTATAGTGGGCAGATACCGGAATGGGTCCACTTTTCTTAGCACCGTTAGTAGGTGAAGAAAATGACCCAGGAGTGGGACTAGTGCGATCCTTAAATTTTAAAACCAGTTGAGTTGTATGGCTTTGAGGCAAGACGGGTGATGCCCTATCCTGAGGAGATGTTTCTAATTTTTCTTTTGAATATGCTTCTGGCTCCAGTTTCCTATTAGACGACCCATTCAGTGCAGCCTTCTTCTCAGCATCCTTTCTTTTCTGTTCCTGCTCTGCGTTGAAGCGCTCCTGTGCGCTGGTCAGGTAGTAGCCTATCATCTCCTCATGGAACTGATGCCTGTGACTGGTCAAAAGAAGGCCAGCAAAAATAAACTTTCGTTCACCCTGCATGGCAGCTCTCAAAATATTTAGGCTGAGTTTCACGTCAGTGCTGTACTTCCACGGGTCAGACTGCTTGTCAGAGAAGGACTTAGTGTTCACCTTTTCAACGGGTGAGTTGCCAGCTCTGTCAGTCGGGGATGGAGTGGTCTTCTCAGATGGAGAAGTGCTCGCAGACTGTCCAGATTCCTCTTTGCTGCCTTTTCGAGACTTAGACTTCTTCTCTTTGACTTTCTCTACCGCATCACCATTTTTCCCATTCCCTGAATTGGCTCTGCTCATTTTGCCATGCACCAGGCCTCCGAGGCCACCCATATTCTTTTTCAGTTTAATCCCCAGGGTTTTACTGAGGCTTCCTATTTTATTGGCAACCGAATCCGTCCTGTTTTTGTCTTTATCTTTCCTCTGTTTGTCCTTTTCTTTTTCTTTACTGTTTTTGCCGTTATTGCCATTGGAATTACTACAGATGGAATCTCGGTCCGAGTCCATTGAGTCAGCCAGAGACTGAACGTCTTCCCCAGCTGAAGCTGTAGGGGATTCTGGTTGAGCCAAAGGGGCCTGCTATGGAAAAGTAATTATAGTTAGATACAGCAAAATCACTTTCATACAGGGACTTGGTGCAAAAAAACCCCCAGATCCAATACAGGTTTTGTCACTGATTTTAAACAGACTTAATTCATGCACTGACATTTTCAACTGGTTTCTTCACCAAATAAAGCTTATTTGGTTGTGCTGACTACGTATCTTCCTTCATCCTAGGGTAGCTTTTGGCTCATTTCAAGCACATTTGCAGAACAGAGGTCATTCACTCAGAGTTCCTGTGAAAATCGGTGTCAGAATAATGGGGAGATGGAAGTTAGTGCTGCTGTTGAGGGGAGGGCTGCAGCACAACCTCCCTGCTGCGCAGCGGCTGGCCGGCGTACAGAGACCGGCCCCTCAACGCAATTCTGCCTCCTCTCAGCGAGGGGGAGACAGAGAAACTAATACTGTGATGGAAGGGAGACGAGGTTCTGCTGAAAGCTGCGAGGGGGATGCACCACACAAACCTGTATGTAGCACTATTTCAAAAGTCATCGTGTTCAAACCCCAACTTATTTACAGTAATTTCTTCATTGTTCAGGTCTCTGGTGCATGAAAATCAAAGGTACGATGCACCAGAGCTAAACATCTTGCCTGAAATGTTAAACATTAAACTTCAGCAAGTACACTGAGGAATGCAATGAGGTGTATTAATTCTTATTGGAAATAAAATGCAGATAAAACTGCTGTCAGAACTCCCGAGTTCCAACTTATATTTTAGGTAAGGTGATAAAACATCTTTCTTGAAAATGCAATAACGAGGATCCTAGGATACTTTAAAATATGGCTCTGTTCATCTACTCCTGCAAAACCTAGTCTTGCTTTCAGGCATCAGGAAGCTAAAATCTGCTAGAGATAAATATGAAACGTTTAACTAGCCATAATGATTCAGAGAGAAAAAAAAAAAAAAAAAGAAGCTCTGGAGATGTATATACTTCCAGTACAGAAATGCATGCCTGCGTCTTGTCCTGGGGTACTTCAGCGTCCTCTCTCTCCCTTTGGAATCGCTGAGCCCCCACCACCCCGTCGGCAGCAGAGCTGTTATCCCCACTTGGCAAAGGCGGAGATGGGTGCTGAAGTGACCTGACCACACTCGCGTGGCAAGTGCGAAGCAGGGAGAGGTAACCCAGGTCCCACAAGTTTCAGGCTCACAGTTTACACCTACAGGACCATTTTACCTCTCCTTTTTCTGACGCGGTAGCTACCACTGTAGAAACTGTAGAAAAATGCATTTTTCCCCTCTTGCAGCTTGTTAAACGCTTTCTCCTTTTGTGTTCTGTTCCTCCTTTCAAACCCCATCTGTGTAGGCTGTCTAAATCACCTCCATCCTCTCCTAGCAACCCTTTGCCTCCAGACTAACCCCTCAATCTATTCCATGTAATTTGCAGAGAAATTTGCAGCTGACTAGGTGCCAGCTGAGCATGGTTCTAAAATAGCCTTCTGAAAGAGCCAGGCTCCCGTTCAGCGCCCGTCTGTGCCCTTTTGTCAGCCACTCTAAACTGGGAGCTGTGCAGGGGGGGCGAATGTATTCCCAGAAAGCAAAAGGACTTGGGACTGTTGACCTCACAGTGGCATTAGGACAGCAAGCCAAAGTTCTCAAAAAACAATGGCGAGAAAAGGTCTATTTTAAGGTTTTTCTGAACTACAGGGCCTACTGAAATAAGTTACAGAAAGACTGAACTAGAAAATACATTTCAGAACAGAGTACGAGTTGCCAAAATATACGAGCAACCGTGTTATTAAAACAAATAACTAGAAAAATGTATACGCCTGATAGCAATGACAGTGAGCCATGAGTGCCTTGTCCCTGCTGCCAGGACACTCTGGTGTTTCCAGGCAGCCGGCCAGTGCAGGCACGGCCCTACACGGCACCCTGCCGTGCCCGGCATCTCTCGTCTTGGTTAGACCGAGGGGAAGTTACCTTACCCGTGTCTCGGATGGTATGCGTATCCATGTTACATTCATATAGCTGTGTAGAAGATTAAGCTTTGCCTCAAGAGACAGAATCAAACTAAGGATGAAAAAAGAAGGGAACAAAAAGTCAAAAACAGCCTGAAAGAAAAAGTAGTCTTTCTTAACAGGGAGAGATGCAACAGCAGCCTGAACTGTGACCGGCAGCTGGATACCCACCCAGGTCCTCTCCCATGTCACCAGAGAGCATGAACAAAGCCCCCTCTGCCAGCAGCTCTCCCAATGCTTCAATCAGGTATGGCTCGAGACATTTTACTGCTTAACGCTAAGGTTACAAAAAGGTCTTACTTGGCCAGCCTGGTGTTATCATTGTCGTCTTTTCCCCACTCCCAGTCTTTCCCAGGATCGACCGCAAAATGCAAAGGCAGTAACTTGTGTTCAGAGTCAGTCAGGGGGATGACCGCTGAAGTAGAGAAGAAACAAGGATTGGGG
>VYZM01020357.1:440228-479401 GCA_013398915.1 Dromas ardeola
GGGAACAAAAACAACAAAAAAATTAATCAGCTGGAAAAGGAGCATAACTGGTTGAAGAAGGGCAGAATTTGAGTGTGCTGCAGAATTGCCTCACCCAGAGAACCACAAATGATTTATACCGGGCTCCATTTCCCTATTTTGATGTTTGTGCAATAGGAGAGGACAGGTTAATACACTGATTGCTCCTTGAGTGAAAGATTGTCACCTGTGGAGGAGGGGAGACCTCTGGGAGAACGACGCTGCCATTTTGTAACACGCAGTTAACATTTCCTGGAGACAGAACCATTAGAATAGCAGAAAGCAGTAAAAAGTTGTAATACTCCTGCCTCTGTCTCACACAGATGCACATAATTAATTATTTTGTCTTTTCAGTTTAGTGCCTTTTTGTTTTCCACTGTTGAAAAAACAAAAATACATTGATAATAGCATTAAGAAACAAAGCCAAATGCAGTTACAGGGATTTGGGACTCAAACTGTGAATTAACATAATTGAGGAGCATAGATCAACGTAGACAGGGGTTCAGAGGTCAGGTTGAGGCCTGGCTTGAGCCTAGTGAAAAGCCCGTTACTGCTGTTACATCCCAGCACTACTGTCTACCTGCTCCGGCTCTTCTGCCCCTTCCCCTCTCTGCTGGGGCTCTGCCTTCTGACACACGTTTTGGTGACTCTGCTTTATGCTCCGCATGCGGGGACTGCTCTCTGCTTTTACAGAGTGTCTATCATTCATCACCAGCAAGAAACTAACAGAAAAACACTGTCAGCTTTAATTAAAGCCAGCAATTTGCTTCCATTTCATTAGGGGGGGGAAAAAAAAAAAAAAGTAAAAGCTGTGGAGGCACTGGGTGCGATCCTCAGCATGGTGCCGGTCACTGCTGCTTCTCTGACAACCCATCAAGGAATTTAATTTTCTATACCAGGAACCTTAAGGACTTTGCGTAGGTATTCGTTCCAGCAAAGCCAGGGGGCAAAGAAACCTGGAGAAATCACCCAAACATCATGGCACTGAGTTATTGAAAACTGATTGCACTTACTGGTTATATGCTGTTTGTAATATTTTCTGCAGTTCAGAAAACATATGTTGTCACAACAAAAGTACGGCATTTTTGGTTAAATATTGTTCCTCACCTAGCAGGATGTAGGAAATTTAATCAACATTTTAGAGTAACACGGTGAAGTCAGTATTTCGTTCAGACAATTTGACAACAACTGCAGAAAGTATATATATTTTTTTCATCTTTGCAGACGGGAAATAAAAAGGTCAAACCTCTAAAAATTTCATGGAAACGTTGCCCCCTACTGCTTATAATAGGTACTTCTTGAAATATTTTCCTCATATTAACTGCAAATACAGTATAGAACAGGTGGAGACTAATCAACTGTAGTTGCAGATACCGCTGTAAGATGCAAGCACAGAAATGAATACTGTAAAAGAATTTAGCTCCTTAAAAAAACCTTAAGGTGAATAAGTAGCAGGGAGTCTAACTCTACAGTTCAAAATACATGGTAAAGCGAGAGCTCCCAAAGCACAAGAACGTAAGAAATGTACAGGAGAGGTGACAACTGAATACACTTTTTAACGCCAATTGGTGTAATACGAGGGCTTACTCTGCTCCCTTCAATGCAATTACTGCAACAAAGGGGCTGGCGTAACTGATAACGCCATTAACTGATTGTTTTTCCCAAGGAAAAGACATACTCTGCCAATTAACTGAATTACTAGCAGGCACTGACTGGATTTACAACTGACCTTACAATGCAGTACCTTGGCCTTTTAAAGGAAGAAGGCAACTTAGAAGAGAGCAGTTCACAACACAGCACTTCCACTTCTGGTAGCACCAGACACACAGGTACAGCCCGGTAGGGAACGGGAGCGTGATCCTGATATTGGGAACCCTGGACCAACGAACTGCCAGAGGTGAATTGCTCTCTTTGGGAGGTAAACCTCAAAAAATAAATTTGAGTTTCTTTTCTATGGACAGCTTGAAACTAACTGGTTTTCACGTAGTTCAATAAATAATCATTTTTAGAAACAAATTTTAAAGGAAGCCTTTCTAAAGCTGTCTGTTTCTACTGATAATGAAAATCCATCTGTTAAAATGTTTAGTGATACTCAATTTTAAAACTGACTAAAAAAGATTTAAAAATCTTAATATCTAAGTACAAAACAAAGCTTAGAGCTGATTGTCTACAGCACGTCACTGTCAACCAATGTACACATTATAAAACGTACTGTCTCCATCTTCTCCATCTTCACACAGAAATTTGTTAACTATTATTTTTCAAACTCTGAGTCGATTGGAAACTGTATACACATTCTAAGCGGTAGTCTGAGGTTGGTGTGAAGCAATACCAGCTTCATGCAAAAACTATCTGCTAAAGTAACAGAGTTTTAAAATTCTATCCTCATGTCAAGAGATTTCCTCTCTCTCGGGGAATTCTGTTTGGTAGCTGGGGTTTCTTGTAGAATTTCCCCACATTCCTGACAGAAAAGTACTTTAACGTTAGGAGTGCAAGCAGGATCCATCACCTTAATTTCTAAAGCAAACCCAATGCAGCATCTTCCTGGTCCCCAGCCACATCGGAGAATTGGCAACTTTGGTGCGGTACTTTGGTTACACTCGGGTGTGGATGCTCACTAGCTGAAACCACACTATTTGAAACACCCTACAGGTCCTAACACCGTAGACGGGATACGTCAAAAGTAACAGCAGCTATTTCGTCCACGGCAGTTTTAAGACACACAGCGAGGACCTTCATGCCGTTCCTCAGTTGGGTGTATCGCCTTCTGTGCTGCGAAGTCACAGCGCTTCCCAGCACTCGAGCGTCATTATTAATAGCCTAGGAAGAACACCACTTTAACTATTTCTGAAAATACTAGTAAAAGAAAGTGCTGACAGGGATACTGACATACTGCTGTTAAAACCCACCATCACACCTCTCACACTTGTTGCAAACTGATGGTGGGCAGCCGTATCGCCGCTGGCTGCCTGACAAAGCACGGGAGCGTGGGAAGCTCCAAGTTCAATGAAGCAGTCTTAGGGGCAGTTGAGAACTGGTCTTTATTTTCCATAAACAAAGATACAAAACACCTGCATAAATATAGCCTGCACGAATACAAAAGTATTTATAGGTTTTTGCTCAGATGTTGTGAATTTCAAAACAAGAGGGCCTTCGGTGTCCATCAGAATGCCAGCTGTGTGCTGGTAAAAAGAAGACATGTCAAAACGTGTCTTAAATCCTCTCCAGACAAGAGGATATTAGCATGTTTTCTCTCTTTGCATACATTTATATTAATGCTCAAAATGATCTGATAAACAACTATGTGCCAAAGCAGAACTTCAGGCGTTCTCCTCAGCATTTATTTGACCACACATATTTCACAAATACAGGACATACTGTCTTCTCCACAAAACGGCTTCTCGGCAGCTTAAACCTGTGTGTACGTGCACGCAGAACTTCAGACAGCTTCAGGTGCTGCTCCTGACACCCAGTTACATGGCTATAAATACTATGACTACAAGTTACGAATGGCCTGGCTATCAGAGATGCTCCTTTTAAGGAGCTGTAGCTCTGAGCTCCCAGCTGCATTCCGATAGTGCAAAATCTGGCCGCGTACTGTGGCACCTGTGCCATTGTTTTCCGACTCGTACAACTGCGGCTCTCCCTTCCTCTCTGCCAAAGCTGCCAACATCTCTATGCTGACAAGGTACAAAAAATGGGCATTATTAGAGCATCCTTGTGCCAATCCACTTCCTGCCACAGCATTTGCAGAACAATAGCAGTGCTGTGTGTGCTGTTGGGCTGCTGCAGCCTCTAACAGCAGCCAGCTCGGCAGCTGGAAGCTGAAGCATTCCCTTCATCCGAGACTTAATGCCAAGCGCTCTCTGCTGCTTCACGGAACTGAAGCCTGTGTACGCAAGGCCCTGCAGTAAAACATGTAAAATCGGATCATACAAAACAAATACTATTTTGATTCAACAGCCCTGATAATTAGCCTGGATGAACTTATACACGAACACAGCCAATACTGAATGTTACTGATGCTATGCTGGATAGTTGGTAGCTTTTTCTCTCCCAGCACCTTTCCTGTGTGACTATAGGTGAAGGAAAATCCTCCAGACAGACAGTTGCTAACCACAGGAAGTATATTTAACATTATTGCTAGCACCTGTGGGAGAAATCAAATATGTGACCTTGTCATCAAATCCAAGATCTTGCACTGTGTAATTAGCAGTAATGTATGGCTTATAATATGAGGAGTATTTCAGTAGGTGGCATCAAGGTGTATCACTGAATACTTTAACACATACTGAGAGGCAGGGTCAGAGGAGGTGAACAGGAGTGTCCCTCACTGCCTTTTGTCAGTCCTGTCACTTGGAGGATGCCACAACAGCAAAAGGTTTGGTGGGTGGCAGTTACTCTATCTGCAGAGTTATTGTAGACAGTTAAGTTCTCCGTATTCAATTGAATTATTTACGCGCATAGGCTCTTGTAAGACCTGTGATAATGAAGTATTGTAGGAAGGCAGATAGATGTGCCTGAAATAAGCGAGGTTACTGTCAGTCTACTGATATTATTCCAATCCCAAAGGTTAGAAAGGAAGAAATTACTCTGCCTGCTCCAGAAATTGTCTTGTTCCACCACCAACAGAACTCGGACCTAAGAAGGATCAAGACCAAAGACATGGAGGCATGTTCTACAACAAGACAGCTCTACAATTTGTAACATAGGCATTTACACAGGAGCTCCTAACTTAATCGCATGTTGACATTACAGTCCCGGCTGCAGTGTTTCATCAGCAACTACCAGCAGTGAAACAGTATCCTTAAAAAGGCTCTCCAAAACTCTTATCTTCACTCATATCACATTATTGCATTCAAATGGTACCAATTTGCTTTGCAGGCTTTCATTTCTCACAAGGTGTTTCACATCATACCTCAGTGTACTGCTTTGGAAACGGTTCCTATGTGAAAAGCGCTTTGCTAAGGGCCACTCCTCTACAGACCAAGGGCTGGAAGGCAGCTGCAACGTCCCAGTGTGCAATGCAAAGGCCAGACCTAGTGCCAAGCGCCGACCTACAAGTCCCTGAAATGGCTGTGTGCCACTCAGGGCTGAACAGTCGGACTGGACTGGTTTTCCCATTGAATATCTGACATCCAGATCAACCTTTTTCCCCATTACTGTCTCATGAGTCAGTCTCTTCTTCACCAACACAGTGTTTGCCAATACCACATGCAACCCTTTATAGAGTGCTTCCCATCTCACACAACCTCATGTAAAAAACTCTCGGCTCCTTCCAAGAAGGATGACTTAACTAGCTACCAAATTCTTGCGTGAAGTTGTCTACAACAAGGTCTGTCATTCCAGAGATTTTTTTCCTCCTTTGCATCATTTTAACAATGTCTTTCTTTCTACTTTGTACAGCTGCAGCACGCTGACGGTCTCATAAGCATGGAAAATGCCTAATACATGCAAAATCAGAGGAAATGCACATGGGGTTAGGGAATTAAATGAAGGATATTTAGTTGTCTCTAAACTACTCTTTAGGAAGGAGGACTGAACAAACTTCACTCAAGAGATCTCAATAACCAGCACACATTCCATGTTTACTTTACAGATAATATGCATTCATAAAGGACTTAAAACATGTCTGCAGTGCCAGCAGGCAAGAAAAAAAAAAGGACGACTCACACCTAACAGCAAAACTCCCCTGAATTTTTCTAAAGGCTCTCCATGGTTTTGGCAAAACATTTTCCCTTCCCCACAAGAGGAGCAACGACAGATAGGAGTTCATCTCTCAGCCTTCTATTATTAAGCAAACAGGTCTTCCAAACAAGGGTGGTTACAGCTAGCTCCTCGGTTACTGGTGCAGGAACAAACCCAGCCCTGAAGCTCTTGTCTCCCCCAGTCCCATATCCAGGGGCTCAAGCTTGACACAGAAGCATCTGGTCAGACTTTGTTGTCACTGTTGCAAAGTACAGCAGAAGACAGCAAGATGATACAATAAAAACATTTCAACTAAATGGCTTTAAATGAGAAAAGTGCATTTAGCACACTAGTAGAGAGATTTTTTCCATTGCATCTGTTTTCAACAGTGTGTTCAATCTGACATACTTAATCTTCTAAACACTTTACTAACCCAAATTAACAAAGGCCTTCAAGAAGCCAGAAGCACAGTAGGTAATTATGATTATACCTATTTACATATATGGAATTGACAGAAAAGGTTGAAGTGCCCAAAACAGAGACTGACAGCCCAAGGATTAGTTCTTGGCTCCCGGTCTTGTGATTAGACCACTTAGACTCCTAAGAACGCAGCAATAAAATTTAGCGGATATTGTTTCCTTTCTGATAGATAAACTCTCCTACAGGTAGAAGAAAGTACTTTGTGCATTGTATTCACTATATACCCGTGGGTCGCTGTGTTTATAGCATACCTTGTTCTCTCTGTTGATCTTTTTGTTCCATGGAAACAAGAGCAGAGAAATGGGCCTGATCATAGGCGAGCACAAGAGGTGAGCAATGGCATCTGTTAGGTAGAACTTCAAGTGGCAAATAAATTCCTCCAAAGGGTATAGGTGCAAACGCTGTAAAGAAAAATGAGATATTTATTTTTTTAACTATGTCAAAGAACAGACAATAATGTTGGTTCTATTGTATGTAACAATTGTGCTGCAACGTTTTCAGAGCTGCAGGAGAGCAGCCTGAAGTGGAGTAATCAATGCAGAAAGCAGTCATAACAACAGGTAAAATTTCATTATAAAAACCTCAGGAAATATACTGAGAACAATACGGAAAACATTCTGCTCTTACAAATACTTTACTTGTTCTAATTGTTTACTAATAAAGATATTAAGGCCTGATAACAAAATCTTGATGGTCGCACAGGTCGCAGATTTGTACCTTCCTGTAATACTTCTAGGTAGAAAGATATTTCTAACAATCAGCAGTAAATACATTATCAGTTCTCTTGGTAACATACTCTGCTCATCCTTTGCATTAACAGATTTCTATGAGAAACATTACAAACATGTTTATAGTCCCCACACACGTCACGTGTGTATGAATGTGTATATGTGTGTATATTTAATAGTGATAAGGAAAGATTAAAAAAAAAAATCTACAAGTAGAATTTGAATGGAATACTGCATTTGTAAGGGCAAAGCTCTTTCCTTTGAAAGATTCTACGTTTGTTTATATATAATTATGGGAAGCAGCAAGTTTGGGTAGGAAAATTCTCTCGATATGTTTGCTTCCGACCAATTATTTTTCCTTTTGCTGTGAAAATATGAATCCTTATTGCTAAAATAGTTCCAAAGTGTGCATAAGGAAAAAGTAACCCCAAAGAACGCACTGTTTTTACTAGAGGCTGTCTCTTCGAAGAGGTCTGCTGCATCCAGACTTCGGAGCGGAGAACAGTATTGGTTTTGAGACATAAATCTACATTTTGGTGAGCCCATCCAAATTTTATGAGTTATTAGTCTTTTTGAAAACCTGTAGTTTCTACGTACAACATTTAAACTGGGGTGAATTGATCATGCTGGTCCAGAAGGAAGTATGTATGAATGCAGTAGCCATGGGAGTCTGTCAGAGCAGATAGCTCTCACACAACCATTACTTGTAGTTCACAATTTGAATGGAAACTGAAATTACTCGGCATTTTCCGGTGGAAGTAAATTTCTGTAGATTCCATCACGTGTTTAACAACCCCCTTTAATCAACCAAGCATTCCTCTTTAGTTAAGCAACATACTAGGGTTAGTATTCTATCAGTTCACGGTAAAAAGTGAGAGAGATTAATGTAACCGTTCAAGTCCTGCTCAGACAGCTGTCCAGCTGGCTCCGCATGTGGGCCTAGCATTTGTGCGCTCACATGTACAAACTGAATAAAACGTTCTGGAAACTTTTGAATGAGAGGCTGCAAAGGAGCTCACGACAACAAAAAGCCAAGATATACACCTCCAAAATTCAGTTTTACAAAGTCAGTTTAGATTGATTTATGCAGAGTTTTAAGGGGCACCAAAATAACACAGCAAAATTAGAACCTTGTTAACCAAGAGTAGTGTCGTGGCTACCCTGGCCGGCAACCAGAACCAGGCAGCCGCTCGCTCACCTCTCCCCTTTCCCCCCGCAAGAAGGGTGGGGGTGGAAAGAGAGGGGAGGAAAAAGAAGGAGGGTAAAGGGAGAAAAAACCCAAACTCTCATGGGCTGATACAAAGACAGTTTAATAGAAACAATAACAGAAAAGGAAAAATAACAGTGATAATCATGAGATGGATCACACTCACTGCCCCACAAATTGGCACCGTCCCGAGCAGTGATCGTGGATTCCCGCCCCCCGGCCAACCCCCATTTATATACTGAGCACGACGTCTATGGTATGGAGTATTCCATTGGCCATTCCCTTGTTATGTCTGTTCTTCTACGGGAAGCTGAAAAAAGGCCTTGAATAGTGTAAATATAACTTAGCGACAACGAAAACCAATATGCATTAGTGACATCCCTTTCACAGCAATCACTAGAAAGAAAATGAATTCTTTCCCAGCTGAAACCAGGACAACCAGTAAGAAATGTAATGTGTTCTGTAATTTGGTGGCTATTAAGTTAATAGTAAATATCTAGGATAAACAGATTTTCATCGAGACTTACATAATTATCCTGTATTTTTTACTTTTATCTAATAGGAATGGATTAAGTATCATTCTGCTCTTTTTTTTTTTCCTCTCTCAGAAAAAGGCCGCATTTATCCCATAAAGACTCAGATACGTTACAGCTGGGACTTTTGTTTGTGATAGTTTACGATTGATTCAATTTACACAGGTGCATAAACTTCTGATGAAAAACTCTTACCTTCTCCCCCTGAGTCTCGTAACATGGTGTCCGCTACTACAACAATTGGTCTTCTCAGAATATGGGCTAAGACAAAAACATGGAACTCTTCTAAGCTCTCATACACTGGATCTTCTGAATTATCGACTCTGGAAGACACGGCACGGGAACTTTTTGAAACAACTCGAACCAACCATTGAAATTTTAGTGAACCAACACATCACAGCAGCTATTTCTTCTTGCTGGCCACTCATATTCCCGCTCTTCTGAAACACATATTCCAATTATTGAAATAGGCAGCATAAGAAATTGGAAAAGAAAAAATATTTTTGGAAAAATAAAATAACAGCAACAGAGAAAATGTTTTCACGTGCAGACTCCACACTAGTTTAGTCGTCAGCAAAATTCATTACTTTTGATATTGTTTGGTAGCCTAATGGGAATAAACAAGGTGACTCTTAGCCAAACTCCTGGTGTAAATCTGCTTTTGTCACAAAAATCATCATTTCATGTGACACCCATGCACGTAAACTCTACAATGAAAGGTGTTTTTCTAGTTCTTCTGGACAAAATGCAGGTGAGATGTAAGAAACATTGGTATCAGCTTGAGTAGGAGGAATTTAACTTATAAAGTTGCCAACTTTTTTTCATTGGTTATTACCAAAACATACTATTTTAAGATGGGGAGGGGTACCTGCGTAAGGAACTAGAGATTCATTTTCTTATTAGGTTTTCTAATGAGATTAATTTCAACTACTGTCAGACATCTAAAATCAGAAGTCTAAGCATTTCACTTTGACTCCCTCTACAGATAACAAAAAAAAGACAGGCCCATCTGGAAGTAGGATCATCCCTCTCCTCTTAAGCATTTGCCCAAAGGGGAGATGAAAATTCCCATTTCTCTTTACAGAATATGGAAGGAATCTAGAACAAGATGCAGGCAGGTGAGACAAGGCCAAGTATCTTTGCTAGTGGAGCTCTGTGCTTCAGAAAACACACCTTAAAATACACCTGTGCTATTCTATTCATCTGAAGATATTAATCTTATTTTCTCAACCTATAAAAATTTCAAAAAAATTTTCTTCACATACGAATGGACAAACGCAATTGCTAAGTTAGGTTTAAATGTTCCCTTTTTTTGAAAAGCTTACAAAGTGCGCAGTTACACGCTTCATGGCTCAAAACTTTTGACAGCAAGAAGAGAGAAACTTTACGTTAGAGAACATGTGCTACTAACTTCTAGGGATATGCTGCTGATCACTAAATGCAATGGGGTACTTTTCCCCAAAGAATGGCGAGACTGAAAACCTGACAAAATCGAGTGACAAAATGAATAAAAGAGGTTTTCCAACTAGCATCAGTATGCTTTGGATCAGCCCCACAATCCTCGAGGAAACGGAAACGCCCAACACCTTTGCAAAGCTAACCCATGAAGTCAATCATTTATGAAACAGATCATGCTTTTATCTGGACTGCAAGAATAAATCTGTTAAATTCCCCACTTCTCCAGCTGAACACTTCCAAGCCTTTCTATGACTTCGTAAGCATTTTATAGAATTTTTGGTTTCGGTTATCTTCCTTCCTCTTTGCCTAGTTTAATGTCATTAACGTCACTATCACATTTTAAAGCTTTGCCTCTGCCTAGAAGACAGAAAGAAACACACTAGATGGAAGAAGACTGAAAAATGGCAGGGTTGTGGGAAGCAGGCAAAAGTAAAGATGATAATTTACAGCTGAGTGCTACTTAAAAATATAATACAGACAGAGCACCGCTTCTGTGAGACGTGACAAATGAAGGTGGGCAACAGAACCTACACACGCAGGCAGCGACTGTCCTCTTATTGTTAGGTGTGCAGAGAACTTCCATAATTAACTGTCATTAATTTTCATTTTATGTGAAAAATAGTAACTGCACACAACTGTATGGGCACTGCTGTAGAACATGTGGGACAAATACAAATAACCTTCGCACAGGTCTGATGGCATCTGGCCCATGACAGCAGGATGGAAGTTATTAGCAGGAGGCTGACGCAGGATACAATTCTCTGATCAAGCAGCGAGACACCTCTCCTTCCCTGTAGCCCTCCTCCCGTTACCCAAACTCATCAGGAAATTTTTCCTGATGGTCAAACTAAATTCCTCATCTTGCAATTTCCTCTCATATTCCTTACTAAATTCTTCTCCGTTGTTGGCTGCGACAACTTTTCAGCATTTGCAGTCCATTATGTCACCCTCAGAGTAATTTGTTAGCCAAAAGGAAGTTAGAAGAATCATGTTATTGGCAAGACAATACGCTACAGAGATTTCCAGCTATTTTCTCATGTTAGTATTTGCAGAGGATCAGTCCTGAAGTTTTTCTTCACATCCTCTAATTATTCCTCATCTCCTAGTTAATGAGGTTTCTAGAAGTAAAAGGCATATTCCAGATGCAGCTGTATCCGAAGGACCTTTATCCCTCTGGTCAGCTGATGTCAAGCCTGACTGCACACCAAGTCCAAAATTCCACTGGGCTTTTTTACTGTTCAGTATCACATCGCCAAGTTGCTTAATTATTTATGATTAAATATTTATGGTCATATTCACAGAATCACGGAGTGGTTGAGGGTGGCAGGGACCTCTGGAGGTCACCTTGTCCAACACCCTGGTCAAGCAGGGCCGCCTCCAGCCAGTTGCCCAGGACCCTGTGCAGACAGCTATTGAATATCTCCAGGGAGGAAGACTCTACAGCCTCTCTGGGAAACCTTTTCAAGTGTTCAATTTTATTTCATCGTTGCTAGTAATTCATGTGGGCCACCTTGTACGATTTCAGTGCCACTGCTGAGGATTCAGTAAGAATTTTCCTAGAGATTAATGAGAATGAAAAATCACCACTAATCAGTATCCATAGCAACCTGGCATGTCCTTTGAGCCACTTATCATTCCACTTTTTTTCGTGGACCTTTTTTTATGCTAACTACACGGCCATGAAAATTGCGGACAAAATAATTCTGTCAATATAACATGGAAGCAAAGGAAATTTAAGAAACTGCAATTAATTCCTCTGTTCATGTAAAGTTAATTTTTAAATAATGAAATCCACATATATAAGAGCATATAAATCTGCATTGCAGAATCCTGCTCAAAAAGGGCACTCTAAGTGATTTATCTTGATTGTAAGAACAAATTAACAAAGAAGGAAAAAAAAAATATTAAAGAATCTCAGTCTGTCCTACAGGACCACTAATACCTCAGATCCAAACAAAGTGGACACCTACTCAGCACTCCAAAGAGATTTTCTTTCCTACGGAAAAATCTAATTTGTACTGCAGCCAGGAATGAGAAAAACCTCAAAAAGCTGAAATGGGAAGGTCACCTACCCTGCGGTCTGCTCCTCTCTTTTGCCTGTAAACACTGAGCAAGATCTGTTTTCACATCCTTGGATTTCCTTCCAAATGGCTCCCTACGGTAACCTTGCTTGTCTTTCCCATACATATGCTCCAGATTCCCCCTTTGTCCAACAGACTCCTAACAGCTATTCCGAGTTTAGATAACGTTTCAGGATTCCCGCAGAGCAAGACACCAATGCCTGCAGACAGCTGAGATGTGCTGGAACAACACGACAAGCATCAAGTTCTTCAACCTCGTTCTTAGGTACAAGCACGAGACCAGAATGAAGTCTGAGTCCATATCTCGATCTGCCACCGTCCCATTTCTGAAACAACTTCTTTCCCTGCTTAAGAATCCCAAAATTAAAATGAACATACAATACAGCCACAGCTTACTAGCAAGTACAAATTTCTCCAGTGGGCAAGTGAAGGAACCTATCCATTGATTTCTCTACGCAGTATTTCAGCAACGAGCTTCAACTCAAACACAAAAAACTGGACAGTAGTGGGACATTTCCCTTCTTTCCTTCAGGGAAGAAAAAACAAAATGGTAAACCGCATTGACTAAAGGAGATACAGAATGCGAAGGTTTCCAGTTCCAATTTTTATTTCTCAGTCTTTAAAAATATCAGTACTTTTTTTTCTCAGGCGAGCCCAATACATAGTAAGCAGTTTGCAAGGCACATAATAAAAAGAGAAAACCTGCATCACCTTTCCCTAGATTATTTTAGTTTGAATGTTCTTTTGTATTTAACTGTGTGGGAACGCATGCTTTTGTGCAAAGCATCTTCTGTGCCATGTGAGATGCAACCGTATGTGCAAATAGCACATATCTTGAATTCAACAAAAACTTGTTAAATAAGGAAAACCCAATCACTACCTAGGTTCTACTACTTAATTTTAATATGACATAATTCTGATCCCTCCTTTGCCTTGAGTGTTATCTCTTTCCTAGAGCCCGTGGGATAGCCACCGTTTTCACATGTGAAGGGCTGTCTGAACTAGCATATTCGAATCACCACGGCAATTTGATTATTTCCAGCCTGTGTTTGGCTAAAGTACAATTTACATCAACTGACAATAGGCCAAATGAAAAGATTTATTAGCCATCAGAAACTTCAGCTAATAAGCAAAAGATATACTGCTACAATGAACCTTTTTCTATCTGCACCCTATGACTGCTGCACATACTGAACGGTTAAAAAGCAACAGATCAAATAAAAATAGTTTTAAAGCAATGTCTTCGTTAAATGATCTAAACTAAATTCTCTACAAGATGAGGGTGTATGATGGATGTAGTAGTTTTGTATGAAGAACTGTATGTTGAAATACTCTGAATACCTAACCAAGCCCGAAACCTCACACGCATCTGAGAGGGGCTTTCTGTTGAAATGGTCTGGTTTTCTGCCTTAAATAAAACTCCAGTGACGCAGGGGAAGACTACAGCAATATTCCTTCCCTTCTTCCCCATTTAAAAATCACTTGACTTTATTAATAAGGTGACAGTTAATACTAAATAAGAATAGCATCTCCTTTCAAAACCCGTATCAGCTCACACCACGACACCTAGCTTTCAGCTCTGCTAGGATTTCAAGCCGTGAGTAACAGCAGCGATAGTCAATCTAGCACTAGAACAGGCTCGGAAATCTCCCACTGACAATAGTCTGCAAAATGAAGGAATGAGCTGGACTTTTCTGTTTAGCAGGATTGCAGTAGTTAGGTTCGTAACAAAAACAGAGGGTACAAGACATTTTCAAAGCAGTTGCTTCAATTCAGCACCCCTGGTTTGGCTTGTAAATGGAGATAAATGAAACAATTATGTTAATCTGAAATTCATTTTTTACATTTTCAGAAAGATGTGCAAATCTGTTTCAAAACAAGAATCTGCTTCATAGTTAATTAGTTTGCCCTGCTTCAGCGCTTGAAGGATTTTATGTGCTGGAAACAAGAACTCAAGAAAAAGGTTTTTCTGTGTTCCCTTTATCTTTTTCTTTTTTTCCAACTTCCGAGCCTCAGAACGAGAGTGCTCTCAAAGAAGACATCTTTGAAGATTTAGAGACAATTGCTGATCTCCATTGCACGTAGCTCACTCTGAAAAATAACTAAAAGGAACTTGCAGGTGAATGCGGCAGCACAATTCCAGACTTAGGCTTGTCACTGAACTCTTTTGAAGCACATACAACTTCTGATGCTTTGGCTAATTCTGACACCAAAGGAGAATGTCTCATCTACAATTCAAAGACTAATTTGCAGGCTTTCTTAATACAGCACCTAACTAGAGAACGTAATACACCTCATCTCAAAAATATTTCTTTTCCTTTTCCTTCTCAAGGGCTCTATTTTGAACATGGGTACATTAAACTGACGAAATAATAATTCTGTCGCATTCATTCTGCCTTTGGAATGATTACAAAGAGAAATACATATTCACACGTTTAATAGGCTAAGTTTCTTGCCCGACTCCTCCTTCACTGTTTTAAAGGAAACATCAGCAGTTGTCTATTTGTCCTTACTTTATTTTGATTTGCAAAAAGGTAAATGCAAACCGTGATGAGAACACTAAAACCAATTTAAATTAATTCTTTATGTAATAGTGATACTCCCTGTTTAAGTATCTGGGAACTAAAGGTAAAGATGGCTGATTGACTGGCAAACGCAACATTTGAGGGCATCTTTGACGGGTAGCTACTGAAACTACATAATACATGAAACAGACAGAATAAGGGTAGAGAAAATTGGTGGTGAATGGCCAAATTTAATAGAAATGTGAGTTGAACTGCATTAGAAGACTAAAGCGTGTCAACAGGAAAATATCTACAAACATAGGAAACAAACTACAGAGTAAAATGAAAACAAATCTATTTTTTTGGCCTCAAAATTGAAGAAAACGAGACACATTATGGCCGACAATTTTCTAAACAATCTCCTCCTGCATTACTAGAATTATCTATCCTGGACATCACAGGGTTAAAAGGAAAATACAATATTCTTTCAAAGCTCAGAGAGTATCTTCTCAAGATTTTATTACTCTCATTGTGTTGTATGCCCTAATTTGTCAATTTACTTATCACCACATGCAGTTGTCTCCAGGGAAAACAGTAGCTAGAGAAAAACATGCACCGAGTAAACAAACACTAAGTATTTTTAGTGATAAACACTAGACACAAAACCCAAAGCTTCTGCATTCTTAAGGCTGGTCAATAATCCTATACTTTGGGAACAACCGCGCTGAACGCGAGGGCTGGTTTTTCATACCAGCTCTTTATGTGCATGGGGGGTATTTAAATGTTGAAGATGCTATTTCATCCCAAACTTTTTCACAAGTATCTTTCTATCCTTTTTTTCCAATAGCTTCTAAACATCTAAACTAAATGCATGCAGGCAGCAAGGTAGGCAGTACTGGGTTCTTCCCTGCAACCATCAAATTTTCTGGTACTGCTTATAATAAGCTAATTGACTAAAATCCTACTAATTGAGTATTATACAAAAATCAAACACACATGCTAAGACGGTCTTCAAGAAAAGACACCCTTTTCTTGTTTGCCTGTTAGCACTGGGTAGGAACTGGCAAACATTGCAACTTTGCAGAGTGTAATCAAAGTAGCTGCAATCAGCCATACTCTTATGGAATCAATCTAGATAAACAGATATGAAATTAGGTAAGAAAAAAATTTGATGTGATTCTTAGAAATACAGACATACCTTATGCAGAACCTTCCAGCAACATCAAACTTTACAAGGATGATAGTGACTCAGTTTAATTTGAAATAAAGACCCCTACAATCTTTAAATAATTCTTGCATTTGAGAGCTCTATTTTTGTTACATGGGCTTAATAAAAGCTTGAATAGCCAAAGAAAGGGCAACTGTTCCTATCAGTGCAATATTAATTATCGTATTTTTTAGTTTAAGTTTTTTATAACTGTTCAAAAATTGAAGTAGCATATTAATTTTTCAGAAGGATTTAATGAGACTACAAAGTATACTTGATATTCTGCTTTCTGTTTAAAAAGGCACTGCATCCAAATATTTAATACCAATACTACTACTTTTTTTTTCCCCGTGTATGTTTAGGGTTAACAGAATTTTAAAACGAGAAAACGTGAAGAGTTACTTGGTGATTTGCCCTCAAAAAAAAATCTCTCTGAAGATTTTCTGTTTGAACTACAAAGCAAAAAAGGACTGAAATAAATGTATGAATAAGAGAAGATGGCATTAAAGCTGTGCTAAAGCACAGAAGAGGTGATATCAGGGCACAAACTAGTTTCTACCAGAATGCTATTAGACGATGTGATGTTGTCACTCCGTGTTTTAATGAAAGTATGTGAGCAGCAGCTATCTTTCTGCTAAGCCTTCCTCAAAGAAAAAGATACTTATCTTCAGTGAGACGAGGCACTTCATCTCTTTGAAGCTAAACGCTACTGACAACATGCTTGTTCCAGAACCCAAGAAATTAGGATTTATAAAATCCAGACTCTTTTGGATGCAAAGTAACCTCAAGTTAGTGTGGTAACTGTACAAGGAAACTTAATCCAAATGCTAATTATAATAGGATGTTTAGATAATTGTATTCTACCATGCAAAAAAATCGCAGCCAGCTGAAAAGGCAGTTTCGCGGTCCTATAAACATCTTCATTCATTTGTACTGTATTGTTTTCCTCCTGAGAACAAAAACAAAAAGATTTTGTCATGCTCTAGACTTACCCACCACCAGTGCCTCCATTTTTGCTGAAATGTGTACGCGGCTCACTCGATGCCAGTTTCAGCAGTTCATTCCACTCCCGTTCCCATTCCTCTTCTGTATACACTAAACCTGACTATGGGAGAGAATGAAATACCTTTACGATTAGGCTGGTACAAAACGTAAGCAGAGTCAGTGGCAGTATTTACGGCTAACTTATTTTGAGCTTCATACCTGATATGGTTTACTATCTTGGACCATTATCGGTTCAACACTTCTACTCAGGTGAAAGAATATTAACTTATTAAAAAACTATCTAAACTGCTAGCTGTGTACTGGATTACATTTCTAGGCGTGGGTCTGCTGCTGCTAACACAGTGCTCCACCACTGGAGATCCAGTTATTCATACCCACATGAATTCCTCGCAAGCACAGTTAGCATGCTTTACTGCCCATTTCTGGAGGTTTGCTGTCTTCCCCAGTGTATGGAACTACTATGAATGCCCTCCTTGGCAGACAGGTGATGCTCTCCCTCTGTTCAAGAGCAGACAGGGCATACAAGTGCTCCTGCGCCCCTGTGTTTTCAGGTAGCCTGAAGCAGCTGAGTCAGTCACAGCTCAGCTCTGTTCTCACTGACTGCTGCCAGCAAAAAGCAGATTACAAGTAAATCAGAAACACTGAGGCATATCTACTTGATTGCATCCAGGATTACTCCTGAAATTGGCTTTTCTAGCCACTGTTTAGGCACAGCTTCAGAAAATAATACATGCAGAAGTACAGCTTTTAATTAACAGTCAAACCAAACTGATGATTTTAGTTAAGAAATAATCTCTCAATATTTTGTCACAGCTCTAAGAATCCTAATTCACCATTCTTGGGAATCCCTCCTAAGTGGAGTTTTCTTTCTTTTCTGCATTTCATCCACTCATTTTATAATACTAGGGATAGCTGAATTATACATTTAATTTTACAGCCCAAAATTTTCCAGGTTCCAAACTCAGACTTTTGTAGGCACAAAACTGTGCACATTTATACCCACAAAGCTACTAGCACATTTGCATTCTGATAGAAAAATTCTACATAAAAGTACCCCTTTCGCCATGCAAAAATGGAAGCACAAGGAATTTGACAGCAATTAAAACTTTCACACCAAACTTCAGAAGAGTGCTTTTGACCCTAACTGATATTAACAAGGCTGTCTTCAGGCCATACAGACCTCCTTATTCTGCTGGGTCTGTTGCCATCTCCATCTTCGTTTCAGTGCTTCCCTTTCAGCTCCACTTCTCATCATGGTATAGAGTGCTTTACGTAAAACAAGGTCCCGGTCATGGAATCCCCACATCCCTGAAGTAGCACAAGACACATTCAGTTTTAAAGAAGTTACAGTGAAATAGAAATAATAAGTACTAATACAATTAATATTGCTCTATTGGCAAAAGAAGCACAGCTTATACATTATTTAAGCTTCTCCTTGGCAAATAATTCACTCATTATTTTTTAGGTTTCCTAAAGAAACAGTCAATATAGATAAGCTAATGAACAACAAGAGGGAATTCTAACAAAGTTTAAACTTTGACTAAGGAATGACTAAGGATTTGAGTTGTTTCAGTGTTTGCTTGCAGGCAACTTCAACTTTGCTGTAAGCGACGGACTCTTCACTGCTCAGGCTGGGTTTAGCTGTAGTTGCCAACGGAGCCTGCAGCCACAAGAATGCTAATGACAACTGCAGGCGCTTCTGTGAGTAACACCGACAGATGATACCGACACCCAAAGGCCTCCAACTCTTTTACACAGCACGATGGTAAATTTCCTTTGGCTTCAACATCCAAATAAAGAGACGAGCATTTAAGATGATTGGAAGTCTAAAAATACAACCAGCCACAGGCTTTCAAGCTCATATAAAGATAATAAAACATCTTCATGTAGTTGAGAATAATAACCTACAACAAAAGAGAGCAGAGCTCTCAGCAAGACACGCGCCCATAGACAGCCACGTTTCAATTACCATATTGTCAGCTGCTGGCATCAAGTATGTTTATTTAAGACTTTGCAAGTCAAAATACTCCAAACATTTGCTGTAAATAATATACAATTCCTCCTAATTAAAAATGGACAAAGATAAAAGGATCCTTGGAAACAGCAAAAGCTCTTTTCTTACTACTTCTTTCAAAAAGAAGAGTCTCTTCAAAATATTGAAAATCCTAGTGGTTTTAAAAAGTCACCCTTTGGAGGTGGAAGATTTTAGCAACCACAACAAAAATGTAAGTTTCCTCATAATAGGTTAGGGTATAGAAGGCATATCAAAGACTTCCAGCCGCACAGGTTGCAATTTATTTGATTTGAAGAAAGGCTTCAAAGATCTTGTATTAACGATTAATTAACCAATTGGAAATTATTTTAATTCACTCCAAACTCTTTTTTCCACATACTTAAACTCTACAAGGAACAAACAGAGATAATAGCTAGATATTGCATCCTTGAAGACAGGAAGAGAACTGTTTAACAAAAGCCAGAGAAAGAATGCAATTCCTCACCCACAATGAGGACAATCCTGCAGATGCACCTGGAATTTGCCTGTTACAAAGCTGTTTGATTTGCATTTTCCTTACAGAGCCCAACCTATGGTGTTTATGATATATGGGTTTTGATACTGTTCTAATTATACTACTTCTATAACCTGATAAAACTCAAGCATGCCTAAAGCAAACAATACTTAAGTGAAACGTGAAGAACATATTGCTCCAGAACCAAGCTTTTAATGAAAGTCTTTGCATCCTGTGTCCTTCTGAGCTTTTGCTGGGGATAGAGAAAAGTGGTAAATATTTTCGGCAGAAGGTTTCATGTACAGGCTCTCCCTTACCTAAAGATGCAGCATGCAAGAGGCAGTTTCCGTCACCTGTTGTAGCCAAGGGAAGAAGACGTTTGCAGCTTGTGCATACTGTGGACCACCAATTTAGTCGTCCTGGAAAGAAAGCATCTGTTAGAACGGTGGAGTGGATACTAAAAGAGGATGCGTACTCTGCACAGGGACGATGTGCAATGTTGAGGGTTAATCATGAACACCCTTTCTGCCAAATAAACTGAAATGTAATGTCAGAAGTGAAAACTGAAAATATTAGAAATAAGAGGCAGATAAACTTTAACTATTCTCTAAATGTATTTGGAATAAGAAGAGAGAACCTTTAATTAATTTGCCTCTTCCATTCCCATATGGTGCATTCAGGGATGGACTTCCAATGAGTTCATTGCCTCAATACCGTTATCAGTCTTGGTATCATCTCCCAGACATAATCGACACTGGCCTCCCATCACAGATGACAGATTACGTTACAGTAATAAAGTCTCAAAAGACAAAAGTAATACCTGTGTGTTAATCAAGGTACGTTACTGTTAAGTTTATTAAGTACTATTGTTTCAATCAGATGGATTGTTTCAGCAGCTGATTCTCCTCTCAATTACCGTAGTGTAAATCACGATTAGACCTACTAAAATCAACAGCTACACTACCAGAGAACTGCCATGAGACCAAATGCATAGCCCAAGGTCTACGATAGCACGTGGCTTTTCTCTCTGAGAACATTTAGAGAACCACTTACCCACCGTTGCTACACGAAGCATGTTTTACAGATTATAAACCAGCGACGGAGTACGAAAAAGACTGACAAGAGGACAGATATTAGATATATCTAGATGAAGCAAATACAGCCACGAAGAGTATCAGTGCCAAAGCCAACACTGGAAGAACATCATTCCTGGCACACAGGCTGCCGTGCGGTAGCTCACTGGAGTGTTAATGGTTAAATGGTCATGTGAGCATTTCTAATATAAAGAAAGAGAACGTGACTAATTGTGTAACATCTTTGGGCATAAGGAAGAGCAGATGATTAACAATGATGAGTGGAGCTGGCGTATTTCACAAGACTTTTGGAAAGTCTGTGGGTAATGCACAATGCTGAATAATTGGATGAATAATGCAATAGGCAGCCTGTGGTGACTCCATTTCTTTGTTTGTCCTCTTCTGCAGACACTTTCTCCTCCAATTCCTTTACTTGCAAGCCGAGAGGAAATAGTGTCTATATATTTGTACAGTCAGTCTTGCATTTAAGGTCAAATGCACAAAACAGAAATAAGTTCGAGCAATGAAAAAAAACTTTTCTTCATTAATATGCTTTCATTACAAAATCGTACTGAAGACTATTTGTAACACATATTGCGCAAAAAAGTAGTATAACAATGTTTTAACATGTGCCCCTGCTGACTTGTTCCAGGTACTAAGAGCTATGTAATTAAATTTCACTTAGGATGGGTTGCGAGTTCCTATACTGTAAGGGTAAAGACGCACAGCAGATCAGTAACTGAGCATATTTGGTAATCCTTGTATGATTTTAGCAGCTGGTTTGTAAACGCCCAACATCTCAGACTAGGCTTATTGAGTTCTAAATTAAATATGCATTAAAGAAGCTTAATTTGAAGCGCTATTGGCCAGCCTTTGGGAAAGACAAATCTGAAATAACAAGGTATAATTTTTAGCAGCTCCTGTGTGTGTGGGCTGTGAAATAACAACTTGCCACCTGTTTTTTGCAGACTGTTTTGGTGGGATCATATTCAGTAACTGAGTTCTACCAAGGTGCTGCTTAAACCACAGTTACAAGACCTGAAACAGACAGACCTTAGGATGTAAAGGAATCATGAGTGGTATTGCTTTGCAGATTAACTGGCAGCTATTGGTAATAAATGTCAAAGTCTGGTGTTTATGAATCTTTTAAATAACAGAAGGTTGCTATAAAAGTGATCTGCTTTCAAGCAGATTATGCAAAAAACATTTGTGGGCTTGGTTAACATCACAAAGCTCATGGCTGACTAAAAAATTAGCAGATATGCAGTGGATTATAACAAAAAAAGCAGTGCATTCATTTTTCAAATCTAGTAGCTCTGGTGGATCCCTTAGGGAAACAACAGGAAAGTGGAGCTTAAATGAAAACTGGAAACAGTTCTGCCTCAGGCTTCTTTCTGTCTGCTTTGATAAGATAATACTTATGGACAAACTAGACCCCTTTCTCACTCTCCCTCCCTCTGTTGGTCTCCTACTTGATCTTGCTTCTTACTTTCTCACTAAATTTATTTAATCTTAAAAAACACAATCTCAAGAAATTGATCCGTTTTACAGCAAAAATACTGAGAATTAATATGGCCATATTCTCGTAAACTAAAATTTGATTTTAATTTTAGATCAAGATTAAAAGTCCTGTCCAGGTCTATGATCTAGCAACGTACAATCAGGGAGGCAGACACAAGCAGACAATGCTGCCCTTTCGTTGCACGACACTTAAGACATCAGGTGCAAGCTCAACAGAAACCTTAACAGAACCCAGTATCCCCCCTGGCTGAGGGTTGCCAACTACTCCTGTATTCTGATATTATGCTGGTCCTGCACGACATAGTGTGTACCAGACTTCACACCACACAAAGCACATACTGGCTCCTCCTGCTCCCGTATTTGTAGGGCCCAACAAGAATCAATCATTCTGATACAGAACCAGATGTATCTTGTATTCCATGCAAAGAAGGTAAGATGAATCTCAGAGAAAGTTTTACAAACTTCAGAAAACAGACAATATTCCTACCTTCAAATCTACTAGCCGATGACTCCCAGGACAAGACGCAAACATCAAAAGCTACCCTACTGTAAACCCCCTACAACTGCAGGCATGAATATGAGCTGGCCTTATGCGACCGTTAGGGTGAAAAAGTCAGTATTTGACGAAAAGGAAATGAGAAATATTTTAAAACATGGGTTTTACCCAACAATATCCATAATGTTGGATTGTTATCAATAGACACTAGAAAGGGTTAAGTGTTATTTTCATAAGCCTCCATATTGTCTTACAAGCCATGGATGCATTGTTTCTTGCTGCAGGATTTATAAGAGGAAACTGCCAAAGAGGATTCTAGATGGTTATATGACCTGAGTGGCTCAAAAAGAAGGCAGCGGAGCAGAGAGAATGCATTTTCAGTATTAACAGGGGCCAGGCTTGGCTTTCGCTCTCAGCCCCTGCTGCCTTATGCACTGCTACTACAGAAGGTAAGAAAGCATTCAGCATGATGTCCTCTACGCAAAACTGCCTTAACAGTATAAACAAGAAGATACAAATATGCCACAGAAATTATTCTAGTTTATGCCTGCCCCATAAAGACGCCCATACAGAGCTGCCCTCCAGTTTACTAAGGTCCATTAGAAAGTGCTCATTGCCCAGACATGCACAAGGCTGGTGGTACACATACAAACCAACCAAATTCAAACCAAACATCAGTTTACATAATGCTAAAGAACCTTTGTAGAAACTCTGCATAAATCCTTTGCTCCCTCTGCGTTTTCTCCAGTCCATATTTTCTTTTTTCTTTTTTTTTTTTCTGGTTTAAGCTACTAAAAATTAAATGGCTTTACAGACTTGGGATTTTTCTGGTAGAATTAACCACCAAAAAGTTCCAAGGACTTAGTAAACAGCAACTTAAAATAACTCTCTCTCGACAGGGTAAAAGGAGATGCTACATCGGATAAGCTCTGAGCGTGGCCAAAGTTTCTCTGCAAAGCCAGATTGGGTATTGCTGCCTCCAAGGCAAACAGTCACTTTCTTGCCTGCAGTGCCACTGTGCATTTACTGTATCAAAAATAAGACAGAATTCTTACAGAAAAAAAAATAGAATACACATGAGAAGAAAAACAAGTGTGGTTACGGATGGGAGAAAGTGTGAAGTGTCATGTCGCAGCTCGTACGATTATACCTCAGATGGGGTGCGATTGTCTTTTATCGCACTTCACTGTGCTATGAGCAGTGCCCTGTCCCACAGCTTAGCAAACCAGTCTTAGGCCAGCTCCTCAAAGCCACTGACAGAGCAGACGGCTCACTGAGGGAAAGCAGTCGGTCTGTGCGCGCTGGGACCCAGTCTCTGGTTTCCTGCCCTTGTCCTACCTGTGGCTAAAGGTGAGACTTCTGATACCTTTTCTTTTGTTTGGGGTTGGGCATTCTGGGAGTCTTTCCCATGTGGATTCTGTAGCGTTTAATAAAAAATATTCACGTTGCAAATTTTTCTTCTATGGAAATGCTAAAAATAAGCTAGCTGCTTATTTTCATAAAACTTGTAAAAGCTTACTCACAAGCATGTTTGAAATTGGCAGAGTTAAATTTAAAAAATAATAACCAGTGGTACAATCTTAAGAGACAGCTTGCTGACACAAGCTCAGCTTCCTTCAGAAACCAGGCTAAACCCAGCCTTTCTTTCAGTTCTCCAGCACATATTTCCAGAAATCCATCCCCCCAAAGGAGCAAGTCACAAAATAACATTTTCAGCTTCCGAAGCAGAGTCTAACACCCCATGTATTCTCAAAAGCAAGGCTTCACCCTACGCACCCCCCGGCTCCCTTCTGGAACCCGCCAGCAATAAGCGCCCTGAGGCGCGCGGGACCCGCGGGCTGAGTCAGCAGAGGATTGCTCAGCCTGCCCAGAACACTCAGACAGTTACCAATGGGTGCGGAACCTCAAATCCAGATTTCAGCAGAGCCGCTACTACGCTTTATGTGTTTCTTACATGACTAGCTAAGAGGATTTGTTTGTCTGTTTTTAGTTTTAGTCCTTTCATACAGTAAATGTGTACTTGAAAGTACTGGCGTGGAGAAAATTACAAGAACAGATTTTCTACATGGGCTTATATTAATCATTCAGCAACCGCTTACTTTTTGAACAAGTGAATAAATAAAGCATTTACCAATACACTGTCTGTACTTCAAAGAAAGGACCTTCGTGTAGGAGCTCTCTCTTTTAGTCTAGATGATGCAATCAGCGTCGCAGTAGCATCTGCAAGGCTGTGCTTATTTACTGATGTCCTTGAAATGCATGTTGAGCTGTGCACGCAGAAATAAGTAAAACTGAGCAATCAAGTAAATGCTTCTCTTTTAGCCTGATGCTTAAGCAACACAGGCTGTCACAGACGCTACCGACCAGAATGCAAATCAAAGATCCTAAAATGAGATGGCACCGCGATAGATGGGTAGGCCTAACTGGCTGCCGCTAACTGATAGCGAGCTGTTATCTGCAGGGAACCGCAGAGCCACTACTACCTGTTTTCTTCATTTGTTTCTTTCATAACCCCAGACAGACATTTTTCTATGACATTACTGCATTTCATCCTAACTCTGTGATACAGTATTTGTCATTCATATTAAAACTGAATTACACAAGTATGCATTTCAAAGCTTGGAAATGAGGAAATTAATACAGTTCTCTCCTAATTATGATGGTTGCTATCCCAGCACCCTGTATATACTGTGTGAAAATCCATTAAAAATTCTGGGATAAGAAAATGTTCCTACAACCTGAAAAGGCATCAATTTTTCTTCAACAAAGCTTAATTTTTAAAAGTTTGAAATCAAACATGTCCAGAATGTTGGTGGATTTGTTTTGGGGGATGTGAAACTCAGGCTTAACAACACATTACTGTTTATTTTGCCTGTAGCTGTATAAAATGCTTCATAGAAAACAAAGAGCTGAACACAGAAAGAAAAGTGTAGGAGAGCAATATTCTTGAAGGTTCATACAGTTTACTTTTTGGTTTTGTATTGAAATATATTTCAGCACTGCAATACAAACTTTTTCTCTTTTCATTAAAAACAGAGTGTTAGACCAACCATTCTTCTGCCTATACATATATATATACATGAGTTTTTTGAACTCATCAATACTGCAGAGGCAGCTTTCATATTCTCTCTCTTTGTGTCAGCCTACATATAACAACACGCGGGGGAACACGTGTATGTAATGAAAATCAACTTGCTGCAGCAAAATATTTACAATTATAGAATTCCTTTCACACAGACCTCATTTAATGTTACGACTACCTGAGCCATTCCCCACCGAAGAACCACGCTGATTACCGCAGGAGCAGGGGAGCTCAGACTGCACATGACTTACAAGCCGACCTCATTCCGATTCAGGCCATAACGAACAGCTGAGTTAATGACCACAAAATGCTGTTGTGAATGTGGTGAATTCTATCCTCCAAGAGAAATATTCAGAAAGCAATGACACAGAGAGTAGAGGACTGACTGCAGCGGCAGCGAGCGAGTGAATCACACTGCCGTTCTCTGGGCCTTTCTTTTCTAACCTCACACAGCACTGCGAGCGAATCGGGACTGTGCTCTGAGTAGTCCCTGTACGGGTGGGATGTAACCCAAATACAATACAACGGCACCAAGTGCCCCAGCATATAAAAAGAGAATATAAACACCTTACAGGCCCTTCTAGCCATCCAGCTCATACAGCCCTTCAGCCAACGCCTGCAACAGTCTGTTAACAGTCATTTTGCTCTCCCGATCTATGCTTTGAGGGTAATAAGCTACTCTGTGCTCCTAACAAAGTTCCTCCTCCTTTTGCCTAACCAGCTGCTTTTTTTTCCCCTTCCCTTTGTCTTGAAATTCATACCCTTAAACCCCAGCACACACCTCTCTCTTTTCTTAAATAATATCCCCTCAGGGACAGACGCTACTGTCTTTTGTGGGGTTGGTTTTGTTTTGTACTAGATTTCAAGCCCTTTGCAGCGGATGCGCCTTAGATGTTAATTTTTTTCATGTCATTGACCAAACCTAGTCAAACTGGGCCCTCTGTTGGTAGGAGACAATAAAATGTCTAATGCTAAGGGGCTGTCCTATTGATTCACTCTTTGTTTCAGACAACAGTAGGTCAAAAACAGGCAGGAAATAAAAGGAAACTGAGGATCTTTACGTCTTAAATAGAGACAAAAAGGTCAGCTTACATGAAGCCTTACAAGGTTTTCTTAAACATTCACTGTTTAACTTGAACTGAAGAACTGCTTCCCAGGCAGTTCCAGTTTATTTGAATGAAACGCTCACAGAAGTAAACTAAGTCTACGGAGGCTACAGGAACACCTGCCGCCACAACCACAAGCACTTCAAATGCTCAAAACACCCTCCTTTCCGGCAGGCAAGGGGCTCTGGGGAGGAAGGGACTTCTCCAGTGTGAGTCAAGTTACTGCCCTAATTAAAGGAACATGAAGAAAAGACTAAATGATTTATTCTAATTTTCAGAGAGATTTGAGAGAGGAATGCTGAGGCAGAAAATCCAGTAGTTTCTGCAGCCCTGTTTCAAGTTCAAAGCCAGCCAGCTCTGTATGAATTAGAAGATTTCAGCTCTAAATTCAAATATTCCCTGATTTTAAGGTGGGAAAACCACTGTGATCCTCTATTTTGTACTCTTGCATTAACTGGCCCTAAAGGTTGCAATTCCACCGCAGTGGGCAGGTCAACAGTGATACTACAGCAGGGATTTTCTGATGGCCCTACGCAATTTGGGGTGTTTGGCAGAGCTGACAGAGGAAGAGAAGAGGAAGAGCCGTCCTCTTTTTTCGCCCCCATCCTTCTTGTGTTACCTGGTACTAGATATATTTTCTCGATAGGTGACTGACAGTTTTCATAATTCATAGCTGCCTGGTAGCATTTCCACATTATCTCATACTGCTTTTTTTTTTTTTTTTCCCAGAAGGCGGCCTACTGAATACCGTTTGGGTTTGAGGGCAGGGTTTTTTTGGTTGGTTTGTTGGTTTTTTTCTTCTTCTTCAGTATTTACTCTTTGATGCTATTATTAAGTATGTCTTGCTTTTCAAATATGAAAGCCAAGAAATGAGCACATGACAATACTCAATGTAACACCACATTAGCAGATGTCCTGCCTAAATACTACGCGCTGCAGTTCCCTGAGCAATAACAAGCAGCTTGAACACACACTGTATGACTACACACCGAGTTTTGAGGCTGAACTCTCAGGTGAACACACAGCGTTACACAAGCCAGTACAGCAATCAACAGAAAAAAGCAACTGGCTATTTGATATTCCACAGGCAGGCGCAAAATCAGATTTTGTAACTCCTTTATACCACCAGAGTTGGGCATTTCACTACACAGATGTGTTTGTTTCATAGTTCGTTAATACACTCACTATTTCGTAAGGCACTGATACTAATTTTAAATACATTTCTCCGTATCTTTCAAAACTGGCTTAAAACTTCAAACTACTAATAAATCTTAATTGAAATGAATTTTAAATTTCTTTACTTTTTTCCCCATGGCAATAAAGAAGTATTACTTTAAAATTATTTAGTTTCTTATTAAAAAAAAAATACATAAAATACATATTTAAAAACTATTTTCTCAAGCTGCAACAGGACTTGAAGATGTTTCCTTTGTTAGTCATTGCAACGTAATTTCCTCAGGAGAACTGGAAGTACCAACCCCCTCCAACCATCCACACTCACCTCCTTCTCTAGTGCCTGACCTCCCCATCAGTCCTCCTTTCCTTCCTCCCTTCAATGTCTTTGTTTTATTAAGTAAATTTGACAGTTTCCTCTATAACGTTTTAAAAGAAATGGAGGATCAGGGTATGTGTCATTTTGCAAAAAGCACGGTATTTGCTTTTGCTCTCTGGCATTTATCTCCCATGCAGGATACGCAAGCTCCAGAAATGAAGCGTGATGAGAGACGCCACCCCAAATGTCAGATTGCCCGGCTGCTGACATCCAAAACACTGACCCACCTGCTTGTTCCAAAGCAACCATTGTTGCCTGCTCAATTAAGTCACGTTCAATGAAGCTTCGGAAATCTTCGCTGTACACACTGAGGTCTGGTAGCTGGAATGTGTAGATGGGCATCTCCAAAGGGAACTGCTCATTGCTGCACTCGTTTGCTACATGCGACCGAGCAAGGGAGACTATGGCTGAGCTGGCGTGAGAAATACCTCTGGAAAGACGCTTCTCTGTGGAGAAACCAAAGACATATTACAGCCTATGAGACTAGATAAAATGCCAGTCAACACAAAGTCTAGTGAATGCCCGTTCATGTCACTTAGGAATTTATGCCACTTCTTAGTTGTTACCTTTCTTGGGTTATTTCCCTACTGTCAAAGATTGCTTACTTCTTACTATGGATCCCTACGGCAAGCCATAGGAACTTCACTTCACTTCTAGCAAAATAGATAACCAGTAAAAGTAACAAGATATGAAAGACCAGTATTTCTATAAAAATTTTTTTAATCTATCCTAAGTTTCCAAAGATGCATCGGAAGAAACATTTATTGGCAGACAGATGATAATCAATTAACGTTTCGAACTCTTAAGTTGATTACTTGTGAATCAAAAAATCCAGCATTCTACAATCACTTCATATTGTACACGCCATACTGTTTTAATCTCAGAACAATCTACCTGAAAGCAATTTTAACATCATTGTGCTGAATTTAAGAGAAACTCAGTTTTTATGCACGTACGTTTTCTAAAATCCTGATCCATGAAACCACACATAGTTCAAAAAGAATGATGAAATGAACAAGCCTGGTGCAAAAGAATGCATCGTTTTATCAAAACAACTATGAGCTAATACAATTTACTGAATGTCTCTGTGGACAAATGTTGTATAAGGAACAGTAAAGGGCCACTAAAGCAAAATAAGCATTAGAATGTTAAGAAAGGGATAAAATATTACTATCATATAATTTCCCTTTACTGTTTGGCCTCATTTCTGGTATCAGCAAATGCGTAAGAGAGATACTCTTCAAGTGCTTAAACTATGAATCATTCAGCCAAAACTGACAGAGGTATTTTCCCCCTGTTTAGTTCCTGCCCTGTACTCCTGTTTATATTGTTAAAAACTGAGTTTTTTGTAGCTGCTTCGAATTTATGCTCATCAAATGTTACTAGTCTCCCCTCAAAAGTTTAACATTTAGCATAAAGTTCCTTTCTGCACCTGCGCAGTGGCCCTCCTCGGAGCCGCGGTACCACTGCTGCTCTGGGCTTCAGACAGATGGACTGACCTCACGTCTTCGACCGAGCTGGGCTCTCTCTAGCCAGCCTTTCCAACTGGGATTATCTTAATACTAGAAAGCCTCCTGGGCATTCTACTGAGTTTTATTAGTGAGTTGACACCAGCTTTATGGAGTGTCTTACCTTTTTTTAATATGCAGAAAGCTTCCTGGTGGGATTTACATAATGTTAATTAGATAGTATTTTCATTGATTTTCCTTGGAAATGGGTACTTTATTGGACTGGAAGCCTTTGTAAAAAACTATTTGCTGCAACCTCACCTCTGTAGCTTTATAAATACTACGACAAAATAGTCTTTATTGATCAACTCTCAAATGTGTACCATGCTATATCAAAATAAAAGAAGTTCCTGTACTTTCGTGCCTTCAGAAATTAACAAAGCAGCTTACTTAAATACAGCTTATCACTTGATAGTGTTTTTAAAACACCTCAAACTGACTAATGGCTACTAAAAAATTAGTTTTCCTGGAGTTCGTAAACTTTTTTTTCTCTAATGGATCAGCGTTTTTCTAGTTTTAAGAGCTAAATTGCACTCCCTAAAAATATCCTAAACTGGGGGGGTGTGGGAGAAGGTTTGATTACACTTGCATTTCTTTCTTCTCCCTGTACATCTCAGCTAAATCACTTTTAAACAGGGGAACTGAAGTATAGGACCGCATCTCCATTTGATATCCTCTTGCCTCCACTCCATCACCCCTTCCCACCACATCCCTCCCCTCCTCTTGGCTGCATCCTCTGCTCCAAGCACGTGGTCCATCACGAGACCCTCCTTTCCCTTCTCTGCTCCACCCTCAACGTTCTCCTCCCTCCAGTCTCACAGTTCGGTCAGAGATGGCTCTCGGATCATGAAGAAATCAATCATGCATTGAATTGACAGCAAAGTTACCGTCAGTCCAGGTATTTAAAGCCAGACTTACCCCCCACTGCCTGCTATACCCACTAAAATATCCAATGGCCATTTCAGTGTAAACTGGGCAGCTTAATAACATGGAATTTTAGTGTGAGCTATACCCTAATGAGGATGAGGGGACACAGTTTCATCAACTACAGTGTGCTACTCTTCCTCCCTTGATTTGTATTCAGTGCTTTTAAGAAGTCATAACAAGCACTACAGTTCCTTTTCTACCCATGGAAGTTATCAGTTTTCAAAAAGCATTACTGACACTCCGAAGTACTGATGCCATTTCCTGCTTAATAGGAGGGAAGAGCCTGCAGGAGAAGGGAAGACTTTCTGTTCCTTCTAATGATTGCACAGAAAGCCATCACCAAGCTAGTGCTATTACCTCCCTACGTGACAAGCTGTCAGACCTGTAGATTTATTTTGGTGCAGACTACAGTTCCTTGATAAATAAATATATATATATATATAAAAAAGGATTCCAACAGTCTGGAGAGAGATCTGAAATAAAACATATAAAAGATCTGCAAATAAAAAAGTCAGTTCTAATGCTTATCATCCTGTACTGGAAACCAACTGCTAAAGGTAGCTGACTCATTTTTCTTCTGGTTTCAATTTCTATTTGATGGGGGACAGGAGGTTGTCCTTTCTTCTGTGGAACCATAAGAGAACAAAATTTTAAAGCTGAAAGTTATTCGTAGATTTCATACTCCCTAATCACATACTGTGAGTAAGAATGCAAAGACTGAAATATGGATTTTCTTTAATCTTTTTTTGGTCTCAATAAGGATAGAAAGCTACATACGATAGGGGTCTGTGACACCCTCTAATTAACTGCTTTTCTGTGTACCACAGGACTGCTTGGGGACAATGTATTTTTGTACTTTAATCACACATTGAAAAAATAACTTGCAGAACTGAGGCGAAGCTTACGGCTACCGAAACACGTGCCAGGTCGGGTCCAGCAGCAGCTGTGAACCCCACCACGATGACACAGTTCACAGGCAAATGACCTCCCACTCCCTGCAGACAAGCACAACCTGCAAGCCGACAAGCTAGAAAGCTGCTTGTCCACAGAAGCCCTGGAGAAGAGCTCTTACCTTGAGCAACGTCATCCTGCCTTTGCAGGCAGGGCCGCTCGGCCTTCGTCACCTGGGGAGGCTGCTCCGGCTCCTGCTGCTTGTAGTATTTGCCCTCGTTGAAGACCTGTGGCAGGTTGGCGGTGTGTACCTGCCGGAGCTGCTCATAGTCGCTCAAAGCTGCTGTCAAGTCCCAATTTTTGCCTGCCAAAGAGCAAAAAGATATTCCACTCACATCTGGCTGTGACCGGATTGATAACCTGGAGAACATCTTCGTACGCACTTAAAATATAAACCTAAACAGGGAAATTACTCTTAAAGCATCAGCAAGGAAACAGAGGTTCTTTGGGTGAAACATTTTACAACCAGTCCTCCCTCACCAAAAATGCAGAGTAGATGAACACCAGGAAAGTACACAGCAAGACAGACAAGATAGCAAGATAGACACTCCAAGGACAAAGATAGAAATATTTTTATTTATTTATTTATTTATGTATTAGTTTTCTTTATATCGTAATTGGCGAAGCCGTTAGGAAAGCTCTTGTCACTCTCAAAAAATAATAATGAAAAGATCTTGAGATGTTTGTGTGTTATTTTCAAAACAATCCTGCTAAGTTAAAATACGTAAATGTCCCAGCATTCTCCAAGTACTCATTTTTAATCCAAAAATTACAAATATGTAATAGCAAGAAAAAGACCTTACTAGTTACTGAGACTTTCACAGCATTCCATGAGCACTTTTTCTGGGAATTTAAAAGTAACCTGATTCTGACTAATATATGATTTATTACACCATAAAAGGTTGTCACTTTATGTACTCTGAGAAGCTACATTACTTGAGAAGCAGTTAAATATAACTTATTTGCTTACACAAAGGAGAATGAGTAAAAATAGTACAAAGCAGTTTTAAACAGATAAAAGAAAGTCTTTTACTGTTACAGTCATTTCTGTGAAGCACAAAAACTTAACTGAAGCAGGGGAGAAAAAGCACAACCAGCTGTTACCTACAGGGTTGAGCTCAGCTATCTCAGGTTTTGAGGTACAAACCAAAATTGTGAAAGGAGAATCAATATGACTGAGCAAGACCGTTATCTACATCCTGAGTAGCCCATAATATAAACCACCATGTCGGTGATATGGCATGTCACAATATTATGCTGTGATCTTCTATGAGAAAGCCTGTAGGACAAAACGTAAATTCAGTGAAAATCGTCAGAGATCCTAGAACAAGCACTTGAGTTATTGCCAGCATTTTTTTTTTTTCCCCAGAAAAATGCTGTGCAGATTCAATGGCTATAATCCAGACAAGGCTCTGCTCTGACTTTAGCCATCATCTGAATGAAGTTGCCCAGCCCAAACATCGAAGAATCGTGAGTGCGCTCCCAAGCTTGATGTGATCACATACTGATGTCTGGAGTAGGGATTACTGTTCTTTCATCCTGTTTTTAGGAGACACTTACAATATGGTTTTTAAATCTTCTTCTCAACCATGAGGACAAGAAAGTAAAACTTTTTTTAAAAAGTGAAAAGTGACAATAAATATAATTGTAGAAAATGTCAGTTTAAATAAAACAGTACTATCCGAGGACTGGCAATGCTGCAAGTCCAACATTACATGACTCCCAGCAGCAACCCGGGTTTATATTAATGGAACACAGACAGCACTTCTCTCGTGTCAGGGCATTCCTTACAGGTCACCTGCTCAAGATATAGTCACATTTAAATTGAAACCAAGTAGCTGAAACCAGGACACTTACATAGAAATATCATCTTTTCAAATCTCTCCATCCCCCTGAAATTGTTCCCGTCTCCTGAACACAAGCATCAGTCAGCAGCAAAACCTTAAACTTCAGAGACCCAACATAGGAAATGACTACTAGACTCCCTTCCCCCAAATTTGCTGGAGCCTTCAAGCATAGGAACGCAAGAAAAAAACTGAACCATATTAGAGAACATATTAAGCACCTTCTCATCTCCATGAAATAGTGGTTTTGAAAATTAGCCACCCTAACTGACCAGCAAAAGCATTTGCAGCTGCTCTCTGCATGGGAAACACGTAAGCTTGCCCCAGTGCCAAGGCCTCCTCTCATTTTGGTTTATATTTTCACAAGTAAATATAATGACAGACCTTTTGTTTCTCCCACTGCCTATAAAAAAAAAGGGAGGACAATTCATCAGTTTGGGAGGATTAACGAAAAAAATTCGTAAGTCAAAGTAGAGAAAACTGGGGGCAGCAAAGAGAATTAGGGGAAAGAAAGAGAGGAAAAAAACCTCTGAGGCTGTGTGAAGGAATAAAAATAAGTACAAAAATTTAAGGCATTGTAAAATTTAAAAAAAAAAAAAGTAAACAGATCCAATAAAAAGCGTGATGTGATTTGGACTACAGCAACAGACTGCAGAAGCAATGGACAAGCTGGGAACAAATCAGAAAGGTTATTAAATTCAGAGATGTCCAGAGCAGAGGATCTGAACAAGGATTTCCAGCAGCGTGACACGGCAGGTGAGGAAGTTTCAGCTGGAAGTTACTGAAGAAAGTAGTGGGGCTTATGACCATGGAGATGAATAGAGTTAACTCTGCCAGGCTCTCCTCCTCTAAACTTTGCATACCAAAAGCTTTTGAATTTCTAAAGCTGTATCTTATTCCATTCCAAACTAAGTTTTGAAAGCAGGAAAAAATCTGAGGTACGCTGGGTCAGAAACGGCAAAAATAGATTCATCTAACACTGAAATCAAACATATCTCCCCCAGTGCCTCAGGCGGCAGGTCCCTCCTTCCAGTCTTGCTACTTGTCCAACAAGTTTCAGCAGCCTCCTGGTTTGGAGCAGACAGCACACAGTCCCCCCCGGTCCCTAGGAAAAGACTCACTCTTTCTATTACCTAAGTTCAGTTTGCATGTCTGTTCCCTGTTCGTCTCCAAAATCTCCTAGACTCTGCTCCTCACACAAGTCCCTACACTGTCACAGCCTTTTTATTTTCTTTAATTGTCATCTCCTGCGCAGGCCCTCAACAGAAAGGAACAATCTTTCCCACCCCACAGCAGTCACACCTGACATAGCTGCTGACATGCCCTCCATCGCAAGGCTGAAGGAGAAACAACAGGTAATTCATCTATTTTGCACAGTCGCATAAACTAAATTAAGTCAAGTAAGACTTTTTGTTGCAATCTGAAGGACTAAAAACAATACAAGACTATTTTTCAGATTGTCTGCTATCCTATTTACTGTTACTTATCTGATGCATGCTACTGTTCACTTAATGCTAACTTCTTTGTTTCTATGACATATTATTGTATTTGAAAAGGTATTTCACAGGCGTGACATTATTTCAGTACACACACCCACATCAGATGACAAGTCACTGATAGCACCGTACCAGCTAGTAGCAACTGAATTGCTCCAAAGCAGCACTGACACAGTGGGTTTGCATGAAAGGCTTTGAGTTTCTAATAGTCGGGGAACATCAGTCAGCAAAAAGCTGGCGCAGCACAAAGCTGGTTAGAAAACAAACGCAGTGAATCATGATCAGGATGCTGGAATCAAATTAATTCACTAACTCAACAGAAAGAATACTCTTACTGAACAATTACTTCCATAACAGCTGCATGTGCTGCGTGAGTCAGCAGGTGTAAAATGTAACAGGACTGAAAGGTCTCTGCTTTAAAACCGAGTGTTTCTAGTGTGCAGGAAAAAAAACAAAACAAAAAAAAGGGCGGCTGAGCAAGGAACGGAAGTCGCGCTCTGACAGAGGGCTGGTGCTGACGCTTTAGTGTCAGAGACAGCAGGCACATACATGAAAGGGAAAATTCAAAAATAAACTCAGTTACACTGTGAAGTTTCTGTCCTAAATAACAGTTGCTTGAATAACAATAGGAGGCATTGTCAGACTGAAGAAAAAACAATAACTCAGATAAAACAATATATAATGGCAGCAGCCTCTTATCCATTCTTGCCTTACCACCTTAAACTGGGTTAGTAAAGAGTGAATAAAAGATGATAAAGAACAGCAAGAGTAGGTCTCACCTCAGAAGCATTCCAGATGATTCAGTTTTTCCTAACGTCACGATTTCGGCTGGGATAGAGTTAACTTTCTTACTAGCAGCTGGTATAGTGCTGTGGTTTGGGTGTGGGATGGGAATAGTGGGATAGCGCACTGGTGGGTTTGGTTGTTGCTGGGCAATCAAGACCTTTTCTGCAACACACACCCCCCACCTCGCTGCCAGCAGGGGCTGGGGGGGGCACAGAAAGTCAGCAGGGGACTGAGCCGGGACAGCTGACCCCAACTGACCAAAGGGATGTTCCTGACCATGTGGCATCATGCTCAGTATATAAAGGCCTTGGTCCTGGATCCAAAAAGCCTAGCATTCCTTAGGGCGCCTCAACCAGGGATGACATAAAAGCGTCAACAGTGGAAGAAAGGGGCAGGGGATGAGAGCCGAGAGTCCAGTGCCAGGCGGTACTTTTCTGCGGTACGGTCACTGGACTCCGAATCCCAGGCTAGAAAGAAGCTGAAAAGGAGACAGCGATCAAGAGCATTCTCCATGCAAGAGTACTCCTGCAAGATCCACAGAGAGCACGTTCTCACCCTGGCACACTGCTCATCGGGCATCACAGCTTTAGTGAATGCTGGGGAAAGCTGTTTGCTATTAAATCTAGTTTTTGAGGGAGGGAGAAGTTGAGGTGACCTCATTAGGACCGACCATGTTGTGATCAGAGAAGACACCTCATTCCTTCACCTTTCCCACCCCTTCCACCCTGCCTTCTCGTCCTCTCAACCTGCAGACACCGTCCTCTCCTTAGAAAACATTTGATAAAAGAAACCAAAGACCAAGACCTAAATTTTTATATTTACCCTTGACTACTACTGTCTTCCTCGCGGCACACTAGCAAGAAAACCAGCCCTGGGAATTAGATGGACAAACTACTGAGCCAATGGGTTAGTCAGAAATTTAGACTGAAACACTGATTTTCTTCAGACTCTGCAGCAAGGCAACTGGGTGTATGCCAACGAAGAGGTCAAAGTAAACCAGAATAAACGTCACAGGACAAGAAATATTGCCGTAGCTGGTTTTTTTTGGCATATCTGGTTCTACCCCAAGCTGCCTGTAGGCTGCACCAACCACCACATTGGATCCATGCACTCTGTGCATACACACGGTATAATAACACGACAACAAATGTAGAACATTTACATAATTACATTTTCCTGAGCAAAACCAGAAATGTTGTACTATCAGACAGCCAAGGGTTTGTTTGCCCAGGTATTATTTTAAAATACCACCACTTTGTTGAGTTTTATAAACTAATAAATATTTATAAAATAATATATTGCACAGTTTGAAAATACCCAAACCAATACAGCTGTACAGTGCTCTCTATTGGAAGCTCTCTTGGAAAAGTTTCAGAGCGGCCTCCTGACAAAGTCCTGAAATCTGTAAGCAGAAAAGCCCTAGAAACTTTGGACTTTTGCTTTAAACCATTTGCTTCAAGACTATCACATACTGTATTTTTTCAGATGAGAAATACACTCTGCCTTCATAAAGGCACCACTCCGGGTTTACAGCAGTTTTCACGGTGCTTAGACAGCTGCATTCACCCTCGTTTTTCTGGAGAATAAGGGTCCATCTTCTTTTTAACCGAGCCTCTCTCTAGTCAAGTCTTCAACTTGATTTTGCTGTGAGGAGAAAGTGACTTCTTTGTGCCCTGCAGCACATGAGTGATCCTTGCTTGCTCCTTGTTAAGCACATGCTTTGTCAAATCACAACTCGCACTCTCTAATAACAAAAATGAAGCCCCCATGAAGCAGCCCACGCTTGTTGTACCGATAGTAGATTTTATGTGTTTCAGGCAGATAATATTCAGGCAGCAAGACGTGAGCGACATGCTATTATTTGGTCTTTGGTTTTTTTTGCTTTTTTTGTTTTGGCTAAACCAGCATAACTTAGCGGGTTTATAACAGTTAATAAATCCATTGTCTTTCACTTCTTAAAACAGATATAATAAAACTAGAGGACATTTATCATTAATTAGTAGGAATAACAAGCACGCAACTATAAAGCACTCCCCCCCCCAAGCTTTCAAATATCCACCTACTCCAATATGTTAAAAAGAACATTGGAAAGGTCACCAGCAATACTTGATTTAATGATAAACATGCTAGAAAGGACGCAATTTGAGATGGGGAACCAGGAAAGATCTAAATAGTACGGACCACAATGCAGGGCAACTTGCAGCAACAACATATACACAAGACTTCAGCAAAGAAAATGTTAAAAGGGGCAGAAAATGCTGCCTAAAGCTAAACAGAACAAAAACATCTAAGGAAAAGGATGCAGAAGGGTAATGTTAGATATAATCAAACAAATTACGATGCAGCCTGTGTTTACAGTTCATGAACCGCTGGTGCACGTATCTAAGAAGCAGAAGCAATAAAAGCAGCTAGTAAGAATTAATGTGAAACTTTCACAAAACAATAAAGGAAAAAAAGAAGCCAAAATGCTACACAGCTCACAGAAAAAGCAACTTGGACAAGAATACAGAATGATGTATTTCAGAAAATAAAAACGAGGTGTACAGAAGCACAAAAAGATGATGAAACTGAACAAGCAGCTAAGCTGAAAGGAAGAGAGCACGTCATCTTTCAATGTGACAAATACATGAAAGTAAAAAAAGGTATTTTGGTGAGATGGCAGTAAAACTACAATGGACACACCTTTTGGAATTCTTAACCATTCTAATCGGGTACCATATCTGCCCATCTACTTTACATTTAATGCCATTTTTCTTGTAATGAAACACCATTTAGAAAACACCTTTTTCAAAAAGAGGGAGACTACCAAAGAACCAGTACCAGCAATGTAACTTTCAAGGTTTTTGCCACCATTTCTTAAATATTTTACTACCATTGTCTGCATTTTTTAGTAGGGGATTGGAAAAAAAATTACTATCCCACTATTACTAAAGCTAATGCAAAGCACCCACAGGGGAAAAAAACCAAACCTCCACATTAAAAAAAAANNTACAAAAAAAAAAAAAAAAAAAAAAAAAAAAAATTCAACAACGCGTCCCTGCCCACAGAATGGGAAAAGTCTTGCTGGCAGACAAAGCTTTTGTTTTCAATACCATCCCAGTCATCAGAACTTGAAATTTACTGCAGAGAACACGCCGCTGGGACACCAGTACTCCATGCCAGTGTACAGATAGGTGTTTTGGCACAGCAGCTGTCCCGCGAATACAGAGCATCAGCTGTTAGGCAGGAGGCACACCATCTCCCCTTTTAGCCCTTTTAATGGAACCAGAATTTTACATGAGACTATACTGTGGATCAGTAACAAATTAATTAAACAAGCACAGGAATTTGGCGAAATGATTAGCAGCTTCTGTCTTTCAAGGTTATCGATTGTTAGTTTTCACCAACATAAAATGATCCTCATTTTGTGCCACTA
>VYZM01020357.1:479575-497133 GCA_013398915.1 Dromas ardeola
TAATAAAGCAAGCCACTAGTTCAGTTTAAATGCAGTCACTTCTTCCTATTTGGCATGAAGCAGATTAACGAATATTAACAGGCATAAGATAAATGGAGGAACTCAAGACCAGCTTTAATCCATCTGAAAAACTCATATGCAAAACTAGGATAAAATTAGACCATCGTTTTTAAAACAAGCTTTAATTTTCATCCATGTCGTCGAAGGAAAATAATGTAGCAAGGGCATTTTGTTAACATTTGCCTCAATTTCCGCTAGAATGCAGAGTCACTCAAAGAAGAACAGACAGCTGGAAATGACAATTTTGATCTCTGTGTAACGAGACATCGGTAGCAGCTCAGCTTCCTCTTCCCTTTGCCAAGCCTGCCACAAGAGAGCTAAAAAAGGAACTGTCTGAGGGAGAGGAGAATAAGAGACTATTTTGGGGAGTCAGCTTTGTACACTCACTCACATGACGGTACTGTAAATGTCTCTCTCCCTCTCCATTAATTACATACTTTTCTTTGAATTCCGCTTCTATACACTATTCTCTGAGGAGACGACTATCTACTGCATCTCTGCCGTTTTCCACGGGGTCAGTCTGCTTTACCGCATGCATTTCATGACTGGAAAGCCAACCTCCTGATTTCTGAGTGAATGGTGAACTACACGCACCTCGACTGAGTGCTATATAAAGCTAGAAATAGGCAGCAATTACTTTTATATAATGGCGAAATACTACGTTATTTATATAAACAAATGAAGCCGTTTATACAAGTAGAAGGGCAGTTTTTGAGTTAAATATATTTATTTTTGATGCAGTTTGGATGATTTTTAATGGTTCTTATTATTAATTTTTTAATTATTATAATATTATTATTATTGCCACAAATGCTCCAGTTCCTGATGGTTGTCTACACTGTCGGCATTTTAAAACATTTCATCCTATGCCTTCCCTCTATATTCAAGTGGTCACTGCCCGCACACCTGCTGCTTCCTGAAAACTATGCTGTTTTCTGATTTATTAGTAATCTCCAAGTTCATCCACACCTACAGCTCTGGCACTGTAAAACAAATACAGCGTAAGTTGTTTTAAAGACTAAACTATTTTCTTTACTAGTTTTCTTTCGGCCTCAGGCCACATTTTAAGTAGGTTATACTCAACACCTCACGCATTACTGCTATTCTATGCATGGCAGATTGACGGTGCCAGCCTAGACTATCCAGAAGGACACGGACATGTCCTCTTCATTCCTGGACAGCGAGGAAGTTGGAGATCAAACACAGCTGAAGAGAAATCAGTTCTCTTCCATGCAGACCGCTCTATATGCGCGTAAGAATTTTCCCATATTTCATGTTTTCCTGTGACACTAACCTAATACACCCACTGATTCAATCCCGCACAAAGCAGCGATGCACACGCCTACTGGCACGGGCTGCTTTTCAAACTACTTTGCTGAGATCGTGGTTTCTTTCACCTTGGTCCCATTTATTCTGAAGTTGCTGTGTCAATATTAACCACTTGAGCACGGGCTTTTATTTTAGCCTGGTTTTCAATAAAATTAGGATTTTTTGTGCGTTTGCTTAGTTTTTCCCCTGTTATCCTCAAAATTAAGTGAGGGCTGAAATCCAAGTATCTGGGTAATTAATGGAAATCTTGTAGCATCTAGATGGGCCTAACTTCGCAAATTTTCATTCCGTCAAACTAAAAGGAAGGCAAAAAGCAATACTAAATCTTCGATTCCGCTCTCCCCACCTTCAGCTGTGTTCCCCTGGTTCTCATGTCTGAAACATCTCCAGTTTTTCTATTACAGATGGGGGGGAAAGGGCTGGGGTTTGGTATATAATTTATAATGACAGTACTCACGTCACACTTCTTTCAGTTCTTTGGCACAGCAATTGATAGGTCAGTTTTAAAGCGAAAAATTAAATTATCTTTAAAAGTTTGTAAATGGGGTCATTTTAGACTCACTTCCTTTCAATGCGTTAAATTTGGAAATTTATAATGTGTTCACCTCTTTGAAAGTTGAGGCACTGACATCAGCAAATAAGAGAATAATGACAAATGCTTCCTAGAACAATCAGACCTAATCTCAGGAAAAGCATTTGCTGAACACATAGCATAAAACTGAAGTTACAAAAACCATACAAGTGGCATATGCAGCACTCAAGAGGTCAGGTCACAAAGAGCAAATGAAGTAACAGTTTCAAGTCCTCCAGAAGAATTGTACAGGTTCACGCTGTCTTTATTTCCAGAAGGGGACTGATAAACAACGATTCCAGCCAGTGATTTCTCAAGAATTTGCAATCACGGCCAGAACAATAGGTGCCTGCCTCCCTTGAACTTAACTATGTGGATGCGATTCACTTGTGGAATGAAAAACTACTGAGTTTTTTTTAAGCTTCTTTCAACATTTGATGATTTATAAAACATCAATTTAAAGAAATCGAAACTGATTTAAAGGAAAACAGGAGTAAAGACCAGAGAAAGTTGACAGATACAGGTGCCAACTTCTTCAGTAAAGGAGTAGTTTAAAAAAAATATATTGGAAATAGTATCTTCATCTATAATCAGCTTATTAGGAAAAGTAAGTAAACTTGAAAGAACATGTATTAGTGAACAGGAAAAAGATCAAAAGGGAATCTGAAAAGCTGGTTAGCAAGAGAAAAATAATCTTAAAATGGACTTTCACAAAGTGTAATACCTACTCTACATGATGTCACATACAGAAGTATGCTTTTGGTTCTTGGGAGCACACAAACAAGGTAAAAACCTCAGAAAGTGGCAAACAATATCTCAGAGATATGAAATTAAACAGTAGAAAAGCTCGGGAAGTAATCATCCAAAAATGAAAACGAAGCTGAAAAATAACATTTCTAAGAAACAGATGATTTAGCAAATGCGTACAATCCACTAACATATACTTGGCAGAGTTAATGATACATAGTTGAAATTTATGAATATTTATTATGAGGAACATATCTATGAATGAGATTAAAGGCTGAGTATATATTTTCAGCAATCAAGAGATGAACAATTAATCACTGAAAAATAAAATGGAGGGAAAAGAAAATGAGTATCAAAAGCAGAGAGACCTGAAACAGCGGTACTGGTGACCTGTACAATCAAACAGCGTCAGAACCGCAGCTCCCAGCTAGCGAAGGCTGAGTAGAACAGACAAACTCCTTCTGATGTGGCGTTCTGCTACAACCTTAAACATACAAGTGGACTACTAGAGTCTTCTGCTTTTCTGGAGTTCCTATTTTCAAAAATGAGGCTAATCTAATGAAAACACAAGAACGCTTCCATTTAATGGAAAAACTCTTTTACAATAATACGGGATGAACTGTGTCCTTCTGTGCCCCAAACTGTGTCCTTTTTTTAAAGTATCTGAGTGTCTTTCAACCACCTAGCTTCCTATAGCTAGTAAGTTCCTCGTGAAAGACAGGATAATACCACCAACAACCATAAGTTTAAAAATAGGGGGTAATATATTTTGGAAGAATACGCAGAAGAAAAGAATTAGTAATAATCTTGTCCTGGTGCACAAGATTCAATGCGAGATTTGAATGCAATTTTAAAAAGTGTTTTTAAACTTGGATACTGCTAGTTCAAAATGAAGCCTTTGTCTCAAGGAACTACATGAAAGGCTGTTGGAGTAAGACTTACAGTGATGGGAACGCTCTTGTTTTCAGGCAGGTTGATTGAGTAAATCTGTTGTGGGTTTTTTCGTAAGAGCGACAAACTTCTACAGTCTTCCTTCCTCCCGAAGGAAAGTGCACAGAGACAAGACCTCAGGTCTGCAGCAGATGTTTTTGATACAAAGGGATCTGCTTCAAGCATATCTGATTCCTGAGCATAATGCCGTGTAATATCAGATCCAGTTTCCACGTCCCCTGAGTCAAATGCTACTCAGAGAGCCAAGCAACTGTCACAGTCACTCTCTCCACTCCATAATTTGCTGACATATGTGGGGCTCATATATTCTCCCCATCCCGTGATTTTATTTATTTTCTGGTACAGTCAGCAAATAGCTTTTAGTGTCCTTTTATTTGCATAGGGACACGCTCATCATTATTTGGTTGACTTGCAATTATTAACACAAAAGCATCAGGATTTATGATGTCTTGGAGAAGCCATGAGTTTGAGGACACTTATCTGTAGATGTGCAGGCTCTCAAAAGGTAATTCCTGCTGGGCGTTTACTTTAAAGTCTCTGCAAGACTAGAGCCGAAGGTGTAAACAGCTATCAACCAAGTGCCCTCCCTAGAGCCCTAAGCAACAAGGATGAACGTTGCAAAGTCTTGTAATCATAACCAAGCTGAAAGAACTGTGCTTCCCATTTTAATAATTCAGCTGTAACAGTCGCTAGGAAATTTGGCAGGGCTGGTAGAGAGCTGTTCTTTCAACTGAAAAGAGTGATGGAAGCAGTCCAGGTGGTCCAGGACAGCATTCAGACAAGAAAACAAGGAGTGCGGAGTAGAGGAAGAAGAAAAAGCTCGTCAGTATAAAACATACAGAGAGGTACCGAGAAGAACAAGCAACCAAAAACAAGCATGAAGTGTTCTATGCACAAGACTGCCAGCAGCTAACAGAGCGGACAAAGAGTACTGCAGCTTCTGATGGAAGGCAGATTCTGATGTGGAGAGAGATCATCTGGAGAATTCAGCCCAGAAATAGCCCACTCAGCTATTGCTCAGGCACGCAGGCACGCTGTGGGCACAAGACAAAATTTATACTGGTACAGCGAAGGGTAGATGAAAGCCTCCAGAACGGAGAGAGAGAAGATGCTGTTTGGGTTAGCTGTACCTAATCCCCACAAAAGGATTTTTCCTCATGATCTCAGCTACCTTGGGTTCTCACCCTAGAAGTGAGCATGCAGTTATGAGCATGTTCAAAAGCAAGGAAACAAAAAAACCAAAAACCTGGGAGCAGAACGGGGAGAGAAGAGTATTCACACATTAAAGCTATTAAGTCATTCTGAGCTCTCAAACTCCTCAAACTGAGTTACTAAGAATCCATAGCACATCAGAGCGCGCAACAAACTTTGATTACTCATTTTGACTGTGTATCTTTCATAGATGCATATCAGTAATAAGGTAAACGATTTTGCGTTAGCAAAACCTCTGCTTGAAGACAACGCATAATCTGTCCTTGACACTATGCCTGTTATGTAACTCTACATGACCATAAATCTAATATTCTTTGCTATGCTTAATTATTATTTAACACAAATAGCGTACATTTACAGTATACATCCAGCCATAAATATCACCACTGTTATAATGAACAGTTGGAAAAGGGCCTTAGTTTTGAAATATTTACATACAGTTAAATGGAAAAAAAAAAAAATCACTGAATCAATCACAACGCATAGCTCTATGATGTATCACATTGTAATCTCAGGTTTCAAAAGTTTTCTGTAACAGCAGAAATGGGTTGTTTATAAAGCTACCAAATTATCAGAGTAAACTGTAATGGATGAAAGGTTCTTTACAATACTCAAGAAAAATCAAGAAAACCTCAAGAAAACTCAAACAGTGAGACAGATGCCTTACTGAAGCGTAGGTCTATGTGCTAAGCCCCTTCTGCCTGCACATCCCTTTCCTTCTACTTTCTCCAAGTCTGTCCATGTAAATTCCCATAGCTGTATCATATAAATGGCGAATAGCAAGTAACCTACAACCGGCCTTTCAGACTCAGTAAGTCATGTTTGAAAAGTAGGAATGAAACACAAATTGTGCATTGGACAAACATAAACTAAGCAGTTTCTAACGCAATTTTATCTACCGATGAATGGCTGATTAGACAGATATAAGGCTTTTCTAAATGTAGACAAAGCAATGTCATGAAAATGAAATTAATTTCTTAGGCAGAACTAAGAAAAACAAACCCATTTTTAATTTTGATGCAGCTTTAAAAGTCTGCATTCACATCCACTTTCAGAAGTGCACGACAAAGTTCTCATACCACCGATACAATGCCTTTAGGATTTTAAGTCTGTGAAATCTGAATTCCTTAACAGTTAAGCAACTGCACAGAACTCTTGAACTGCTAACTTTGAAATGTCAAACTGAGCATAGACTTGACCACAAGCTCCCTGTGCAATATTAAAGCAAACTTGGCCAAAGATACAAACAGCAGCGTATGCGATGTAATTGCAAAGAGGCAATCTTTGCACTAGAAAGATATATACCAAAATAGCCAAACCATTTCTGTACACATTCTTTTGAATGACAGAGAAGATACAGTGACAGAAACTAAGACCTGGAGCTCAGCGTGTTTAGCTTATCAAAATTAGATAGAAAAGCAATTGGTTTAATAGTATTACTTAGGATACTAATAGCTGGCAAAAAGAACCAGAGACAAATAAATTAGAACCAATATATGAGTACATTTATTTATTTATTTATTTGAAAATCTCTTTCTATCTTCATGCCAAATCAAGAACGGACACTTTCTGGAAGATATCCATCAAGCACAACAAGTGGAATGTTTTAGTGAGACAAGCAGCTGTGCTCAATACAAAGTTCAACAGAAAGAAACTGCAGAGATTTTACCAGCAGGACAGGGAGAGTATAGATATAAACACCAACAGGATCACTATTTAGGACAGCTTCTGGCTGCAGCTATATGCAATCTATACGTAACATATAGAAGTTTTTGCTATTTTTACAACAGTCAGTGTGTATTTAACTTGCCCGTTTGTTGCTGGGGGGAACACCACGTATTGTGCATACTACTGTCATGATGCATCCACAGTACAATCAAAGCAAAACAATTAATGTATTAAAATAATTGCATAAGGAAGCATCATCCTTGGTATCCTTCATTGTCTACAGGATAAATTAAAGTAAAATTAAAGAAATTTCCCCCAAAAGATGAACAAAGGAAACAGTATTAGAAATATGTCTGAAAAAGATGTGTACGCTCCATAGAAGCATGTTCAGTCTGAGTAAGTTATAAAAATAGAAACTGTGAGCAGATCAGCAAGAGAGAAGGGCGATGGGACCCTAGAAGAACTGACAAAAATTTGTGGTCACATGGAAATGAGGCTCTGTACAAGCAAGCTTTTTTGCCTCAAAGTTCTCCATGACAGTCATTTTGGAGCTACAAACTACAACCAAATCTTGACATTTCTCAAAAATATTTGTGCACACCTGTTTTCAAATTGTCAGTTGAAAATATTATGGAGGCATCACCATTGCAAGACCAGGTGCCATACATTTGCTATAGCCTTGTGCACCACGGTGGGGGGGGCTGCTCTTCTGAACATTGCTTATCTGTAAGAAGTTACTCCACGGGTTTCAGTGCTGCTCACAGAGCTCAAAGCATCTACACACTGTGACAACCACGACCGACAGTCATAATGCCGTAAGGGTGGCAGTCCCTTCTAGGTCTTTTTTAAACAAGTAAGAAATGACTGGATCAATTACTGTCCCCCAGCACCAGATATGGCCAGTATGAGAAACCGTTAGACCAAACACAGCCACAACTACTTGTGCTGAAACGTTCCTGTGGGCACGCCTTGTCCAGAACCAGCAACAATTCATTTTACTTTGAAAAATTCCTGTGCAGGGAAATAACTTGGGCTAGATGCATGTGACTGTTAGCCTGTGCAGAATAATTAAATTGCTTATTGCTTATTTCTTTGTTAATACGTCTGATTTGAATTTATTATCTGCAGAAACGTGAAGTACAACACAAAAGAATACTATTCTGTATTTATTTGGAAGCATTATCCTTTATAGCAAGGGAAACATATGGCAAGGAAAACAAGATAAGTAACTCTTCTGAACCACCTCTGATATGTAGGAACACTTTTTCAAATTTTGGCAGTGCTCTATCATCACAATAAGTGACAATCTGTCCTGATATTGCTGAAAAAAAGCTTCTCGTATTCTTTTTCAAAAAGACCAACAGACCAAGACAGATTCTATGCTAGAATGAGAGGTTGATCAAATCAGTCAGACAAAACAGAAGTCTCTTAAATATAGCAAGCCAATGATGACATTCATAGCCAGGTACGCTAAAGTTTTATCACGTGTAACACAGATGACCGGGGAAATGCTGCAAAATTGTGTGCACCTCTGCGTTAATAATATATCATTCCTTATTCCTGAAAAACCCAGACTAAAAAAAAGAACTTACAGCAAAATTTAAAACTTCCAGCATAAATACAATAAAGTGAAATTGCTCTTGCAAAAGGGAGATATATACCCTGATGTATACTTTTAAGTCTGCTGTGCCTGTTCAGCAGTGACTTCGATTTAATGCACAATTTCTTAAAGAACATTAAGATTAAAACAAACTTTCAGGGAAAAAGTCCAGTGTGCATGTATCAAGCCCACAGAACCTGCAATTTACATAGATCTCACCTACTCCTTTCTAACTTCCCATCTTCACAGTTGTTGTAAGCCTGCATCAGAAGAAATAACAAAACCAACTTTTACAAAATGCCTTTGAGTATCAAAGGTGTCTTTCCACTTTTAAGGTTATAAACTTAAAACAACTACAACAAAATAAATAAAAAGACCCAGTTATTTTTCTGATACGGCTTCCTAGATGTTTTTCAGCCTAGCCATTTGACTCCCACACCATGAAGTTCAGGTACGCAAATTAGTCGCTGGGCCCCAAAAATATCTCTAGTTTCTCTATCACTTTTAGTGACTGACATTTCAGACTAAACTTAGCTGCTTTGCACAGTGAGCCAAACTACTTTCAGGCAGCTGAAAATGACAAAATTCAGCTAAAGCCCCCTCCGCTCTCTCCCTGGCACGTACACTTTTAAGGCATGACTGTTAATAACCTAAAATACAGCAATCTACTTTTTAAGGCTTTTGCTGAAAACGCCTACCTTAGTATATATAATCTGTGGTCAGCTTATTACAAGAGTTGGCTTACTAGTCAAAATACTAAGAAATGCCTGTTTCCAAAGACCTGAGTTCTCTTTTTATGACTGGTTCTTGCTTTAAACGAGCAGTGAACACAGAAATAATGGTGTCTTGAAAGCTTACCTTCCAGTAAGTCTCTTGCCAGACCCGGTTCTGCCCCCGTGGACCGAACAAAGTCTGACAGGACTGCATCCATATCAAGAGTCATGAGATCATTCAGAGATGCTGCCAGACATGCAGCAGCAGCAGGACTCGCGGCTTGGCTAGAAGGCATCCATCTGCCAAGGAGAAAAAGAAACAGGATTTTAGAATACACTCCAAAGTGACGTAAACCACATTTTTCCTCTCTTCCCCAAACAAGACTATTAAAAATGCTAAAACATCCAAGTTACATATTAAAATAAACAGTATTTGTCATCCAACTCTGCCTTAGCCTAGAAGCTGTTGATCACTCACCCTGCAAGGTTTTCTCTTTCTTAACATTTCGTATTTTTATTGATTTTTCTTATGTGCATCTTGTAAATAATTCTGCAACTTGAAGACTCCGATCCAGCCAAACACAGGCACTGTTCATTCAAAGCGTAATCGTCATATCATTGTCATTGCACATACACTGAAGTTTCGCAAGTATTTAAATGTTTGACTAGCCTAGAGCTCTTTTGCCTTGCTTACTAACAGTAACATACATACAACAGAGCTTAGCATCTGTTCTTTTATTTGCCTTGTCAATACCACTTCTGTAATTTAGAGTTTCTTCACTGTATTGGGGCTGGCTGGGATGGAGTTAATTTTCAATGATTCTTCATTCATTTTCTAGAATTGTGGGTAAACCAGCATTGCTAACACATCAATATTTTAGTTATTGCTAGGCAGCACTTCCATAGCATCAAGGCTTTCTCTGTTCCTCCCCGCAGCGAGCAGGCTGGGGGTGGGCAGGAGGCTGGGGCGGGACAGAGCCAGGACGGCTGACGCAGCGGACCGAAGGGATCTTCCATACTGTCCAACAGCACGCTCAGCAGTAACACTGGAGTAGGGTCTTTCCAAAGTAGCTGTCGCTCAGAGACTGGCTGGGCATCAGTCTGCTTGTGAGAGGTGGCGAGTGATTGCCTTGGTGTCACTTGCTTTTTTCCCTCCTCTTTCCTTCACTTTAATGAAACTGTCTTTATCTTGATCCACAAGATAAAGATTCTTCCTTTGGCTGTTCCGATTCTCTCTCCCATCCCGCTGAGGGCTGAGGAGAATGAGTGAGGAGCTGGTAGGTGCTTCGTTGCTGGCTGGGGTCAGCAAACTCCAGGGCTTTGTACATCAAACTCCAGGGTTTGTTAATGGCCACTTTCAGCTTTTGCTGTTTGCCGTGTTGTTTATCACTTGTTTCTTCTTTTCCTGTAGGAGTTGTGATAAAAGCACCTGCCTTGAGTCTAATCTGGTGTGTTTGGTCCATGTATTGCTGCCATCCCAACACTCTGGGAATCATCTCATGGAGTCAATTAACAATTACACCTTTCTCCTCTTCTTCTCCAGGAGCAACGTTGTAGAGAAATTACGAATGGTAGCTCCTCCTCCAGGGTGTATGCTTCCTGCCGTGTTGCAATGGCCCTTCAGTTTCTCAGACTTCCCTGCATGACCAGAATGCTCCCATTATGTGGAAAGATTACAGCTGTCAGCCAGGAGAGCAAATTATCACATGGTTGCTCTGCCACTGGGATACTGAGGCCCATAGTCAGAAATTAGAGGGTAAGGAAGCCCAGTAGCTGGGATCCTTAACAAAAGACCAGGGAATCAGCAAAGGGACTGGAAAAGGGGCAACAATCCACAGTCTCCGGAGGCAGTTCCTCTTGAGCGTGAAGGCAAGGTATCCCCTCAAGGAACATGTGAAAGCTACTAAGGCAAGTAAGACCACCATTAAGGAAGGTATCCTGTATCGGAGGGAATTATTGGTGGTGGGGGTGATTTACAGCAACCTGGACAACAACCAGTCCTCCAAAGACCTGTACAAAATCCAGTGCACGTGGTCCATGTGGCGGAAGCTCGTATGAAACACACCAATACTATATGCAGCACCCTGGTGATAACAGACTGGACGGACATCAAGGTACCAACTGTAGATAGACTGGCCTCTGGCAGCTGGAAGAGAATCTTGCTTCCTCCCCAAATCCTTGGGCCTGCATCTACCTTGTGCTGTCTACCTTGTCCTGCCTCTCAGAGGATCCTTCTGTTGTGGAGTCTGTGCTGAAGAACAGCAGGTGTTGATTGCTACCATGAAGGTGCATGGTCGACAGTATCACACCAACTGAGAATTCCTGGTCGTCACATATGAGCTAATTAATTGACGAGAGAGACAAGAAGTGATCAGCAAGACTCGTCCACCCTTTAATCGTCCCACGGCCGGCACAAAAGTCTGATGGTGGGTAGAGGCTAACAGTGGACTACCGCAGTCTGAACACTCATGCCACCATTGTGTGCTGCTGTACCGGCCATGCTAGAACTCCGATATGAACTGGAGTCAAAGGCAGTCATCAAATGGTACGCTACAAATGACGCTACCTACGTGTTTTTCTTGATTCCTTTGGCAGCAGAACGCAGGCCACAGCTCCCTTTCACATGGAGGGGTGTCCAATACACCTGGAATTGACTGGCCCAGGTATGGAAGCACAGCACTACCATTTCAGCTCCGCGCTGGTGAGACACCACCTGCAGTACTGCATCCAGCTTTGGAGTCCTCAGCACAAGAAGGATGTGGACCCATTGGAGCAGGTCCAGAGGAGGCCATGAAGATGATCAGGGGGCTGGAGCACCTCTCCTATGAGGACAGGCTGAGAGAGTTGGGGTTGTTCAGCCTGAAGAAGAGAAGGCTCCGGGGAGACCTTATAGCAGCTTTCCAGTATCTGAAGGGGGCCTACAAGAAAGCTGGGGAGGGACTTTTTACAAGGGCACGTAGTGATAGGACAAATGGTAACGGCTTCAAACTGGAAGAGGGTAGATTTAGATTAGATATCAGGAAGAAATATTTCACAATGAGGGTGATGAGGCACTAGAAAAGGTTGCCCAGGGAAGCTGTGGATGCCTCATCCCTGGAGGTGTTCAAGCCCAGGTTGGATGGGGCTTTGAGGTTAAAGCACGGTCAAAGGATCTGCACAAGAGATCCAGTTTGGGGGAATGAAATGGTAAGACAGACATCATATCCCAATGGATGTGATCAGTAATAGAACGGCCATATTCCCACCAGTTAACAAATAAGACAGACAAGCTTTCCTAGGAATTGTGGTTTTCCGGAGAACGCGTATTCCGGGTTACAGTCAGATTGCGAGTCCTCTGTATCAAGTGACATGAAAGAAGAACTATCTCAATTGGCATCCTGAGCACTGACAAGCCTTTGAACAGATCAAACAGGAGATGTGCGGTAGCCCTTGGGAGAGTTGAGCCCTCGGCCTCAACCAAAGCCTATGGTAGAAAGCACTCAGACAGACCCAAGGTCAAGCTCTAAGCTTTTGGTGCCAAGGGTACAGAGGATCCAGGGTACTGGGTTTATTTCTAGCTTCCTCTATTGTAGTATTTCCACAGTTCAGTAGAGAAGCCACCTCTAGAAACCGTATCAGGAACACCTGCCACAAGCATACAGTATAAACACTTGGACCGACCGAGGCCCAGCTGGGGGGGGCAGAAAGGAAGGGCCGGGCAGGATTTCATCCCTGCTGTTCTTCCAAGAGACGCAATTAGAGTACTGGCTAATGCAATCAGGGCACACAAAAGTCTTTGGGTTTATATCTAATTCCCCACGCCCCCCAAAAACCCCACCCAACCCATCCATCTTTCCAGAGCTTTCTAAAGTAGTTATTAAGTAATACCAGCTAACCATAAGAGAAAAGCACCAACATTTTTCTCGCCTCAAGTGAAATGTGACACAATGTCCAGCATGGGAGTTTTTCGTGCCAAATCCATGGCTAATAAAAATACATCTGCACTACTGCATTTTGTACCTACTTTTTTATTCCTGAAAAAGTGTAACCCATCCTTCTAGGCAATGTTCTCTCCAAATATCAAATAAAAAGTAAAGCAGGCACTTCAAGAGTAGTTGGTGCTAGACAAGCTATTAAGACAGGTGGCATTCAAAACACAGTTATGCTAAGGTATCTCCGTACTTCTACCTTGCCTGCACTGCTGCAGAAACAGCACAAAGCAAAGAAAACAGGTTGAAGTTAAATGATACACAAGAAGTATCAAACAAACTTTACCTTTGAACATGAATTAGATTTTTCCTGTTAATTCCTCCTCACAGGCTCAGTTGCAACTTCAGCACATGCCAAGGGTAAGGGCTAGCATGGAGATCTCCTTCTGGTAGCAGATGATATTTGTTGACTCTTGCTTGTACCACAGCTACAGAGAAATAAACTGTGAAAGAAATTGGAAACCAGTTGATTTCACTGTTCCCCAAACGAAACACAGCACAGAGTCCTTTCCTACTCCTGGTTATATTTAACCTTAAAAATGGAATGCCTTTGCTTTCTTAGAAATTGCTTCTTTCTGCACATACACATCCCAGGTAGAACACAAACATCATTTACTTCCTGCCCCAGGAGGGTGGGCTCCTTCCCAGCCTCATCCGCCAGGACTGCCTGCAAAACCCAACTTACTCCAACAAATTGGAAGTGTGTGGGGGGGTATGGTTACACAATTACACGGTTTTCAGTGCCGAGGCAGATTACGCTGTTGCTAAACCTACCCACTTCACAGCCTTCTGGCCCCCACGCTGTACCGCTACATGTTTTATACCCCTTCTACATTTATGCTTTTACACTATTTATATAACTCTATCATTATGTTGCATCCACATTAGGATAGCAGGGGAGGTGATCCTTTCCCCCTGGTCGGCCCTGGTGAGGCTCATCTGGAGCGTTACGTCCATTTCTGGCTCGCCAGCACAAGACAGACATGGGCATACTGGGGCAAGTCAAAGGACCACAAACTGCCCATCTGCATCACCGACGGACAAGGGAAACACTTCTAAAATGTAACATAATGAAGATGTAGTAACAGAAGGAAAGCTGGAAATGGCGAGGAGGCTAGTTAAAAAAGGAATGCAGACACTTCAGGAAGAGAACTGCCTTAGTGGATTTATGGCCAAATTTGGCATCTAAGCTTCGTAGCAACTAAATCTGTTTCAATGCAAATGCAGAACAAAAATGCTTTTATTTTTAAAAAAAAACACAACCTCTTATACTGTACTAAACAGCAATAAGATCCATACAAAAAGACCACAAGAAACTGAATACAATTAATTTCTTTAGTGACTAGAAGAAATAATGAAATATATCCTAACCAGCAGGATGGAAGCATACGGATCAAGCTAAAAGAACCTGCCACAGGTGAATGATACAAAGCATTAGTGAATCTCAGATAACAATCAGAAGTGACTCAGTAGTATAATGACTGCTAATTTAAAAGGCACCAGCTGGGCACTCAAGTACAGTCACTATGTGCGGGGGCTGGACTGCTCATAAATTCTGAAAACTGAAGTGCATATCAGTCTGAAGAAGTCAATTCATGAGTTGTCTCAGTATCAGCATTACTTCAGTATTTTTAACAGCGGTATTGAAAAGATACCCTTTTAAGACCAGAAGACAAGACCACCCATCACCTCAGAATTGCCTCTGGATTACATGGTCATCAGAACCGTACAGTAGCCATGTCAACAGACACATTTCATTCTTAACTCATCCCAGCAAAGGTTGTGTAAGCTGCCTATGAAGATCTTGTCTACAAGAGGTTCTTTCTGGTAATGCAGAAAGGCTTCTGTCTATATACGTAAAACTGGTAGTATCTGTGCATTGACAGCTGATGAAAACACAGCTCACGTGCAACAGCGCCAGAGATAAGGCTCGCCATTGTTTTATTGAAAAACAGTAACTTAAAATGAAATACTACCCAGGTTCCATTATATAATGATAAATGGCTGTACAGGTAGAAACCACCACCTTGTGTTGGGTGCCAAGGAAGAACACCCAATCCAGACCCTCCAAATCCAGGGCAGTGTGAGGAATACATTTTCTAGTCCAATGCTCCCTCTGTACCTGTGCGCTATGCTGTATTATTCTCTAGGCTCTGGGTCCTGCAACCGTGCTTACAACACCTGCACAAAAATATCCACGCTATTTCATTCTTCCTGGTACTCATCAGACCTAAATGAACAGGACAACATAGATTAATAGCGTTTATTCAGACAGATGTGTCTGAAAAGATGGAAGAATCAATGACGAAACATGTTAATGAACATTAAAAATTAAAGCAAACAGAACAAACCCACCAGTGATTACCTGAAGTAACACTGGTTCACTGTATTGGATTACTTAAAAATGACATAAGATCTACAGGACTGTTCTGACTGGAGATGGACTCCTGCCGTTTCCACGCGAAGTCCAAATTTCAACAGCGCTGAATTAAGCTCATCCAATGCTGTAAGAGACAACTAATCTCTGCTACACACGCAGCTGTGGAAACTCATTCCACATGTGTTGGTAAGGCCTCACAAAGTCCCTAAAATTTATAAACTGAACAGGGTGCTACCAAACCCACAAATACTAACAGCTCTTGTAAAAAGCCAACCAAACAAGAAAACACAAAAACGCCTCAAAGACCCACTCCCCCCAACTCTCTCAAAACCTCAAATACTAGGTTTCCTACTATAATAGTATTTTACTAACTGTTTACTAACTACTAATCGTGTACTAACTATTTTTCTTTTTCTCATACAGCAAATGTCACCTCTCCACCCCAATTTATAACCCCAATTCTCACAGGCGGTCTGGCTCTTACTTCTATTACCTCACCCTGAAGAAAAACCTTTATAAAAAGCCTGAACTATGATGGTCTGCACTCTGAAAGCAAGGAGCAGAGTTGGTTGGATCCTCAGAATCACAGAATGGTAGGGTTGGAAGGGGCCTCTGGAGATCATCTAGTCCAACCCCCCTGCCAGAGCAGGGTCACCCACAGCAGGTTGCACAGGAACGCGTCCAGGCGGGTTTTGAACGTCTCCAGAGATGGAGACTCCACCACCTCTCTGGGCAGCCTGTGCCAGGGCTCTGCCACCCTCAAAGTAAAGAAGTTCCTCCTCATGTTCAGATGGAATTTTCCTGTGTTCCAGTTTGTGCCTGTTGCCGGGCACCACAGAAAAGAGTCTGGTCCCATCCTCTTACTACCCACCCTTTAGATATTGATAAGCAATGATGAGATTCCCTCTCAGTCTTCTCCAGGCTAAACAGCTCCAGGTCCCTCAGCCTTTCCTCATAAGAGAGATGCTCCAGTCCCCTGATCATCTTCGTAGCCCTCCGCTGGACTCTCTCCAGTAGCTCCTTGTCTGTCTTGAACCGGGGGGCCCAGAACTGGACACAGCACTCCAGGGGTGGCCTCACCAGGGCAGAGTAGAGGGGGAGGATGACCTCCCTCACCTTGCTGGCCACACTCTTTTTAATGCACCCCAGGATACCATGTATACCTCCTTGTATATACATTTGAATTAGCACTATTTTTTTCCCCAGAGGAAGTTGTTTTCTCAGCTCTCTAGAATTTAGGCCGGGGGGGGGGGCACAACAAACCAAAACCCAACAACAATAATAAAAATGTTTTAAAAAAAAGCAATGTATTTGCAAGAAAACTACTATTAACTGTGAAAACTCACCCGGATGGAATAGTAAAAACCACTAAGCAAGAAAAGAAAAATTGTAAAGAAGGAGGCAGTGACTGAGAAGCCATATGGCTACCAGACTTACTGTTCTCACCAGATAAGCACAGTCTCTCCTCACTACAAAACCACCACCACCACCTCTGCTCCGACGGCTAGTCAAAGCTTTAACACAACTTACGCTTTAAATAAACAGACTTGGAGGAGATCTAACACCCCTGGTGGTTAACAGCATAGGCACACATACACACTTGCAGTTTTCCTTTCAAATGCGTCACGCATGATACACAAACAGCACTTTGAACTGAATGTAAATGGAAGCATCTTGACCCTCAAAACACAATGAACATCTTGGTTTTCACCCACTTGCTAGCCAGATTTCTTCCCTAAATGATTTCTTACTTATACAATGCAAAAACAGGCAGTGAAAGGGGATTATTTGCTCTATATTGTAAGAAAAAGCATGTTTAAAGTATTTAAAGAAGAGATACTGATTGCTTCTAAATGTTAAGATGGGTTAATAGGACTTGAAATCAATTTAATACAATCTCATTTATATTTGATCTTTTCTACTCCTTTAAGTACCTGTCTCTTAAAACTGCGCCCTACTTGGAAGTAAACATTCTTCACCTGAATGTAAATTTGACTTCTTCAAAATCAAATGGCTTCATGCAGTTAAACAATATGAAGATACTTTTTTCCAAATAGGCGGAAAGAAATGCGTAGGGCTAACTAATGAAGCAAAAGCAAGCGTGTTGTAACAAATCCCATGCCTCCAGAATACAAATAGCGGACAAAATAGAAGTGAGGAACAGAAAGAAAACCACACACAAACAGCGCACAGAGGACAAACCCTCAGGAAGACACAGTGATGAAACCGCAACTTCGACCTTTCGTAATTTTCAAAGGAAAGATGAAATAAGCACTACTGGCAACATGCCCAGTCTCAGTGCTCAAGGAAGCCAGTGGACAGACACTCACCAACTGCATTACACCAGTTCCACCCCCCC
>VYZM01020357.1:504337-571896 GCA_013398915.1 Dromas ardeola
TTGGAAGTTTTTCCTTCTCAGAAGCTATCAAAATCTAAGGCGATGAGCCAGTGAAGAGTTAACCAGGAGAAGACTCAATTAGGACTGCCCTTTCCTTTCATGGAAAAAAGGTACAAGGCACATGAAGCAAGAAGGAACACTACTTTATTTCATGGGATTTATTTATTTATTTATTTTATTTATTTTTAAAAGAAACAGCATTTCTCCTCTTATATAATCTACTCCTAAGTCTAAGTCCTGATGCTTGCAAATACATCATCCAATTACTATAAGCTCCACATTATTATTTTAAAAGGCACTTAGAATCAGTGTTACTGTTTCTGGTTTTTTTAATCCATTCACAAAACTCATACGCTTGTAACGAAGCCCAGCTTTATCAAACTCAGGATTTAACAGATACCTGCCCAAATCCTTTCATCATGGAAAACATTCCTTCCAGTAATAGTTTTAAACCAGGCAGAAACATAACAAGGTCCCCATTTTTATGAATTTGTGAGAGCTATGATAGGAAAACAGAACATTATATCATTTCTCATTAATTCCTAGAATACATACGGAAATAACCAAATCTCAGTAGATAATAGCCCTTATACAAAGCATCCCAGTTGTCTGTATAAGAACTCAACTGTAACATGAAGGGTTTGTGAGCTAATATATAGTACTTTATAAGATTCCTAGCTTTTTTCTTTTCCTTCACCATGATATATTTTCATGCAAGAATCATACATCTGACCAAAGAATTATCTTCAATTCTTTGTTGGAACTTACTTATGAATGTACCACATCACAAATACCCTTGTACAGGAGTAGATTATTTTAAAGTTCAGAATAACATAAAAAGAATCATTTCATACATTGCAAAGGAAATACAAGCAGCAGTCAAACCACGTTTGCCTGTGACCCTCATCGTTATCACTCTCGCAGAACTTTAAAAAAAAAATAACTGTAAAACCCTCATCAACTTACAGAAGTAACTTTTAATAGCTCTAACACTTTCAAAGATACTTCAACTGCAAGGGATAGAAATAACCACCAAGTGTGAATAAGCCTCAATGTGTCCATGAATACCATGTTAACAAACTGAAATAGCTACGCTACGAAACTCCTGTTAGCTACGGGGAAATAACTAAAGACTCTGTTATGCAGCCTTCAAAATCAAACGATGGTATTTCTGCTAAGGAGACATATCTTTTAGCACCGCCCGGGAAATAATCAAGCATTAAATGTATATCCCTTTTTTCAGATACATATTAACAAACAACGATTGAAATACTTTTATAGTTTTGTTCAATGCATCAGCTGCAGAGAAAAATAAACCCTTTCCATCCAACACTCGACCTACTGCTTCAGTTGAAAGAGGACTTAATGTTATGTGCTTGCAGTACATACATATATTTTTTAGTAAATCACAATGTACCATGTAAACTATGCTAAAAATTATTCCATTTAGTTTGCTGTCGTAAATAGGTGATCTGAAAGATTACCATGGATACTATGGTTGTTAGGGCACCAGGAAATGCATGTAGCTCAGCCCTTTTTGGCATCTGTCACACACACACGGCAGCTTCCAGAATTTATTTAGTTTTCTGGGCGTTTGGAGTTTTTTTTTAACCGTTTTTATCTGTTTTACTGAAGACTATCTTTAACTTGATAGTACAGTATGTAAAACCTCAAGCTTGTACGTAACTCGCAGTGAGATTTACAGCAGTTACTGCTATCCCTGCCCACAATGTCTTCAGTCACTCTGTGAAATGGAAGTTCTTCCATACAAACAGCTGTACACCTGACTAGTGTATGGCAGATGATCACCATAATCTGTGAAGGAATCGAACATTAAGGCTAAATTCAGATCTTAAGAACTTGGTTTTGTTATTATGAATAGTCCTTCTGAAGGAGCCTTGTCCCTTCTCTTTACCCCCTGACTACTAGTGTAAGCTCAGGCAAAGGTTAGCTGCTGCGAATACCCAGGACAAGATCAACCTTAAAGATCGCTTACTCTGGCTCTTGTGTTCCCCTGAACAGTGGGACAACAAACTGAAGAACGCTCCCCATATGACCGCAACTTGGTACATGACAAATTATACAGAGATGTAAATATACAGAATAAAATTAACATTGTCTATCAAAAGATTCAGAGTGCAGAGTAATCTCAGCTGCAATTCCTTTATAATTCTGGGGACAAATCCTGAATCTACCTTTTTACGTTTGCATGGTCCCTGCAATACCTTCTGTGTGAAGTTAGCAAAGAAAATGAGGAAACACAGATTAAAGATGCTACATATATATTTCAAAACAAAGAACTTGAGATCAAACAGGTCTTTTGAGAGTAAGAAGGAGTCTTTGCAAAATCAGCTAAGGCCAGATGCCAGAGTAGTTCTTCATTAAGAATGAATATTCACAGTAACTTTCTCAGTTGTTCCCTATTTTTGTCTGACATTTCAAAGTAAACGCTGACAAGGTGCTGAAGAAGCTTCCTCCCCTCAGTTTTTAGAAGTACCTCAATTCTCTCCTGAGACTGCCATGCAATCCTTGTCCTGAACTCCAAAGGGATCCCATTTTCCACCTCCACTTCTGACACAGGACTGAAATAGCTCCTACAATCTCTCCAGCAGCTCAGGACCAGCCGCACAGCGCTGAGAACCTTCCCTGCTGATGTTCTGTGGAACCTGGACCAGCGTCCCCCCACAACACCTCAAGTGTGTGCTCACTTCCACGGTTTTTGTTTCATGCATGCAGTCTGAAGTAGTTTTAGGACAAAACAAAAGCATTATCTTGTATAACATCAGTTTTGAGCTTAGTTTCTGGTTAAGACCAGGCTTCTTCAGTGCAAGTTCTGCATTCAGAACAAGCCCTTACCTACAGTTACATTGCCCAGTGGTTCTTTGCAAAGAATTCATTTAATTCAAGCCACATATGAAGGAAGAGTTGTCTCTAATAATAAGGAAACAGTAACATTTAAGAAGTAGTAACAGGATCACCTGAAGAAAGAGGTTTTTATGTTAAAGATGGCCACCATCAGTATGTAGGTCCTATTAAAGAGAAGTGAAAAGCATCAAACAAATGATTAGCTATGGCTAGTGGCTCTGCTGTGTCCTGCAGATGTCCATGTTGAACGCTGCCAGGGGAGGGTGCGACGTTTGACACACAGCATCGGTCCAGAGCTCACCTACAGAAGGTCTGGGACTGGCTGATGTTCCATGTTCTTGCAGGCACCTTTGACAGTTACATTATTACCCAGAGTAAAGCAACACTTTGATGATCTAACTTTTTAATGACCCGTTCTTGGAGCACGGTCTGAAGTGCTAGCATAAACAGACTTTCTCTTTGTACCGAACCTTCATCGCGTGAAATCTCTTTGTAACCACTGTATGAGAAACATCTATCGCTTTATCTATTTCCTAAATCTCTACAGTCTGTCACAAGTCACTGATGAAGGAAAAGATCTGTCCTCTAGCTAGAGGAATTCTTATTTACCCTGACCAGTGGTTCTGCCACGTGAGAAATGGAGCACATTCTTCCCCTCCTTGGCTTATGCTAGTTTGACTCAGAAAACGTGTGCAGTGGATTGTGCTGACAGGGATATGACGGCAGAAGCTTAAAGGACATCAAAAGTATTAGCATGATGAGCTTTTTATAAATAGTCTTACGGATACAATTCTCCAAGCATCCTTTATCTTCTTGTACACAAAGATGAAAGAAAGGTTTGAATGCTTACTTGTATGTCGAGTGCACGATCAACACATTAAGAGTTCAGTATAGTCTTTTAAAAAGGAGTCTTCAGCATATTCATGCCTTGAGGTAGGCAATGCAGCTGCTATTTTAAACACAAGGCTTCACTGTCTGTTACTCTTCACTTTGCATTGCTCCTAACATCACCGCAAAACACAAAACGGTGATTTTTCCACGTCCCCCTTAAAAATACTGATCCCACCAATTGGTTCATCCAACAGCTGCAGTGACAGACTGATGGGAAAGCTCCCCCTCTCGCAAGTACTCTAAAAATAACGGCAGAATTGAACTTCTGAGATTCAGATTATGTACAAAAAGCAAGTCCTTAGATGTATTATAATGGAGAAAGGACAGCAAGTCACTAGCTCGCGAGGCAGTCATGTAACCTGCTGGACTTCCACAGTAAGCACATCAGCTCAGTGTATACAGCAGCTAGGTAACCTACAGCAGGGAAGAGCTCACGTGCTATTCCGCAAAACAGAACTGGTGATTTCCCCCAGCCCTGTGACTCCCATCCTCATTTCTGTGAAACATGAAGTTCCTCAGTTATTGCATTTCGTTTGGAAAACTAAACCAAAAAGAATAGAAGGCTTATTTCTTTTTCTTACTAAAAACTATGCTTTAACGTCATCTCCAAGATTTTTCGAACAACTAGAGAAGCAAGGGAGAAAATAAAGGTATGAGACACAGAATCTGGAATGATTCATTTCACAACATTTTGAAGATGCATAATTTAAGTATCACAACCGTGTGTTTCATTTAAACTACGTAATTGACAGCCTGTGAAGAAACCATTAGGAAAACTGAAACCCATGCATCAGACAGATCTAGAGAGAAAGCACTCCTCCTCCCATTTGAGTAGTACAGAGCAACATATCACAGATGCAGAATTAAAGGCCATTGAACAACTCCGTAACGATGGACCGGCTGAGCCACAGCTTTGTCATGTAGCTGGTCAGAACTTCAGTCTTGAACACCTCCTCAGCTCGGGCTGCCAAGCTGTAGGAAAGTCATGCAGTGAAGGTCATGCGTCACATTTCATACTGAGAGTGAACTGAAATATGACTATAATCACTTATAATGGACACTAACCTGTTTTAAGTACTCTGAAGACACTCATTTCTACAGTCCCTACAGCAAGATTAAAGCACAATTCTTCTAAATCACATTCAGTGGTTGGAATCTTGGCCTATGTTAAAAATCTGCAAGTTAGTATCAGGGTTAGGGGAAAACACCATGGCTTTTTCAATTACGGGTTATTTCTAGAACTTTCTGCCAGGGTAGGGGAGGACAGGAAGGTGTAAGCACTTCATTTTCAATGCCAACTCAACAGATCCCTTTTCATGGTGGAAAGGGGAAAATGTGGCAAGTTTTGTTCAACTATCTAAGCAGAAAAGTACCAACTCTGAATTAAGTGCCGGAAGAAATTGCTGAGAGACATCCTACTGCAGTCGAAAAGATCTCTCTTTTGAGTCCTAGGGAAAGAAATAATAGGTATCTGTACAGAGTGAGGAGCGACGTCTGAGAACATTTTGCAATAGGCCAAACACCTCAGGTTGGCCTGCGGGAAAGAATTCTATTGATATACAATATATTTCTTAAAGAGGAGGGGGGATTTCTCTGTGACCAACAACCACATGCAGCTACAGTTGCACTGGATGAAAAGTGTGCCTGACGGTTTAGTTTGTTTGGAGGAGTGCTCTAATTGAAAGAATCAAATCAGGGTTGACCTACAGATCAAACCTACCGACAGAAGGTGGGTTTGCGAAGCTACCTCTGACAGAGAACTTCTAGCAGAGGCAAAGCTTCAGATTTCCTGATTCTGGCCATTTTTTTCAGGTAAAAGTGCTGTTGAGGAACCAGTCTTGCCAGAAGGAGGGACTGGAGTCCCCCACTGCCAGGCCATCTCACGCCGTACATCTGGGGTTACTTCCACGTCGCTGATTTGACTACGATCTGTTCTAAAACTGACTGAAACTCACCCCAGTGGGGTGTGGTAGCCCCTGAGGATGTTGGCAGCATTAGTCCTGTTCAGATGAGGAGCATATATTGATTTACATGCTGCTGTGAACTATCAGTATAGAAGTGATTAGAGAAGACAAGACATATGCTAATTATATTTTTCAAAACTTGCCAGAGAGAGACCTCTCTCAGTCCAATTAGAGGTATCCTGGGGGACAATACAAAGAGGTGAAAACTATTTTCTTCAGTGAAGTAACTGAACAGCGAGCTTGGTCATTTCTGCCTTTGTCCTGGCTTATCAAAGAGTTGGGGTTTTTTGTTTTGGGGTTGTTTGGGGTTTTTTTGTTTGCTTGTTTTTTCCAAATGACAACACGAAACATGCAGTTCTTTAAAAACAAAGGCAAAAGTAGTACTGTACTATTTCTCTGGAGTTTTCTTGGAAACTTCTCTGTTTTGTGTTGCAACTCCTTTCCAGAACTTATGCTTATACATACTAGCAAACTATATCTTTTTCAAACAAAACGTCTAGTGTGAAATTATTTAGTATTAAGAATGGCTGTTCATCAAAACTTAAAGAAAATATAAGATGCCCTAAGCAGCAAGAAAATCCCTTCTTCACTTAGTCAAATCAATTTGGTAACAATCTGTACATTTTCTCTCACCACAAATAAGCTATAGCTACCCCTACAGCCGTAAAAATTTATAATCTATATTATTTTATCATTTGTAATTATAAATTTATATATAATCTATAATTTTATCTATAATTATAAATTTATAATTTTTCCTATAATTCAGGCAATAATCATAATTAGCAGGCATTAGGCTCAAGGAGGAGAACTGGAAGCTGATGAATCAAGGAAAGTGTTATAAGGAAACATCCAGAAGAATTGTACACACACAAAAAAGCATTAGCAACCAACAGATATTTGAAGTTTGATGTTAAAATAATGCGGCCTCATTTTTTGAGAGCTTTTGATCAGTTCAGACCAACTTCAACAGGATTAACGGATATTCAACATCTCCAAGAAATAGACCATTAGTTCTAATTGCCACTGTCGTCATCATCTATTATTACGTTCTATGAAAAGCAGGACACAGTTGGAGTTAAATATCAGTGTGCAAAACAGGAAATCTAGAAAGCCAGAAAAAAAAATGGAAATTGCTACTGATTGCAAAATAAGCCTGGGGGTGGGGGAATAAAATCCTTCACCACTCTGAATACTAATGTCTGCAGGCAACAACTAAAGAAAATAATTATAACCGTGCCTGGGTTTTTTTAAATGACACACCAAATTCACCTATGAAAACAGCCTCTGTAAGCTAGACGAAGAACAATCTCTTCTGAAACAAGCGGCTCATCATAGACTACTAGACTGAAAAAATCGGGGAAATACAAAAGATTTTGTATTCTCCTTGAGTCTTAGTTGACAAACGTGATGACAACATCACTCTAAGGAATTAGAACATGTTTTGCAGAGCTTACTGCAAGCTTCAGCACATAAATATCTTTCAGTTCAATCTACTGCAGAAGGAATTATATATTTTTGAAACATCTCACACATGGATTTCAGAAATACCTGTATTTTTCTCTGATTTTTATAACAAAAAAGCCCTGGAAGTAGACAGATCCATAAAACAAAAATTCCTTGAAGCTATCCAAAGTGACAGCCTCTTTCACACAATTAATTTTCTTGTCTTTCTTTTAAAGACACATTGATCAACCTCCTCTGCCTTCCTGCTGATCTGAAGCTACATGCATAGTAAAGCTGACTGGGAGTCATTGCCGATTATTTTTAGAAAATACGTATCATCACTTCGGACAATGCACACTGGCAATTTATTAGAAATTTTTCAAAGCAGCCTGGCAGAAAATTGCCCTTCCTGACTAGCAGGTCTGCTTATTAGCCAGAAAAGCAAGGAAGAAAGAAAGAATCCTGTTACTGTTGGTTCAAAATAAAAAGATCCGGAGGTGAAGCAGGAATGATTTCAACGATGATCTATAATTCCAGTTAGGTGTTATATGAAACACAAACAGCTAGGGGAGGGAATGAGAGAGAATCTATTATTTGATGCAGGGAGCTGGTCCCACAACAACAGATCTCCCAGTTTAGTTTTGCAGAAACCTATTTGAAAAAGTATGTTTTTATTGCTTATGTCAGTCACTTTGCACTAAATCAGTCCATTTGCCAGACAGCGAATATGTGCAATATTTGCTCATTTGAGCCAGCTTTTCTCTTATTTACAAATGTTTTGAAAAATCTCTTGCTTTTCTGTTTGCTGAACCAGTCAATTAGCTAGCAGTACTCTCCATTTCATGACAGAGAGAATGAGCTGATTTCTTGGAGCTGCAGTCAGTGGACACTAAAAAGCAAACCATCTATGGAGAGTTCATAATACTTTAAAATGTAAAAAGGTACAAGCTGAACTTTATCTAGTTGATAATAATTGCTTTTTTCAAGCACTAGCATCAAAGTAAAAGTGGTGGTGTCAGGAAAAGAAGGTGGTCACTACCATCAACTAGCCAAATATTTAAACTTGGATCTGAACTAAGCTCATGCCACCAGTATTTGTGTTTTAATTAATATAGAAATGGATCTGGTTATATGCAACGTGATGTATGCAACTCAAGCTACACAGCAGCTACTAGTTTCTTATGTATAACATCAACATTTTCTATGACGATCTCTAAAACTAGAGGTTTTAGGAAGGAAGAAAAACCACCACTTTCACAAATACATTTAATCCAGAAGAGATTTAGCTGCGAAGAACTTCTCGGGCTACTTCAAACAGTCCTGAACCTGACCGGTGATTTTTAATTTTTTTTTTTTTTTTTTTAAACACAGCTTTATGTGACTATGCACTCCACATACACAAATCCACATCCGCTTGATCAAATTAGACTGTCAGTCTCCTCAAGTAAAGCCATAGCCAAAAGGCCCAAAATTATGTAAACAGCCTCCAGCAGAAGGCTGACAACCTGGCTCTGTATTTTCTCTAGAATTCAAATGATAGAATTAAAAGCTCTGAGTAGCATGCCCTCAACCAGAAAGGCATTCAGAGAACTTACACTACAATTGCCATTGCTACTTACAGATAAGCAGTAAACTTGCCCGTATTACTTTACTTCTTGAAAGTCAGACGCTTTATAGAACGTCACCCCAGCTAGTGTCACCATTGAAAGCTGACCTTGGAAGTCTTCCTGTCCTATCAGTCCTTCTCCAAACCACAAGAAGAATTTACTCAGTGACAGATTTCCTCACATTGTTCTCTAGTCTTTCCATGAACTAATCTGTCCATTAAACAATACTCAGATGAAGACAAATGCATCTGTGGAAGCCAAGACTTCAGCGAGGGCCTTTTTTTCCATAGGGAGACAAAAAGTTAAGGATTAGTATAGCTGAAGTGCATTAAGTTTCTTACTGGAGAAACCTGGCTGAGGAAAGAACTTGAACTGCTAGAATTATATCATTTTGCCTTCCTGGCATGGAAAAGCAGTAACTAAGTAACGTTTGTAGTGAAAGGACTGCAGGTAGGTCAAGAGACTCACCTTACTGAGCGCAGGAAAAATGCAGAGTATGTATTGCTCTAGAGAGTGCTAACCGGGGTGAGGAAGAGCAGGGAGGAACAGCAGCCATTTCTCTTCTCCCGTATCTATACTCCAAGCAGTCTGAAAAAATACTGAGGTCTTTTTCAGCGACCCTGCTTACTGTATGTAGAGGCGTAAAGATGAAATTTGGGGTTTAGTTTTTACAGCACTTTTGCTCTCACTTCTAGGCTTGGCAACTTTCTCCTGGCCATGACTAAGCTGACTATAAAACCAACCAGCACTAACAAGCATAAGTGTGATAAGCAACATACAGTCCTGTGACCTTCTGGATTTACAAATAGCTCCAACACTTTTCAGAAACAGGAGGCACCTCTCAACGCTGCAGATGCTAATCTCTTCAGTTTTGTCTGGAGCCGTCCATCTACCTTTAGTTAATAACAGCACACAAATAGCAGCAGGCTTGGAGGCACATTCAACATCTCTGAATTCACAGAATCAATAAATCAATTCCACATGTAAAAACGTTATTTGAAAAATCCTGTCAGCTTTGCGGGAAATTGTTCTGTGAGCAGCAGAAAGGAGGAAGCCTCATTTTCTTTGGATTTCTGTCCTTTAATACCTAAACTTTTGCAGACACCAGTACATCCCAGAGTTAGTCCAGAACCATGTACGCACTAGACTGCCCAGACAACTGCTGTCCAACAGCGCAGAAAACAGTACGCGTCTAGTTTCAGTCTTTCTTCTCCACCAGCCACAGACTTTCACAAATTTTGTAAGAATTGTATGAACTTTGACAATTCTAACTATTTTTCAAATTGTACAATGGTTTCAGGGGAACTGGGAAGAACGATACACAAATGGATGAGCATAAGTCTCATTAGAGAGGCTGGTAGAAAAGCATTTCCCTTTCCGTGACGCTTGCTATCAGTTCAGGACTGCGTGCCTGTGAGTTTGCTAGCATGACATTATCCAGTGATGTCTGAGTTCAGAACTTCATTTCCAGCTCAGCATAACCCCAATTTGTAGAGGCTAATGGCAGAGTTGAAGGTTCACCCATTTAATCAGCCTTTCTTCTTACCAAGAGATGGGGAAAACACAGTGCAAGAATTGCAGAACCCCTAATCTGTAGCCAAACAAGTCAATCCGCAGATGGAGATGTGAAGTTCTCCCTGGACAGTTAATAGACGTAGACAGGCTCTACTAAGGTGTTCTAGCTGTGCTTTGGAGTCTCCATTAACTATTTTGGGAGTCTAGGTTCTTAATTCCAGGAAGACGGTTAAAGTCACATCGTATAAATACTCTGTTATATATAGTGCTTAAAAATTGCAATCAGTTTTTCAACGTTGGATGAATTCAGACATTACAAGAAACGGTAGTGTAATATTTAAATATCTGTATCAACAATTAAATACTAAATATACATATATTAGTGTTTCCTTATACTGCAGGACAGGGAGATAGTTAGGGTTTTTTTCCTGTGCAGCAGAAGTAATTTTATCGCTTTTCTTTCTTTGAAGAAGCTGACTGTGATACCTATTTATCAGTAACTGCAAGAGAAATGGGAGATTTTGTCTCACTGGTGCAAGAACATGGCCTGGAAATTAAGAGGCACAGTGCATTTCAGTTTTCACCATACCACTGTTTATCAAACCAACTTAATCTCTTATAATCCCTTTTTTTTTAATTGCTGGGCTTTTAGAAGCTGAATTTTTGGGAAGAAGAAAGCTATTCTGCATACAGCTCTGCTTAGCTCCAGCTTTCAAATAAACGTCACCTGCATAAATACTAGAATGTGTTATGCCCTTATTTCTTTCTAACGAATAAGATGTATTTTTCTGTTATTTTAAGAGGCACACTGGGAATTCCCCCAGTGCCTGTCCTTCCTATACTGCAAAAGATTTGATACAACAAATAAAGTAAGTACACAGTCATCGACTTTGTTATTTTTTGTGGCTCTCATGAGTGGTCCCAACCTCAGCAACTTACAGAGCATCCCTGTTTCACAAGAAGTATGGTAGATAAATCAGATTACATTCAAGAACACACAAGCATCCCTTAGTATTGTTAAGGTCCTGCCATTTCCTACGACAAAAGCTGTTCTTGATAACCAGGGGTAGTGACTGGCGTGCCTTCGCCCTGTAACAGATACAGAGAAGAGACAACTGGCTTCCTCTTGGGTGGCATCTCCCTTTTCATCATCACAAGAATCAGAAATGTATTTAACAAACTGTCTCGCTCCATCATAGTATCGAGCAATTCGGCAGATGCTTTCATAATCAATGAAAAAAAATTTACTGAAACGATTTCTTTGTATGTATTAAAGTATCTGTTAACAACATGTGCTGAAAAGAGTGCAAATCTTTCTTAATTTCTGCATAAAGATCATTCCCTCACAAAATAAACTACCTCACCATAAAAATTTATCTAATTACTCAGGCAACTTTTCAACCAAAGTATTTTAGTAAGACATCCTTTTAATCCCTGCCTGTTTATTAAGACAAGTAAGACATTCGTCAGTTTATTACACCACCAGTGCACAATTCATTTCTATGAAACAGCAACAATAAATAACTTAAGAACACAAATGAAACCGCCAAACCTCACAGCCTCCAGTGAAACAATATATGGAACATAATTACACGCAGTACACATTCTGCAAAGGATGTTGACTCAGTTCCAAATTTAGCAAAACATGACCAGGAAATAAATGTCTGGAACTTAACCGCAGTGTGTTTTTGACCCTTTTCAGTCTTGAAACCTACTATTTGCCAAATGTCATTTCAGCTTAAAAGTGTATTAAAAGATCCTCTAGTCTAATTTGCACTGAAACTTACTTTAGTTACTCAAAAGCATTTTAATCTCTTTAGATGAAGCTTCCACAGATTTTTAACATCCATGTGAAACCAGCATCAGCTTTTCATGCTTGAAATATATGGAGGTAGTTAAAGAAGAAATGTGAGAGGAGATGATTTACTTGGAAAGAAGTTACTTCTCTCTTCTCTATCCATGTATCGACTGGCTCCTTCCTTTAGCTACACAAACAGTACCAACTTCTCCATCCATACGCTCTCTGCCCTTATATACATCAATAAAACTGAGAGATCAGGTAAGGATAGTTTTTGTCTAATGTTACTGACGTTCTTTTTGTCTTCACAAGAGAGGCAATTCAAAACTGCATTAATTTACTTATAACTATGTGCATCTGAATGAACTTAGGCTGGGCTATAGTTTGGTTCTGCAATGCTAAAAATTTATTACAGAGCCCATGCAGCACCTGGAACAGATGACATACTTATTTTGAACTTTTCTGATTTTAAAGGTTTAATACATTGAAAACTTGGAGATTCTAATCACCTTATCTAAAATGGTCCTACTTCAAGAGAGACAAAGATCATATTTTCATCAAGTAGCCACTGTCCACCAGCTTAGCCTGTAGACACTGTGCCAATATGCGCATCATATTAACAACAGTAAAAACAGTGGAATGGAAATTCTCATGGACTTCGTGCTAAATAACTGCAAGAGGAGCGTTTAAGTACTATAAAAGTCTTTATACTGCATGAAATGTTTAAACTGTATCCTTCTACTGCTCTATATTGATTATTTTCATGTTACAATAGGTTAAGGCCTTTCTGCATTTCTTTTTAGAATGACAGACTCTTCCTCTAAACTGAAGCAGTCAGTATTTTTTTTCTTAAAAATACATCCTGATGGTTGGACTGTCCAGTGAGAACACATTATTTTTTTCAAGCATACATTTAATTCTTTTCATCCAGATCTAGAACTACCTACCTTGGAAAAAACACAGCTTTACTGTCAAAAAAGAATCTTCAAGACAAACAAAAATTTCCTGGAATTCCATGAGAACCTACCTTGGACAGAACTGACCAAGACATGAATTTTTGTTTGGATACACTGGCCTGAAAAGCTGTGTGAAGTCTGTGCCTCACAGACATGGCTTCTTTCAGCGGAGAAAAACACCATTTACACAGTTTGTAAAAAAGAGGATGAACCCCATTTCTCACTATGGAACAGGGCCTAAAACTATTTTACTCCTGGTAATTAGCAAAAATATTTTGGTTTTGTGAGGACTGAGTAAAAAATTAGTCTAGTTCACACTGTTAAAATAATTAATGAAACCTGTAAAGGCATATACCAGAGGTAAAGAGCATGAACTAGAATGTTTATGTTTTCTACATTTGAAAAAGCAAAGCTACATGTTTGCACTCACTGACAAAAGGTACCTCGTACAACAACAATATTGTTGTTACTATGGAACAAAATTATCTCATAAGAGACAGTTATTAAAATAACCAATCCACCTAGCAATTAAATCTCAAAATGACAGAGCATTGCCTGTAATTAAAACACACTTGTACGTCTACCCACGTTAGGCAGAGCAGCCCAAGTATCCTAATACAGCAGTTAGCCTTTATTAATTGTATCTTAATGAGGATTCCTAAGACAAATTGAATATTGAAATTCAAACAGACTACAATCAAATGGTACATAGACTTAAATTAGCTGAAAATTAACAGTAACTGCCAAATGATGAATTCAAGAGTAAGCTGCCTGTAGTGACAGGTAACGTGTCCTAGTTCTTTGCAAAACCAAATGCCACTGCTCTATAATAAGCCAACATACTTCTGTAAAAATACTGCCACAGCAATAGCCAAGATGACACTTAAATAAAACGGAGTAACATTTCTCTCCTATCACTCTGACTACAAGTTATATTAACTGCATCAGAAAATTAATTTCTCGTTACAGGAAAGTTCTGGGACATCGCCTTTTTTGGGATGTAAGCAGTTTCCTAAACAACTTGTAAGGGGCAGTTTGTTATACTTGGGGTGGTGCCATCATAGAATCATAGAATCACTCGGGTTGGAAAAGACCCCTGGGATCATCAAGTCCAACCATCAACCCCACTCCACAAAGTTCATCCCTACACCATAGCCCCCAACACCACATCTAAACGACTCTTCAACACATTCAGGGATGGTGACTCCACCACCTCCCTGGGCAGCCTGTTCCAGTGTCTGACCACTCGTTCTGTGAAGAATTTTTTCCTAACGTCCAGTCTAAACTTACCCTGTTGCAGCTTGAACACCAGCCCTGCAGGAGACAACAGACGTCTGATGAAGATGTGTAAAACAAACTAGAAGTTATCAGAATTCTTTGCAGAGGATGAGCCCAGAGCAGGCACTGGGGGGACGGTGAGAGACACTTGGGCTTATTTACAAACCAGAAAACCCCCTTTCCAAAGCAGACATTGAGCTTAGTAGGAATCATAGAATGGTTTGGCTTGGAAGGCCCTTTAAAGCCCACCTAGCCCAACCTCCCCAGCCATAAGCAGGGACGCCTTCAACTAGATAGGCTGCTCAGAGCCTCGTCCAACCTGACCTGGAATGTTTCCAGGGATGGGACATCTACCACCTCTCTGGGCAACCTGGGCCACTGTCTCCCCACCGTCAGCATAAAAAAATTCTTCCTTTTATCTAGTCTAAATCTTCCCTCTTTTAGTTAAAGCCATTACCCCTTGTCCGATCGCAACAGGCCCTGCTAAAAACTTTGTCCCCATCTTTGCTGTAGGCCCCCTTTAGGTACTGAAAGGTCACAATAAGGTCTCCCCGGAGCCTTCTCTTCTCCAGGTGAGCAACCCCAACTCTCTCAGCCTGTCCTCATAGGAGAGGCGCTCCAGCCCTCTGATCAGTTTTCATGGCCCTCCTCAGCACTCGCTCCAACAGGTCCACATCCTTATGTTGGGGGCCCCAGAGCTGGATGCAGCACTGCAGGGGAGTCTCATCAGGGCGGAGCAGAGGGGCAGAATCACCTCCCTTGACCTGCTGGCCATGCTGCTGGGGATGCAGCCCAGAATATGGTTGGCTTTCTGGGCTGCCAGTGCAGAATGCCGGCTCATGTCCCGATTTCATCCACCAATATCCCCAAGTCCTTCTCAGCAGGGCTGCTCTCCATCCCTTCATCCCCCAGCCTGTATTGATACCGGGGGTTACGCCGACGTAGGTGCAGAGCCCTGTACTTGGCTTTGTTGAACCTCAGGAGGTTCATACGGGCCCACTTCTCCAGCCTGTCCAGGTCCCTCTGGTTGGCATCCCGTCCCTCAGACGTGTCAACGGTACCACTCAGCCTGGTGTCATCCGCAAACTTGCTGAGGGTGCACTTGTTCCCACAGTCTGTGTCATTGATGAAGATATTGAACAGTACTGGTCCCAGTACGGACCCCTGAACCCCCACTCATCACCAGTCTCCATCTGGACATTGGGCTGCTGACCACTAACCCCTGCGGATGCAACTATCTAACCAATTCCTCACCCACCGAACAGTCCACCCATCAAATCCGTCTCTCTTCAGTTCAGAGAGAAGGATGTTGTGGGGGACCATGTCACAGGCCTTACAGAATTCCAGATAGAAGACACCTGTAGCTCTTCCAGGACCTGAAGGGCTTACACAGCACAGGGTACAGCTTCAAGCCAGCAACACCACAGCATCTGTGACTTCAACCTTTAGCCATCTAAGCCAGGGCTTTCTTTTCCCAGTCATGCATGAGGGGACACACAGAGAAGTAAGTTCGGTAAAGGCGGCAAAATTAATATCCAAGACGGATCAATTTTTGCAAGAAATTACTAAATGCTTAGAAGTGAATTTTGCCATCAAAAGATTTTTAGATTGGCAATGTAAGGTGGAATAACAGAACATTTCTTTTCCTCCTTTTTCCTCAGATCTGCAGGTTCCCTGGTCTACTCTAATTTCGTACTCTTCTAGTCCTCGAAAGGCAAAATCTACAAAAGTATACTGTACAATTAGATACTTCAGATGCCTACATGAGACACATCAGGTAGATTTGGTTTAGATTAGATACATGACAGCTAATAGCACACAGAGTGCTAACTGGTATTACCTGAAATCAAGGTTGGAGAAGGTAAACCACATGAGCCATGCAATGTTCTGACTCCTGAGAACCAAGTTTAGAAATTTTTTTCAGTTAAACTCGGCCCAAAATGTGGAAAGATTAGAGTTTAACTTGTCTTATGCAGGCACTGCTTATCTCCGTTTGACCACTATCACTAGCAAGAGACTGGAATTGGCTGGAGGCACTGCCCCAAATAAAATAATCACTTTTAAAAGATTAAAGAAGCCATTAACGTGGATTGACTTTGCCCCAGCAGACCAGAGCAATGCAATCTGTTCGGCACTGGTGATCTGGCAAGGACAAGTAAAATTAGTCTGACATCCGAGTAGAAGGACAGGGACTTGTGGATGCTGAGTGCAGCGTCCAGACTCACAAGGGCTTTTGAAGCTCAGCAATAGCTCATGAGCCTTAAGACAGTTTGGTATATCAAGTCCCCCTTCTGAAAGGAAGAGACAAAGAATCTATATTTAAGAAGAAACCTTACTAGTCAGAGACAAAAAACCACCCCAGGATCCGGACACAATTCAGGCTTGAAAGTACGAAAGAAAGATCTGTGAATTCTAACTTTGCTTCTTTGCTTGACTTCAGCCACGCACAATCCGGTCTGTTTGCATATATTTGTTATAAAGGTTTGCTTGTAAGGAAACATTTTTGTCATCTCCCTTTTTCTATACTGTATGAAAATCTTGTTACTTGGAATTTGTGTGGACAGAAAGAACAGTCTTTGGCATGGAACTATTACTCAGATCTAATTTATGTTCTTACTCCATCCCCTGAAAGTACTGAAGAAAATTATTTTCTCTTGAAACTGTATCAGATAGTTTTTGGATAATCACAGGTCAACAAGTAAAGAAAACAGAAGAACTGACAAAAATAATTTCGGGTCCCCAGATCAATACACTATGTTCAACAAACTTCACAACTATCAGATGCAGAAATCCAGCTGCTTCTGAATGACTGTCTGTTGACTCCATAGAAGAGCGTAGCAGAAGAACAAGACCGCCTATGCCAAAGCACGGGCGAGCACGACACTAACAGCAGAATGCACCACCAGTCTGTTCAGTTGTTATACTTAGGACAGAAAAAGGAAAGCAGTATTGGTCAAGGATACCTTTTTCATCTCTTTGAGAGAAATTTCACAGTCAACATCATTTCAAACATTTGCATTGTCTGTTGCTGGTGGATAAACAGGTTAGCTCACAAGTGCTCCTTCTTTTGTAACGTGTGCATTTTCTTGCCAGCACCTAGCGCTCTCTCCTTTCAGAACTCCATATTACAAGACAATATTCCTTTGTGCCACTGCTCTTCTGCCATCAAAACAGAGACCCTCCGACCTTTTTTTAAACACAAATGCATTTATCATTGCTTTGCAATGAATTTGAACAAATCAATGTTTCTCTCATTTCAAATGAGCTACAAAAGGACTTAGGAGGAGACAAAAAGAAAACACATGTCTTTCCAGCACTCTGTTCTATGAAAGAGAAGCACACCTGCACTGGTATAATTTGTTATTTGATTCCTTAAATATTTTTCCTTTACCCCAGACCTATTGCTGAACTAATTTCATAATTGAGATGATATAAATACTTCAAAATAATGAAATACTGAGGGATTCCCATCCTTTGTTCAAAAATACTTAATTCAATTAAAATGTTGATTCAAGTTCATGCTATTCCTCCCTGAAGTTTGATGACAGTTAAGATGACCAAAAGCAAATCAAGAAATACAGAACTTTACTCATGGTTTACTGAGTTCTGTAAGAGTTTCCCTTGAAATTGCAATAGCGTAACTTAATAAATACATTAGCAAAAAACTGTGCAGGCTTTATTTTTTAATGTCTGGAATTGAGAGACTGATTTATTTCTTTTTTAACCCAAATAAAATCCACGTATACCATTACTTTTTTCCTGTTTTTTTCCAAGCTTCACACAACCTGCAAGTTAATGACATTTTTCCAATCAGCTTATTTTCAAAATCTGTTTTAAGGTTTGTCACTACAAAGTTATGGCTCGGACTTTAAAAGCACAATCTCCAATTTAAACAGAAAAGTCTAGTAGAAAAATACACCATATTTCAGAGGCAGGTAAAACTGGCACCTCCAAGACGACAGTACAATTTGCCACCCAATAGTTTGCCCTAAACCCTGTGATCAGTGATGACTGTTTTTGCTACACAAATTTCTTATATTTAGAACAGATTGGGAAATATCGAAAGTAGTAAAAATAATTATTTTGAAGCAAGAGAAGGTTAAATTAGAGTTAGCTCGCTTAGAGGTTTCTTCTGTTTGAATTTCACTTTTTTTTTTTCCTGATTCCTTTCTACTCAGAATACCATGAATCTGCCATTAGGTTCCCCAAGTTTTGCTAGAAGAGCTTTTGCGCTCTGCCTCCCCTGTTCATCCATTCCTCATGGCCAACTTATCTCATGATTCATGCTCATGTAATCGTGAATAATTAAAAAAATAAACACAGAAATAATTTTATAGAAAGATTTATTTTCTCGTACCACTGCAAGTGGCTACGTTCATACCTCTGTATTACCCAGTAATGAAAAGGCCCTTCTGTAAAGCTAACCAGAAAACAGATGCTATGAATTTAACCATGAGAAACACTGCTGAATTCCCTGGCAACTATAGGGCTGAAGTTTCAATACTGGCTGATGTAGAAAAAATAGTTACTAAAAACTCTCCGTAAGGCACCATGTTAATGAAGACACCTAAAAGACATTTAAGCACATCTACTTTAAAGCTAAGAGTCCTAATTAGAAAGTCCTGTCTGATCTTCCAAATCCTATTCCTGACGCCGGAGCGAGCTAAAAACCTCCTCTCCTCCTACTTGCACTTTCTTTTAACAATCTATATCTAACAACACAAAGCATTTATGCAAAAATCTGCATAGCACTTATTAAAGCCATTCTGAAGGGCATTAACACCCAGCCACACCTTGACCACCATCAGACCATCACAAATCCATGTAACTCTTGAAGGATGCTCTGCAGACTGGCCCTATGACCAGCTGGTCATTAGAGATACCGGGGGAACATGCATTATTCCTCTGAGTGGCTTCAGAACACGTGCTGCAGATTTTAACAAAAGTTGAACTGCACACCTTTTCCTAGATTTGGCACTCCCTCTCTTCTGCTCAACATGTTTCCTTGTTTCCAGAAGAGCATCACATTCCAATAACGTTTCCAGCAGCTTTCTAGATCTTCATCACAACGAACCAGTTTACAAATAAAAACATGTAGATATTTTTAAAAATTGTTCCTCCTTCTTACACTGCAGGCCCAATTCTAGCTGGCTCTAAACCACCTCATGTATTTCATAACTTTCAGCTGATTGAGGTGCTTACACTAGAGCAGGAAGCATGCCTGAGTATACTTAATATTAAATAAGGTTTTCCTCATTGCTCCAGCTAAAGGAATACATGGGTAAAAATACGGTCAAATCTCTGTTTATACAAACACCTTTTGGGAAGTTGATTGAGCTCGTAAATGCTGGATAGGTTTGGGTTTGCAATGGATCCAATACCATTAGTCGGTCATAAGTACCGAATCATCTCACAAGGTGCTACAGACTGCTATAGAGAAAGCTGACATGTTTCACGGAAGTTGGTCTTGGTAAAGTTATCAAATTTCACACTGATACAGGTTAAGAGTATTAATTACTGTAACCTTTTGAACCTCTTAAAGGGACGTTCAGGAATTTTTCTTTCCCTCTGTGCTCATCTGTTCAGTACATACGTGTCTCACAAAACATTAACGAGCTTAGTTAAGAATGCGCCTGTAAGGTGTGCAATTAATATACTATTTTAAAAACAGAGCCAAGAAAGACAGACTAGTTTAAAAAGCATTATTAATTTTGAATCCCTGCACTTTATTAGAATTTTAGAGGGTATTTAGCAATTCAAAATTAAAAATCTATTTCCCGCATACTTATTTTTCAGCATAACGTTCAAGACAGACCCTGTGGTGTCAAACCAGGAATACAAGCCACAGCTTCTCATAGTTTTCTTGTGTACATGATAGAAAGTAATTGTATTCAGCTCCATTTAGTTTGCTGCTTTAATTTATTGAAGGTCCCCTCAAGCAGTTCTGCAGACCTCATGTGGCAGGGGAGGAAAAAGCAGTAGGGAAGAACTTCTCAATCCAGCACTGCTGCCAAGGAAGTGTTAGGCATAATATACTTCCAGAGAAGGAAAAACACTTCTGTGAAAAGTTTGGTTTAAGCAATGTATTTAGCATCACTGGGAAATTCTGTAGCAGAAGTAGGGACAAAATCCAACTCACCATGGTAGGTTCTACTTGCAACAATCTCCCTTCTCTCCTGCATGCCCTATCTCATTTTGGTGAAGCAAATGAGGCAGGCATCCACACCAGTAAACCCACTTTCTCCCTAGAAAAAGGACAAAGTCGTCAGCAAGTAAATGGCAATTTACAGCAGCTGATAATCAGCTGAACACCACTTATTTAGCAAATGTATTGTTCAGTTCACTGGCCTTACCGAGTTTATTACTACGGTGATCTTCCATTTAAGTCTCACAATGGGTTGCACCACGTTATTACAGAATGAACTGATAATAAATATAAAAGCTAAGAACTAAGGCCAAAACAGAGCTTCTGCGGTGACAGATCAACTGCTGCAGCAGTTTAACATGGCAACGATACGGATGGTTTTAGGAACTTATTCGGCATCCAAGCTTTAGGAAGCACAGATAAAGATTCATTTAATGAGTAACACTGCATCATCCATCAGCTCTGTGTTGCCACAGGCAATAGGCATGCTGTTAGCTTGTTAATAATTTTAGTTGGTTTCTTTGGTTGGCTACACTTAATTGTTGTCAACCAGAAAACAAATTAAATTCTTGTTTTCCTTGCAAGGCCCTTATGCTCGGCATTTCAAAACAACTAAGTGACAGATGCTAATTTGGGGGGTGGAGGGGATGTTTATAGCTCCTTACAGGAATGAGGTAGGTAAGGACCCTGGTCGTGTTTGCAATATGTTTACCTATTTAGGAAGGCAGGAGGCAACTGTCCAGCTGATTTTACTTCTGATTTTTTGGAGCTCTGCAGTATCACGTGCCTGTGAGAATGGAGAGACCAGAACATGTTTTACTCCAAAAGGGATGCTGTAAAGTACACTTACATTCCCAGTACACACCCTGCTCCTCGAATCTGAATCAGCAGCACTGTTATGGAGTAAGAATTTCTTCCTTTCTTCCAGCTTTGACCATTCCCAAGATTGCTACAAGCACTTGAGTATCTCACTGTTGATATCACAATAGCTTTTCCATCAAGAACTTCAGACAGAGCCCAATCCAATTCAGATTAAACAAAAGAAACATTCATTATCAAGCAGAGAAACCGAAAGGAGACTTTCTGGAGGGAAATGTTGTATGACCACTGGCACACGTTAACCTAGACATAAGGATTCTGAAAGGTAACTCCATAAACCCAATCGGTACGCCTAAAGACTGAGATGGCTTTGCCATTGTAGAGGTACGGATATCAGATGATGGCTTCTTAGGAATGCAGCCCCCCTATTGTTTGGTTCAGAGAAACAAAGGCAATATACCGCAAATCCAATTTGGAGGGATGGTTTTCCACCAGTTTGACTGTACATTCCATGTCAATGGCAGAACTGAGTGAATTACTCCAGCCGATCCAGTATATTTAGTCCCTTTCTACTCATGTCCTGGTTATTACTTTGCCTCCTGCTAACACCATCCCTGGAATCCTTGGACACTTGCATACATCCATTGGATAATAAAACAGAGATTAGGAGGATGAGAGGAAGTATATTGGTCTCATCTTAATTGGGTGAAATTCATGCAGCAGCACAAGCAACAGACAAGGAGACACAAAACTTGTCTTTCAATGCAGAGGCCATATCAAAACCATGGTTATCTATGATTGTGAGCTACGGATTTAAATGAAATTGTAATTGCCAATACAAGCAATTAATTTGACCTCAGTATTCAATTCTATACTCAGTTATTTGATGAGACTGCCAAAATGATTCACACATAATGAAAGAAAAACAAATGACAGTAGATTAAAACGGAAACAATCAGAAGAAAGTTTTTATGGAAAGAACATCAAACATTTCCAGTAAGTTCCTATAGAGGTAATTAATGCTTTCAAAATTCAAACTATGTCTTGTTTATGGCATAACCGAAATGTGACAATCTCTCACTAATGATTCACGAAGGTTTTGGTGTAGTAACACCTTGATATGATTACTGATAAGTACTGCATGTTCTCACATTTGACTACGTCATGCATATTATCAATACATTGATTATATTACTGCTTGAGCTCAGATTTATAGTTCTATCTCTGAAAATAAAATACAGGCACATCCAGTCATGCAGATGATAGTGACACGTGTTTTTTCATTAGCCCAAAGAAACATACATACTGAAGATTTCCAACTTCAAAATGCAAACAAGGACCTTTGTGAACAATTTTATTCTCATCAGTTGCACCAGGAAAGGCCGTAACGGGACAGCACAGGTGTATGGCAGTGCCCATGCTCGAGCTTTATGGCAGACCTCAGGTTTTGCCAGGATTAGGTACTAAAGAAGATTTTGCAAAAGTTACTGTATTTGAACACTTACAGAAACAGTATCACCAAGATCTTGGGAAGTTTCCTGTGCATTTCGAAGATGAGCCTAAAACCTAGCAGCTTTAAAAGGTGGGTTCCTCTTCCCTCCCTGCGGCCCTGGTTTGGGCCACTTGGTACCATTTGCTCTTTTTTGCATGCTCAGACACTTGTCCAAGTGGTCTGTAGGCCACTGGGACTCACTCACCCAACAAAAAACCCGTCTGGCCCTGGGGAGCAGACAGGGACCTTCCACCGCGGTGACGGCTGGAAAACCAGTCCTCACCTTTTGTAGTACAAAGATGAGCTGGAGCGGAGCTTGGGTCCGAGGGCTTTGGCTGCACATTGCACACAGCTTGTGTTTCAAAAGCATCTCCAAGTACACGTCTGCACACCTCTTAGCGATCTCACAAATAAAAATTGGTGGAAATAGCATCAACCCTACCTGTCCTAGAAAACTGGGGCAGCAGAAATGGATTGGAACATGTTCCTTTTCTTCAACAGACAAGGAACTTTTTACCAATAATAAGAAAGACTAAATTATTTGACTGTCTAGCTATACATCATTAAATTAATCTGACTCTTCTGTGCTGCCAGAAATGCAGCCAGCTACCCTTATCAAGTCTCTATAAACAGGACTGAGAAATACAAGATCACAAAACTTATTTTTATCTCCCAAATACTGTGAAGACCTAGACTGTCTTGTACATATTCTTTTTTTTTTAAAAAAACGCCATCAAAAAAGTAGCTCTTTTTTTCCTAGCCATTGAAAGCTCAAAATTCTCAATTAAACAAGTTCTAAGGGGTTTTTTTGCAAGTTAAAAATGGTATGAATCTAAATTGAACTCCAGAAGTAGATCTTGACTACATAACTGTCTATATACTTGCATTAAAACATCTTAAGAAATAGGAACCAGAGGAACTCCAATACCGGGAAAATACCTTGGAAAAAAGGATTACATTTTATACTTAAAATGCCTAGCCCAGTAAACTCCTACCACTTATGTTTAACTTTACATGAAGAAAATGGGTTTGGTTTTAAAATACAAAGTTGTCTGGTTTCACTTCTTAGTTCAATAAAAGCTCATTCTGTAGCCTTGCTTTCATTGAAGGGCTAAGTTTCAGGGAATAAAAATGATGTCACACTTCCACACATACAAAAACCCTGAGACGTGTAAGTCAAATCTTACTTATTTTTCCCTATGTAAACCAGTTATTGGACTTCCAAATAACTTTTTTTTTCCCCTTTTACAGTCAGAAAATTGAAACAAAACCCACATAAAAAGATCAAATAAAGATTATCTGTAAACTAAAATACGAATCTTGTAAAGAATATTTAGTATGGTGTGTCCTGGCTTTTTAGCAGCACATGAATTCACTTTTTTCTTACAGTCTCTCAAGAATTGTACTGTACCCTAAATCACAAATGTTAAATTCCAGTTCTGAGGTTTTTTTGCTTAATCTCTCACATCACCATCAGTAGTAACATAAAATATTAAAGTACCATTTTCTTTGTGAATAATACAAAGTCAGCAAGTGCGTCGATGTAGGTTTCAAAATAATTATCATTTGGCCTAACCTATGAAAATGTTACCTTTAAACCCATGTTTTCATTTATCTTGTCCTGAATTTAAAACAGTTTAAACCCATACAAATCTGCTTGCGTGATTAGTTTTACTGACATCATTAGACCATTCACACAAAAGCAAACACCTAGTCACCAACACGACAGCGCGTTTCTGAGATCTTTTGGAACGCACGTGAAGAAATCCTAACTTCAGTGAGGTCAGAGAAAGTTTTCCACAAACTTCACCTATAAACATCCTTTAAATACTGTGACCTCTGCTACTAAGCAAACAAACAAAAATCTCAGGGGAAGATCAATCAATATGTCTCATCTTTAAACGATGCTAACAATAACTGTAGATTCTAACTAACCTGTGTCTTCTCATTTTTTGTGGTTTGATACCTTTCATATTAGAACGTGTTTCAGTTTAAAATATATATAAAAAATAGATTTCTATATACGTGTATGTATGTGCACATATATACATATATAAAATCTGCCTTCCTTGTTCATTATCATTTCCCATAAGCCCCTCAGACTTTGGTACAAGAAGACACATCTTGAACTAGTGCCTAATCACTAGTTATTTTCACTAATCAAAGACACTAATTAAAGTTTCTAACCGTAACTTTTTTCTATCATACTCCATTACGGGCATATACAAAGTTATACCTTTTGCTAATCTAAAAGTATGTCCTTATTCATTCCCAGGTGGTAGACGATGAATGACTTTTATTTGAAACGTATCTTCTTACTTTCTGATGATTTCTAGTTAACTTATCCGCAACAAATTTCTGAGAAAAAGCTACTTCTAAATTTTATACACATGCAAAAAACGGTAACTGAAAAAAGCTACGTTATGAACTTTCTCTGAAAGCTATCAGCAAAGTAATTTACAAGCATACAGACGCTTCAGTGGTGGACTACATTAGGAAAACCTGCTGCTAGAGAGCTGTACAAACTTTAGCAAATAAATGGAATGCGTCATAATTGCAAACTAAGCTACCTTCTTCTACAAGAATATACAATGCAAGCAATTGAAGTTACTTTCTTGCACTCTACACCAACCACCTAGTTTGCTAACTTCGCAGGAAAAACACAGCCCTAGATATCAAGTCTTCTTTAAAACACTTCATCAACTTCATAGGGACAGCTTCAAATTTACAAATAGTAAGTGTAATTTCACTTCCTTTAAAAGAATTATATTTTATTAACTATAAAACACACCTCTAGATACAAAACCCGACAAGCTCCAAAGCCCACTAATGAAGATTAGCATTGTACCATATCTAAAAGTACCTGACCAGGTGTGACAGGACTTTTCTGGTCACTACTGGATGAGAAAATACAATGCAAAACTAGAGCACACGGTACATACTGATGCCTAAAGACTCACAGCATAAAGCACGGTCTCCTATTAGTTTTAGCTTCATCTCATGAGACCTATTTTCCTTTAAGTCCTACTTCACCAAATAAAGCCATTTTCCAGTTGCTACTCTCCCGATAACGCAAAAAAAAAAAAAAAAAAAAAAAAAAAAAAAGATTGACTTGGTGGTTAGTGAGACCTCCCTGTAAAAACTGGGAACCTGCTCCTGCCCTGTGTAATCACAGGAGTGTTGCTTCTGCACAGTCAGCTGCTTGGAACCAAGGACTGAGAGAACAGGCAGACGACGGCCTGTCTCATCAGCGTGGCATGGCTGAGCCGTGCTAATTGCAGCGGGCTGAGTTCAGAACTGCTCGGTTCCCCACCGTCCGTGTGTCTCACCGGCAGCTTCAAGGGTCAGCGGTCTGGGGGGAAAGGACAGAGAGCGTCAGAGACACCGAAACAGGGGAAGGTCTGTGCTTTGCCAAGTGGTTGCTTCTGCATCGTGAAATGCCAGCAGAGCAAATCTGACCTCTGCACAGGAGAAGACGGTTAAGGAAAAAGAAAAGTGACTCGGGGAGATTCTCCGTCTGATTTAATGAGGTGGAGGAGGGAGAATGTATTTTGAACCACACACAGTAACTCTTCTATCACTCAAAATATGTATCTATAGCCCAGATGTCAATGAAGGTTTTCTAAAAAATAATTACTCAAAATCTCTTGTTAGAGGAAGACAAAAAAGAATTAAACCATCTTTCTTGTTTTTCAGAGATGCTCTAAGTGGAAAACACGATGATTACATGATGAGCTGTCGCTCAGCTACAGCCCACTCAGTTCTATTACTGCTCACTACAGCTGCTTTAACATTCAGTCAGCTCACTTACCGTGTATATTCGTTTCATGCAGAAATTCTCAAATGTCCCTTATCACACAGGGCAATCCTTGCCCTCAGAGTCCAGACTGATTTGATCTCTTTTTGCTTTATTGGAATTTAGGACTGAATTGTGAAAGAGAGTAGGAGCCCTGCTTCCATATCATTTGAATTCTTGCACAACACACGCTTTTCTCTGCCCTTCCTTTTGCTCTCTAGAAGACTGAGGTTATATGGTACAGTGCGTCATTTGCATATCAAAAGCAACAGCACTTTACACAAAAATGAAAAGCAGCCACTTTTCTGGTTTCAGTGACTAAGAGCTTAAGACATGAAAAGAATTTCCTTCCTCTCAAACTGTAGCTCCAAATTCAGGTGTAACTCAGTTCATCAAGACTGGTTCAGATAAATATCTTAAAAACGAAGAAGCTCCCCCAATGCCACTGTTACCTGATATTTATTTGCCAAAGAGAGCTGATTTTCTTTCCAAACCCTTTCCTTCTGGAACAGTCAGAGACTTCCCCGTCTTACCTGAAAGAACGTAATTAAGACAGACATGCAAACAAGTTCAAAGTTCATATTATTTATCCCAAGTTACACACAACCTGTCTGAAACGGCACTACCCCACTTACTGGGGTATTTCAATGTCTTTTTTCAGCTGGCCACCATGGCCTCAGGTGTGTCAGATTTTGTTATTAAAATAAGCAGGATGATTCTCTGCTTTACCTTACACAATCTAACAGAAGAACGCGTACACAGACCACTATTCCAGGTTACTGTAAGTTCATGCTAAGGTAGCAACCTTGCCCTAAGCTTCTACATGGAGATGCCTTTTATGAGGCAGAATGTCCAACGCTGGTGTTAAGAACACACACGCAAGCTACTAGTGCAGAATAGCACACCATGACCTCTAAGCTAACTTGTGACCTTCATCAAGCTCCAAGAGATACCGCCTAGATACCATATTATTGCACCCCGGGTTTCTCAATGGGAGGCAGAAGCGATTCCAGCACAAGCCATATTACCTGCTGAAGTTCACCATGCCCCTGACATACCTACCACACCTAACCTTTACGCTCTCAATGCATTCAATCAACCTCCATTAACCTAAAACCGGCATCTACCCCCCCGAAAGCAGACAGGCAAATAAATACACAAATACAAAGAGATTAATAGTTCTGTTTCTGGGAAAGACCCTTCCTACACCTTAATATGGGTCTGTAGCCTAGCGCTTGGCATACCAACAGACAGGTGAGACTAAGGATACAAGCTGTCGTATCCTTCTGAGGCACAATAACTGGCCATCTACATGTTGCTCCCCTAATCTTTTTACATACATCATAGGTAGATAAGTGCATAAGGGCTTTAAAAGGGGTACGAGAGGGACGTAACCACGTCCCCTCTTCCCCGTAACACGACTGTGATTTGTGACATCAATTTTAATGACTTCCCTGCCTAGAAACGTACCTGGCCGCCCCCACACCCTAGACAGAGGGATGAGGTGGGAACAGCAGAAGGAATGACTCAGAAATACCAGCTGTTTACCACGGTGTCTCACTACTCCCAACACCAGCAGCAGTGGGTGGCGGTTGAGCTGTCCTTGACCCTGCCAAATCCCTCGTCAACTACTTCCCACCATTAGAAACGCCGATGTGTTTCCAAGTCCTACCATGAATGCATTACTGATTTCATGAGGAAGATCTGTCTGCTTCAGATGGTTTAAAAGAAAAATAGCTAGGAGACAATTCTTATGCTCAAAAGAACCATGTTATACTATGAATACACTGGATTACGCGTTCATTTGACTTGTACCAGCTAATCAAGCTAGTTTATCATTCATGAGTCACCGAACACCCTTCTTAAATCCTCAGAGATATCTGATCTATTCGCTATATGCCTCCAGTTAGAGTCACATCATTTAAAGAAACTGCACTGGATCAGAAACAAGAACCAGTATTTAAAATCAGCCAGGCTCAGCAAACTCCCCTCCATTTTTCATCCATTTCTTACTTAACAAAGCACACAGTGCAATAGCAGGCTCATTTAACAACGAAAAAATGTTTATGGGTGCATTGATATTTGCATAGGAATCCTAATGTTAATCCATTTCCCTTTTAAAATATATTTTATCAAATTCTCAAACACATTTCTATGCCAATACTCTGTGCCTTACATGAAGCCAACAGTCATGCCACTACCATGTTTGTACAGAGAAGTAACAGGATAGCGGATCTCCAGAAGACTGAGATCTCAAATGCAGAGTAATACTATTGCCACCATTCTCTGTAACCCTTATAGGATTACAACTCTTCTGGAACACTATATCCCTTTATTGCACTTCAAGTGACAAAAGGGAGAATCTCCTAAAAGCATTAGGTGGACTTAGCTGCTGAAGTCATACATCTGATGGTGAATAAAGAGCTCTCTCTTTAATGATTGCCAAAGCAGGCATTGAATTTCTTATTAATTATTTGGAGAAAACTACACCCATCTTCCCAGAAGGACTTGCTTTTGTGGGTTCTAGATCTGTGCTGATTCTTCCAAGACACTGAAAAGTCTACATCTTACAGACATGGGGGAAAAAAAAAAATAAAAAAAATTCAGATGTTTGAGAACCTGGCTTTCCCATAGTCTGACTGGACTTGTTTGGTTGGAAACAAGCATGAGAAATGTAGCCATGTTTCGGGACGTGTAGTCCTACTCTGGCAGTCTACACCAAACACAAATGAAGGAATAGGATCTTTCTATAAAGCTTCACAAACTGGTAAGAGATAAAAGGCACATAGAACATAACTAGGTATTGACACCTGGCAAAGACCCATGCGATCTAGGGCAGGTTAACTAACCACTGGCAGCATCACAAGAATAGACAAATTCAAACCAAAGCTGACTGGATACATGTGCGTTAGAAGTAAGCATTTTTCATAGCTCTATTTCTCATGGAGCATGGAGAAGAAACTTAAAATTCCCAACTCAAACAGTATGTACAAACCTCGTCAAAAAGACCGCAAGTCAGCTGTCAAAACTATTTTTTATGTCCTGCACCATCTTCAGTCCAATCCTGCCTTTCTGTCCGCCTGCCTGATGCATTCAGAGGTTGTTGCTGGAGTCACTTCCCCTCGCCCGTCCTATTTAACTGATGTAATTCAACAGAATAAAATAAACTACTGCCGCCAACAGCAGGAAGGCACATCGTGAACTGTGGAATGCCAAATATACCAATTCACTTTATTCAGTGGATACAAATTTTACCCAGAATACCTCACTGTAACTGACTGACACTAAAACAGAACAAATAATTCAGCAGTCACACCTGCACCCGGAACGCTCTGTCTCGCTCGGGACTGAGGTCATCCAGAGAGGGGAGGCTGCAGCGCAGCTGCTCTGCCTGACACAAACACAGCTTCCACGGGAATTTGAATGCTTGCTTCTTCCCCCCCCCCCCCCCCCCTTTTTTTTTTTAATAAAACTTTGCTATATACTTTAAAAACCTGTAAATTTCTATCCCCCACCGCCTTTTGTGGGCAGGTAGGGGTTTTGTTGGTGGTTTTTCTTTTTTTCTAATTTGAGAATGAACTACAGCACACAATTATTTCCTGTTGTAAATGACAGAACTGTCTGGTGATTTTAGTATGGTATTAACAGAAGGTTCTTTACTGTTTCCGTAGCGTAAGCAGCAAAATTTTAAACCGTTTAACTCTACTTTTTCAAAAGCAGGCAAGACAGTTTGAAAGGAGAAATGCCCAACAATTCAGGTAAGTGTTGCAAACTGATGCTTTATGGTTATAGCTTTTTGGTGGCAAAATGACCCAGCATGCCCTCACTTCTTCACAATGCTAAGTTCCTCTCCATGACTGACCCTCCTCCTCCACATTTGTCATTATACTAAACAAATAGCTTACAATAATGCAGAATAGTTACTGCTATTTCTCAACATTCTCAACATTCCCCTAACTATGCTGGTAAAGTATGACATTCAGCTTTAACGTACAGGATAACCAATCCTACGTTGATAGCTGCTATTTAACAGAGACAGTCTAAAAATTTTGCAACACAAATAAATGTTTAGTAAACCCCAAGATAACTTGATATACATATATATTCATGTATCATTAACCTACATCAAAACAGATTCAAGCTCTCATTTTGTAAGTAGCTCTGCAAGAATGCACCTTTTTTTACCCATGTTCCTGAAACACATTGCAAAAGATAAATAGCAGATGTTTCACTATCGGCCAGTCTAGGTGTCCTAACCGAGCCAAAGTCCCTGACTGAAGCAAGCTGGGAATCCTGCTTCAACCAGCATTCTTAATGCAACCCATTCAAATCCTCATGTACACCAGCAGAATAAGCAGGAAGTTCAACAACAAGAAAAACGGAAATATATTTGCACATTTCAATGCATTAAAATAACGCAGGACTTCCATTCTTCTCTATTCAAGTTCCCGTCTATATGTAAAAGAGGATGGAGAAGCAAAATTTTCCATTTCAACTATGGGTTGTGCTAGAAGCAGCATCAAAAGATGGAAATGTGTCTCTGCCAGTCCAGCTAAATGTCATCTAGTTAACTGTTACTAAAGGTACTTACTGAAATCAGCAGCAAAATCACCATTGCCTTCAATAACAAAGAATCCCCTCTGAAGCTAAAAAAAAAAATACAACACGGTTGTTTTGCACTTTTACTAAGTGTGTGTGCACTACATCAGCTTTTGCATCAAAGCTGGTAGTGCAGAGAGGAAAGCAAAGCCAATTTTATGAACTGATGTAATCAAGCCCAGCATCTCTGTGGGGTTTTTATGTTTCTATGGTCACAATGACATCAGACTACTCTGCCTATTTAGCAGGGGAGGGCAACGACAGTTCTTCACCTCTTCTCGACTCTTTTCCTCCTGCTTGTACATCCTGACAGATTAGGAGTCAGCTCGCAAGTCAGTGGGACACAAAACAACACTCACCTCAAATCTCTGCCTCTGTCTCCCCCCCTCCTTTCTCTCAGTGTTTCTAGCTATTGCAAAGTCAAAACTTTAGAAAGTGGAAAGGGGGAAGGAGAAATCTCAGGGATTTAACAAAGCACGTCTTAACACTGTAAAGCGGCTCATGGATTTACATACTGGAACGCACACTGTTCAAATAATGATTGTATTTTAAGTGTAGCAGATATTTATCCATGCACAGATCCGACCTGGAAAGATTATGAAGCTGTTAGTCTGCCTGGCGGCACAGGGAGACACTGAACTGGTACTCCAGCCCCACAGACACCCACATGGCCGTTATGTTAATCGGCTCGGTGCCCTTCGCTTTCTGGTTTGCATGGGTCCGTATGCGTGTTTCAAAAGGCTCCTACAAACTTAGGTAAGAAACTTTAATTTTCTGTAGCAGTTTCTACACCTGCAAAACGGGATAATTATACTAATCTTAAAAAGAACTTAATACATTGACTGAAGAGAAGCTGATTCACTTTCTCTTCACATAATCCAGTCCCAGAATTCCTTGTCTAATTAACCCTCTCATCTCAGACACAATCTCTAGGCCAGACACACTCTGCTCTGAAGTAAACTATAGCTATCATAGAATCCAAAACACACAAATGTAATGCAACACCTCTAAAAAGTATATTTTGCAGTTCTCATTTGTACTGCAGAGCATTTGTGAGCAACTTTCATATTCAACCACTAGGGGAAAAACATTTTCTCCAGTGAGTTCTTACACAGCCTTATCTAGAAAGAAACTTCAACAGAATATATTAAAGAAAATATATTTCCACATGGAAAATACTGTAAAACTTACTGACAAATGTAATCTGTTACTGAAACCAATCAGTATACACACAGTATATTTTTTAAGTTCTCCCACTAAGAGATTTCTTGAATCTGCCCCGCTGTATGGCACACAAACATATCTCTGCGCAGTAGTGGGTATCACAACTCATCTTAACAAAAAAAAAAAAAAAATCCGCCATCAAACCAACCAACCTATTAACCAAACAACCCCCCCATCCCCACCTCTTCCTCCACGTCTTAAGCTATTGAGAGAAATTAATAAAGAGGAAATAGCAGTATGTCAGATACTCCATTTTCTAGATTTTTTTTTTTTGTCTTCCTCGATGAATTAGATCTTTTACAAGGTTTAAGGAAGGCAACATTATGAAGCACCTCAACTACAACAAAAGTAACCTTGCCACAGACTGAAAAATTTAAATGTCAAGCTAGATAGTTACATACATAGGATTATCACATACTTCTATTTTCCATCTCATATATTCTTCAGCTGATGTCAGATGAATATTTTCCATAGATATAATTTTTTATAAAATATAGACAATAAGAAAAATATAATTCTCTAGAGATGAATTGCCTGCTTCAATCCCTAAAACTGATGATTTTGATTTGCCAGTTGTCCTTCCATTTAATATAAAAAGAGCACAATCCCCCTACATCTGCTATTACTGTTGAGCAGCTTACCAAATAACATGCAAAGAAACAAACAAACATTTTAATAACCAGAAGTCAAATGCATTAGAAAAGAGGTATTATAAATATAAAAAATACAAGTATGTGTTTTTATGGACGGAAAAAAAATGTTATGTACATGTGGAAACGTATGTAGGGATATGTTTATATAATCTATATGTAATACATAGGTACAGTATATCAATACTGCACCTATGTTATCTATATGTCTGTATATTATTGATATATAGATATAAATATACACACTTTTATGTATGGGTAATACAGATATCTTAACTAACATCACTTTTTTTTTAATTTGGGATAAGCTGTCAATTCAAAATACAGAACTTGATACACTTCAGTCATTAACCCTACTGTAAGCCATGCAGTTAGAGCCTAAAGGATTTATTTAAGATTCTTCTTACTAGCAGCTGACAGACATCTGACAACGCAGAAATGCAACATTTCATTTAACTTATCCATAGGCTTATTCCACTGAGCCCCAGATGTTTTAGCAAAAGAAAGAGAAAAGAAGTTCCACAGCTTTAGTGTGGGGGATGGGAAACCCGTTTATAACAAACGGCCCTTGCTTTATTATTTTTTTTTACCAAAAATTATAAGGCATTAATTTAAAAAAAAAAAAAAAATTATCTTAAGTAGTAAACAATTCTTGGTTCATTACCTTGCTTGACCCTTTTTTTTTTTTTTTTAATGTGTGTGTGTTAAGGTACCGTGTTGCAGGAACCAGTAAGACATTTTCTAGAGGGCATTCCATACCAACCATCAAGCCTTTTTCCCACTGAACTTATCAACTTATCAATTCTTCTCTTCTTTCTCTGGCAGAAAGAAGTCAAATTACAAAAAGAAGACACGTATCTCTTTTTAGTTCTATGTCACATGCATTAAGCAGTATATAATAAAATGCAACTAGAAAAAATTACAATAATCCATAAAACACATTGTAAGGTGATTCTGTTTCATTTAATTTCAAAAGCCTTCCAGCACCATTGATTTCATGCCTTTACTTAACCTGCAACAGAGGTGGAGCTAGCAAAAGGCAAGAGTTTCTAACAAAGTCACACTTTCCCCAGCTCTTCACAGAGTTCAGAGGAACGCATCACATGTCCCGTTGGCAGCATGGAGAAAGATCCCACTCTGCCAGGTGTCTTGAACTTGATCCCACTCAGGTTTGCTCCTTTGCCAGCTGCACCCAAAATGCGTGTTATTACCATCAGGTGAACCAGACATTGAGAGAAGGCCTTCTGAAGTGCCCAAGGCTGCGGCAATGAAGTCTTCCAAAAAACCAAACGCAACACTTCAAAACAGAGTCACCTGCTGTGTTAATAGACAAAGCAGTGAGCTACAAACTGCTGTACAAAGGCCAAATTAGAGAACAAAAGACTTCTGCAAACTGGTAGAAGTACAGGTCAAAGTGATGCAAAACCACTGAGAAGATATAATTAACCTGCAATTTAAGTAAGCTCCACTTTTCAACAAAACAACTAGGCCAATAACAGAAATCTATCAGAAACTAAACTGGCATGTATGATGGCAGGTATTAGCTTTAAAGATAAGTATTTAAGCTTTTATTGCATTTCAGTTTGCTAAAGATTTCATTTTGTTTATCCTTTCTGTCTGAAATGCATGGTGTAAGCAAGACAGCTGGAGAGTGACGAGTTATGGGCTGCTTAGAAAGAACAGAAAGCGTGACATAAAACCACTACTGCCTGATAACATGGATGGGTATTATCATCATCTAGAGCAAAATAAAATATCTTTACTCTAAGTGACTGAATTCTGCTCAAGGACAAAATATTCCCCAAGTTCACCTAGCAAAGCTTCATCAGCCCTCCTTTTTTATTGAAAGAAAGGTAATCTTGCATATCAGTTAGAAGAGCCTTTTGCATCGTCTATTGACTAATGAAAAATCACATACACAGCAACTTAGCTATCATTCGTAAACTTCAGCAAAATGTTATCATCTTCCAGAAAAGACAAAGGTGTTCCATAATGATACTGGCAGAGCACCTTTACACGTGAATAAGATGAAAACGCATCCAGAGCGCACACAGCCAAACATTCAACAGAGAGACTGCCATCCTGCAGAAGTAAAAAGCGGTTCAAGAATAGACCAGAGTCTCTGCTTAAAATCCCCAGCTGAGCAACTGTGTTACACTGGGCAGCACAGGAAAACACAGATCCAATTTTGGCAGTCAGAAAATATAACGGGGCTTGCAAATGGAAGTGAATTAAGCTATAGGCTGGAGTGAGAACAGTCCAATTGACCACAGAGAGAGTTTCAAGTATTACAGAGTTAACAGTACTATCGTACCAAATAGCACAAAAAAGCCCGCAATGCTGTTTTAAAAATACTTCCTGTATAACAAAATAGCAGTGCCTGGCAAAATGAGCCCTGATCTTCAGCTAGGTACATTTGTGACATAAGTTAATTGTAGTATTTCCCGCTGACACAGAAACTGAAACAGAAAAATACAGCAAGAGAGGAGGATGAGATACCTAATACAGAAGAATTGTTTGTCTTTCACTCTCTTTTTTCAGATGTTCGTCTATCAAAGGAGTCAAACAGGTAACATGCCAGGGCAACAACATAGCAGAAAAGGGCTGCCGCATCCCAACCTCCTGCTTTGTAACTTCGCTTCACATGTGGGGCATCCTGAGGATTGAATTACAGTTCAAACTTTGGACAGAAAAGCTTTTAATATACTATGCAAACAATAAACCAATTAACACTCAAGCAGACTTCAGGACACGTCGTGGATCATCACTGGGATACAAGTCGTAAGTGGCTTCAGCAGAGCCCTAGCAGAGACGTACTTCGTGCAGGAGAGTCAGATTTTCCCCATGGCTGGTGCTGCTCAGCACAAAGTATTTCAGAATAAAAACCAAGAACAGGAATCCCAAATTGGGCACACAATTTGCACTGTGCTTCTCAAGAATCTGGGAAGTTTTTCCAGCGAAAACAGGTTTCTAGATTAATGTGTATTTTTTCCATCTCTGAAATGCAATCTCTGCAATTACTCACTTAACAGGGTGAAGTGTTTGGGGGGAGGGGCAAAGGGAGAAGGCTCATAATCAAATGATTTCACACAATCAGCAGCACAAAACGGCCAAGGCTGGCAGAGAGCTCTGGAGGTCACCCTGTCCAGGCCCCTGCTCAAATAGGGCCACCTAGAGTCGGTTGCCCAGGACCATGTCCAGCTTTTGAGTATCTCCAAGGACAGAGACGCCACAACCCCTCTGGGCAACCTGTGCCAGCGCTTGGCCACCCTCACTGTGACAAAGTGTTTCCTGATGTTCAGAGGGCATCTCCTGCGTTTCAGTTTGTGCCCATTGCCACATCAGTTCCTAGTCACTATTATTTTTACAGAATACCGTCAGACCTAAAGCTTTAAAAATCCTAACTAGGCAAATGTACAAAACCCTGTCTTTACCCAACGGTTAAAAAAAGGAGAAGAATCATTATAAAAACTCAAGCAAGCAAACGAGGACAATGATGTTTAACCTCAGCCAAATGAGAATTCAAAGCCTGAAAAGCCACCACTCAAACAGAACCTCACAGACTAGAAGAAAGGAGTGTCTTGCTGAAAAGAGACATCGGTCCAGGGCGGGATGTAGGGAAGGCAACCAATAATCACATGGCTCTGCAAGCAGATCCAGCTGCATTGCTGCCTCGCACATCCACACAGCCACCTGATCATCTCCTTAACATCTGCTGTCCTGCTCCAGCCGGCACCAAGCATTGGACTGACCTGGTCCATATGCTGCCGACTGCAACACTGTCCCTTCCCCTCCCCATTATTTCTAGTTAGGTTGTCTAGAAGCTGCTGCATTGGAAACTGAATACAGGAAGAAACCTTTAATTATGTCTTACATTGACATTTTGGATTTTCCCCAGTACAAAATCAAACCCAGTATTTAGGTCAGATGGGACGCAAAGTTCTCCGTCTCACGCAAACTGGATTTACCAGCCATGTGCAAATTACTCTATTGCACACACACGGCACATCTGATCTGAACGCGTGCTGTCAAAACATCTAGGGTTTCTGTGCCTCTCTAGCTCCAGAAGAACTATGACTCCAACTGAATGCCCCACGGCCTGACTGGAGTCACTAAAGGAATTCCCAGGCAATCATCCAAAGGCCTCAAAGCACCCAGACAAGAACCAACCTCACCAGCCGCCGGACACACAATATCCCAGAGGACAAATCACTGGAACGGGACAGAAAGCCCTTTTTAGATAGAAGCTGAGCTTTATGAGAATTCATCATTCTGACATTGGCTTCAGGAGGGAAGAACGGTCTCTGTAGGGACTTCAAAGTCTTGAGAACGCAGATGGAAAAATTTGATACATTATAAGGCTGCTTTTATTGGGGTTTAATTTACCTGAAACTTTAAAGCCTTTGTGCGTGTTTACCTATGAGCAGAAAATAAAAATCGCTCTTCTTGCATAGCTTCATCCTCAAAAATAGATGATGCCAATGCAGTCAATATTCTCTGGATCCTTTGGAAATTCTCACTCTAGACAAATGGGTTTTTTAGCTGAAGAAGATACTAACCAATATATTCTAAGAAAGAGTGAGCTCCCTGTTCAGATTATCTCCGTCTCCCTTATAAGAACATTTTGTAACCTCAGGAAGCCACTTCTTGCTGGAGAAGGAGAAAAAAAACCCCAACCAATCTCCACCATCTTTTGCAAGGAATTTCTTGCGTAGATTAGCTTTAGACGTTTGTGTATATCTGGTACCACAGACTTTATAAATACTGTCAGCATCACAGTAAAAAGAAAATTCTGCTTCCATACTAGTGCGTTGCATCTGAGACATCAAAAAGAAAACAAAAATCCAATTCTATGACCTCTTTACAGGGGCAAAACAAACATTATGGATCATACTAGCCAAGCAAAGACACCAAACCATCGGCTCACGCTGTTGTCACTCGAACAGGGCAAAAGTCTGATCTTGGGAACAAACACTGAAGAGACATCTGGGGAGAAGGTTAAAGAAATTGTAATTGGCTCTTCCATAGAATATATGAATGTCTCCAGATGACAGAAAGAAAACTTTAAAAATCTAACCTGAAACAAGATTGTTGCTGAATTTGTGTGATTCTTACAGACTTCCACCAGGGCAGCTGTCTAAGCAAGGCTTTTACGATCCACCCTAGCACGTGAACCTTCATCATTTTATGTACAATTAGTACATTTATGTACTGTTTGATTTCCTAACAAGTAAAGGTTTTAAAATTATTTCCAAATACAAAATAGCAGAGAATTGTCTGGCAGCACAATGAAGACATTTGCCCCTGAATTAATATAAATTACATAGATATTTGTGCTCGGAGACGGCCAGGATTTACTCCCTTGGTAATCCTGTCCCCCATGGACTCTTCCAAATGGGCAGACAACCGGAGCCAAGCAGAACAGCTTGCAGACCCAGGGTCCACCCGAGCGGTGCTTCTCCTGAGCGTGCAAGCACTGGCCAGAGCCGGCGGAGGCTGCGAGCTCTCGTACCCAGAAACAGGCAGGGCTGCCTGACTGGGACCGGTCACCCAGAGCGACTTACTGGAAACCGCTGATCCATCACTAGGTGGTTAAGCTAAAGCCACTATTAAAGAAATTTATATGCTGCAACAAGGAAAACAAGTCATCTTGAACAACTAAGCAGAAAAGCACAGAAACAAAAAAATTAGAATGGAATTTCCCTCAACCCTGCATTTCCTTCCTTCTGTTGGCTTCGCATACCCTATGAAAACATAACAAAAAAGGCTGGAGTTTTTATCTAAATGGATAGTGAAGTTCCTCAGTCACATAATGTGAAGTTGAGCCAGCTTCTTGCGAGCACGTAAGATTTCCTATGGAAGAGTCCTGCTGGAGTAAGGGTTTCAGCGATGATCTCAGCTGAACCCTTGAACTATTTTTCAAAACCGGATAATTAGCATAATACAGGTACTTTATATATAGCTATATGTAACCTAATACATTCTCTACATTTTTATATTAATTTCTCAAGTTTTCTTTCTAGATTCTCTAGAATCTCTAGATTCCTTAAACTCAGTTTAAAACAATGCTTAGTTATTGCAACAGATTTAAAGAACTAATACATTATCAAATGAAAAAAGGGTCAAACGATCTTTAGCAAGTCTAGGAGCGCCTGATGCTGTTCCGTGGATCAGAAAACCACCATCACCTACTGTATGCCGTTCGTAGTTTACTGGAATTTTCCCCTATCATTACATCTATGCTGTGTGCCAGCGGACAGATGGCAGCAAGGTGCAAAATACGTAATGGACATAGATCAGCTGCATGATAAGGAACTTGGATATTTTTCCACTGTATCCAGATTTATGTCAAGAAATTAGGAACAGCCGCTCACATTATCCTAGAACCATGAGCTCCTAGGTAAAGCAAGTATATTTACAAGCATGTATATATAAAGCAAATATGTATTAGTATATTCCCATATACTTTTACAATATATTTTTTTAAGGCGCGAGAGGGGAAGGGATTTTTCTTCTTTTGTCTACTTCAATTACAGCCATAATTGGCCATATTGATAAAGGAAGGTGAAACGTCTAAGTGGTGAAACGTATTTATACTAAGTTATGCAAAAATAAAAAAAAAAATAAAAAAAAAAAAAAAGAAAGGGGGTCAACAATTACCAGAGATGCACACAACAAAAGCCTGTAACGTGTCCTGGGATGGGCTTACAGTGGTTACGGGTTTTTATTCAGACAGACTGCCTTGAAGGACAGTCCCTTATGAGTTACATCATGTACAGACTCACACTATAAAACACTTCCTCTGAAAAAAAGGTCCACAAATTTCCTTATTCACCCAATTAGTCACACTGAACGATGTGAATACTGAGAAAGCTTTTGTTCTCAGTCAGTCTTGTTTTTTCATTAAATGCATAGACTGCAGGAATACTGAGTTTCTATAAAACGGCAAAACTGGTTTTTCCGTTCTCGAGGTCTGTAATGCAGCTCCCTACTTAGGAGTTTTAGCACTGAATCCATACTGAAAACTTGGTCAAATCATTGCTTTTTTAACCTGAACCGACAATGAATTCTTATTTTGAAATTTCGCTGAACATGACCAGAAAAATTAAAAGTCACAGCTGAACTCATATAAAAAATAAACTCAAATATTTACTGTTTCTTCAGCTCCCCGGACTGTTAAAAAATGTAACAGGTGTTTACCGGTGTTTGGGTTCGGGGGCTTTGTTACTCCCCTTTCGCTGCATTTGTCTTGCAACAACTGAGGAGTTTCTGTTATTTTGTGGGCAAGCAAAAATAGAAGTTTTCATTCTGACTATTTAAATTCCTTCATAGAAGTCAAAATTGTAGGAAAATTATTAATAAAAGATTCATCATAGTTTTGTAACAAATTAAGGGGAACAATTAAACACAGCATTTTTAAAGCCAGAGTTTCAACCAATTACATTTTCCTGACCTATACCATCATTATAGAAATTGCTATTTTATCCCCTTACAAATTTCAGAATAATATTTGAGTCATTCACAAGAAGTGATTCAGAGGACAGTAGTGTAATTCAGGCCCTCTGATCATCTGGATCCTGTATAAGACAAGCCAAAGAAATTCATTCTGAAATTTCTGTATCAAGCCCGTGACTTTCATTTGAGCTCCATAATTAATTTTAGGAAGACAATCAGCACTGATTTAAAGACTTCAGCTGATGGAAAACCCATCAGATTCCAGATGGTTAATTAGACCTGCCACTGAAAATTTGGGGACCTTGCTTCCAGTCCGTTTTATCTAGCTCCAGCTTCCAAGTCATGGATCTCATTATACCATGCCTGTGCTAGACTTAAAAATATACTTCTACTACAAGAAGTCTTTTTCTCTGTTCTGGTAATTTTAGACAATAATTAAATCTCCTCTTCTCCTTCTTTTGCATAAAGTAAATAGTTTATTTTGAGTTTTGGAAAGCTTGTCTTGTAAGAGGGGATTATAGAAACTCATTGTTTCAGCTCTTATCTCACATATATGCAGATCAATGCTCCTACAGCACTGAAAACCTGCTCTCAAAAAATAAATAATAAAAGATTTGCCTTTAGGTTTTAAAAACGCACTTTTACAGCCTGATAGAGTCATACCTTGATGCTGCAAGCAGCCAGCAGGATTATGTGTGACAGTACAGAACATTTGGGCATCCAGAACAAGGTCTGTCGTGGTCACACCTGACAGTCACCGCCAGGTCTTTCTCCTTCCGAAGTGCTCAATGGCAGTTTGCACTGGCAGCTGGGGACCCCATTAAATGGAGTTGCACATTCACCTTGCCTGTTTTAACCTGGGGACTGTCAGGCATAGTAATAGATTTTTCTTTTAAGACATTTTATTTGTTGGGAAGTAGTTAGTGCACCTCATAAGAAGGCACAATTTCTCTTTCATTCATAAAGGGCAGCCAGAGGCTCACGGGAAAGCATTTCAGCTCTAAATACGGACCTGTCCAAAGGGCAGAATATTGTCCCCCACACTTGCATGGCTCTTAGGCGTGAGCCTTCCCAGGTCTCAGATCTCACACACACCTTTCCAAAACAAATCTCACAGTTTTGTGAAGGGGCTTCCTATTGAACCCAGTACAACCGGGAAAACTTGCAAATAGCATCTGCAAAATAGAAACAAACACATCTACTGAAATGGAAGATGAACTGATAAACAGAAAGTCAATTAATCTTCAAAAACACCATTAGAAATAGCAAAATCTTCTGCGGACACTCTTTCCAGAGATGTCAGAAATGCTCAAGTTAGAACCTTGAAATTGGGACCTAATAAGTGACTTTATTACAAAAGACTGCATGGTAATAAGTACACACAAGGCACTTGAGCTATGAAACTACTTATAAATTTTCTTTTATCACTCCCAAACGTCTCAGTTCTTGGATTTCCAACCATAATCTTCTGCTAACATAGCTCTAAAGTATGGATTTTTGTACTGTTTGCTTATTGTAAGAATATATAAACTGCAGCCCTTCATCTATACATTACAGAACAGAACAGTTTTTACTGTCTTGTGTGGTTAACAGGGAACACCTTTTCAAGTCAAACTGCTGGAAATGTAAGATGAATTTTCATTATCAAGTATGTTTTGAAGCTACATAAACTAGTTTTCATTGTGTTATTGGAATAAACCCCAAGAAAACTGCATGAAAAAATCTGTATCTTGATATTTAGGGCTCTCAAAGGATTCTACCAAGCCCCTAAAATGTTTGTCTTATTTCAAATGATGTATTTATGAACTATTGATAATAGCAGGTAACCCAATAGTGGGGTACAGTTAATGGGTTTTAAATCCAAAAAGGATTAGTATCTTCATTGGCATGCCATCCAGCAAATAATGAAATGGATCCTAGTATGGTTTTCTCTCTCTGAAGTCGAAGTGGCAACAACAAAACCTGCTCTATGTTTGCTGTCATCCCAGATGCATCCTAGCAGACGTGCATCCTCCCATCTCACAAAATCAACCTAGGTATTTTGTCCTCCATTTTCTGCAAAGAAGAGGAGAATCACTAATTCCCTCTACAGAATGCAGAATCTCCTGGCCACTTCTCAGAAGAATTTGAGAGCTCATCAGAAGATACTTCAATGTCAGAGGCAAAGGTCTTTGGACAACTGCACCGTTGCTGTAACACTGATCTTGCAAAGAAAGGCTTTGGCACCCAGAAGGCATAAGTAAGATATCATGGCTCCGCAAGTTACTTGGCTTTCAAATATTGACAAATGACAAGAACAGAAGGAGAATTTCACTCACTGAAGACACTGACACTGTGTATACATCTAACAGGGAGTCCCTATCACAGCTAGTCCGACTTCACTCCAGAACACCAGGCTGCAGCCACCAGCTATTCTTGGCTACCCTTTACCGCGTCACCCTTTTTTTTTTTTTAATAAAAAAAAGTAACTAGTGAAAGCAATTATCTCAACTTCAGCTAGAAACACTTTGATCATCTATCCCATGGATTTTCAAGATCTTTCTGGCTGAAAAGAATGAGAAGCTCAATACTGCTAGCAAACAAGACAAACAAAAAAGGACAAGAACAGAGACACAGGCTAAAGAGGAAAGAAAACCACAGTGCTCTAAATATCAACAACATGAAAGGCATAGCAGCTTACGCCTCGTTTGCAGAGGTCTGTCTTACTGCAAGGTTTCCATGGGGCAAATAACTGCTACTCTTGAGTGACAGCACAGACACTGTAGAAGCAATGAGAATATTTGCAAGTAGGCAACCTCTTAGTGAACCAAGCACTTAAGTTCAACAGGATTTTTCCAGTGTCTAAATAATATCAAAATATTTAGTGTATCGTACCGTATCTGACAGAATCAGTTGCTTCTCTAACAGTGGACAAGGCCAGCTGGGAAAGCAGCAAAGTTAACTGTTACTAAGCCTGGAGGAAAACCTGTGGTTTAGTATTCCATAACTGTAGCTCATAGAAGGGATTACTTAAATTATTTTCCTTTAAATGATAATTGGACCACGTGATAAATATTCCACAAATATGAATATGTTAATGATTGCAAGGAAATCCAGCTCTGATATAACTTGCATAAATAATGAAGTGCCCAGTAAAGAATAAATGGACTGTAGCCTGAGAAGGCTGTGTACAGGTACACATGGCGTGATGGGAACGGAATTAACAGGGACTCTTCTACCTACTCAAATACCTAATTTGATCCTTTGTTCAAAACCCTAGAAACATACAGCATTAGTTATTTAACCCCTCCACAGAAGCCTTTTTTTCCTCCCCTTCAGGAAGCAAACATGTCAAAAGCTGTTTGGACTTTGATATTCCACAGAATAACACACCGGGCTACAGCAGTGTTCTTTGCCATGTTTTAATTGTTCCTGCTTTTTCATTTAGAGAGGTATTAGCTGCCAAAATATGTTTCAAGCTTGAAGATAAGAAAACGCCTTCTAAAATTAACACTAAAATAGCTAGAGAAAGAAAGAAAGTTGCTGCCTTGGTGAACCAGTAATTCATACAGAATCCATCAGAATACATTGCCAGAGGTGCAAAGATCATTGTAAGATAGCTGGCAAACCAAGTTATCAACATACAGTCCCAAAAGCTTCTTGGCCTTTCTTCAATCAATCAACTTATTGAGAAGACAGATAATCCTTCTGAGATACAGGAAACAAAAGAGCAGGGAAGAGGAGAAGAAAATGTCGAGTTACATGAAAGTTATCAGAAATAACATTATTATTTACCGGAAATCTTCCATCCAATTCCTGGAAAGGGAAACAAATAGAAAAACTTCTTGCAACACAACAGCCACTTATATCAATTTAATAAAATAAATTAATAACTACTGCAGTAACGTGAGTATTTCACCAGGCAGCAAGTTGCTAAATTCCTTTCCCTGCTAAATTATGCCATTTTGAAGTCTCCAAAGCTCAGTCCTTTTGCTTTTGCGTTAGGTCCATCTTTGACTGACCACAGCTGTAGCTCAGCTTTTGAAGAGAGACAATTCCAAGTGCAGACCCAGCAGCAGAAAGACGTACGTGTTTTTTTTCCAACACCAGCTCCCGAGGAAAAGCAAACCCCACCGTCAGAGAGCAGGAGCACCATCTCCCCTGCCTGCCTCTCCGGGAACGGCAATTTCTAGAGTATTGCATCAACAGTTATTTGCTTCAGTACCTGCAGAAACAGCTTAGCTCATCAATCAAAAACACATTCTCAGACACCCACAGCAAAACCCCCCCAAACACTGTGGGCAAGTTGCACGTGTGTACCAAGAGAAAAATAAATCAATAATTTCTGATAGATGAACAATGTTTTTAGCAAAATAGGTCTGTTACCGTTTAATTATCAGATCTGTACACCATCTTTAACTACCCAGTTGCACAGATTGCTGTCTAGACACTAGATAGAATTTACTGGACTTTCAGGGTCAAACTCCCAGCCTAAACTGTCACATAACAATATGATGCTTGTTTGACTAATAAAATTAATTTTAAAACGAACTGGATGACATACCAAGGAAGAACTCATTTTCAAAAGCTATGAAAGCTTTTGAAACCTGTAGAAAAAGAGATGGTAAAGTATTCAATCCTGTATTTACGCTTCTAGATTTGAAGTATCTGTTTCCCATTGTCACAAATACATTTTACTTTTGTATGGCATCCTTTCAGAAAGCTACAGTACAAAATATCGTAGTTGCATTCGCATTTTGTAGTTGCTTTGTTTTAGAGATTTTTCACTCGGATCTGTTGAATTCAACTCTCATTTTAGCCCACAGCATTTCAAACTCTGAGCCTTAACTATCAGATTTTGTTCTCTATTACGTGGAATCTCCTATATCGAAGTTGATTGTTTTTCAGAAAGACATCTCATCAAACTCAACAGCTCTTCCTAAAGTAAAACCACACCAACCAATTAAAAAAAACTTATATTCTCAGTATTTCAGATTGTATGATCTGGCCTACTGAAGGAGATAAACAATTCAAGCCGAGTCTTAATGTACCCACACAAAATCACGGAATCACAGAATGGTCGGGGTTGGAAGGGACCTCTGGAGATCATCTAGTCCAACCCCCTGCCAAAGCACATTCACCTAGAGCAGGTTACACAGGAACGCGTCCAGGCAGGTTTTGAAAGTGTGAAGTATATAAGAAAATATGAAGTATATAAGAAATGTACACCATGAACCTTTGTTTATATTGTCCTAAACAAGTTTCTACGTAATCTATTTATTCCGTTATCTGAACTACAGCCCCAAGTTGGATATTCCATCTGCCATCTAACAGCTGTAGCCATTCCTGGTATTTCTGGTTAGACAGAAGTACATATTCCTTAGATAAACGCTCACACGCAATCATGCAAGTCCAGCTCCTTTGGACTTTCCAAAAGGTAAAAAAAGTGAAATATTTTTGCCAAAAAGAAAATATTCATCAGAACTATGATAAAATAAAAATTAAAAAAAAAAGCAGCTGGAACTTTTAACAACTCTACTCCTTCTCATACTCTGGAAGAAATGAGAATTATACCAGTGATTAAAAAAAAAAAAAAGAAAGTTTTTATTCCTCATGAGCTGCTCGCATGTTTTTTACTGCCTGCCTTCTCTAAGGATTCGGGAAATGCACAGAGACAGTGTTCATCAGAATACGCCTACAGGCCCACAACGATACGCTTGCTTACGCCTTCATTCTTCTGGTACAAGACGGCTGCTCCATTTGGGGGCCTTGCCCAAGAGAAGGCTCACGAAACGTCACATACTTTGATCTTTGTATTTTGGGCCTTAATGACTATGCAGAGTTGCTGTACTGCCTTTGATACGTACAATAAAAAAAGGACTGTGTTAGTAACAGACATTTCTGAGAGGACTGGGACTCCCGAGCTTGTTTATGGCTTCGGGGAGGCGGGGGATGACAGGTTTTGCTGACATTTGCTCTTGGATAGCATTGAAACGTGAAGCAGCAATGGTTCGTGAAATGTATGTTACTTTCTCCACAGCATTGGAAAATAACTCTTCCCAAATTACACATAAAAATAAAAGGACGCATCACGATAGCTGCTTTCCACAAAGCTCATACGAACGGTTTCTGGCCGTCACTGTCTGGCCCAAAGCTTAATTCCACTGAGCTGCCGAGAATAAAGGATAGTGATTAAAGGAATACAGTGCCACTTCAAACACTATGTTTGTGGTATACTAGGAACAATGTCACAGATTAGCATCCCTGATGTATTTTGGAATTCCAGTATGTGGCTGCAGCATACCCCACCCCAGAAATGGGCTGGCAGACTGTCATCTACATTTGTCTATCTAGTTGAAGACTACTGCTTTCACATAAAGCTGCACTGGTCCGATTTAAATACCGTCCAGCACAGAATGTGCTGCATCTGATGTCCGGTGGGGAATTGCCGTAACAGGTTGAATACGCAATTGTGCTAGGCGATCAGGTAAAACCGCGTCTATCAAAGACTATTTTTCCTTCCAAAACACAAGTATCCCTCTCTGTCAGTCTCTCCTCCGGATACATGTAGTAAACTCCCTCTTTTATTTGAAGATGTCTTCTTGATTATGAAATCTAAAAGATTCACAACATACTGTAACTTTTACCCTGCAATCCAGGCAATGATGGGAACACACAAGTTGACTCCAAAACAGACCTACTAAGCAACCTTTCTTTGCATAATTTCAAAATTTTGGAGAATATCAACAGTAGAGAATGTAATATTGTATTTTTAATTTTTATTAACCATGTTCTTTTTGATACAAAAATCTTCACATCTTGCTTCATCATACATTGTTCAGAATTTTACCTCAAAATCCCTTCTGTAACATCCAGCTTGATATATACCTAATGAACTGCCCCATCTAAAGAGATTTATCAGTTCAATTTTACAGCTTGGTTGATTTTTGAAGATTTTAATGGCTTTTATGCAGTGTCCCCTCAGACCCAGTTGCAGCACTTTGACCAATTTCCTTCCAAGATTGGACAATGGTCACCACACAATAAATCTGCTAGTCATGAATTAGATTTCATAACCAAGTTCCAAACAAAAGAACATTTCACTTGGGAGAATAACTCTTTAAGTTAAAACAATCAAAGAAAGTGAGCTGCTTTAGTTTACCTGAACTAAAAGGAAGAATTCCAATGGATTTTCAGTTTTACTCAAAAAGTCCCATTCCTGTTTTCCCTTTCCCATTTCCCCCATGGGCTTTATCTATTAATCCCTTTTAGGATTGGAAGTGTTGGCACAGCTAAATAAAGAGACCCACAGTAAGCTTCACCTACGTCAGCCAGTTGTAAATTTCTGATCATAAAAGAGGAAACCCTCTGCATTCCATATTTGATTCAGATTCTGCTTTTAATAACAGGAACTGCAACATACGTACTTTCTGAAGCAAAATGAGTGAAAAAAAATGAATAAAGCAATTCGAGAACATCTCAAGACAGAGAGAAGTGCTATTAATGTCAGTGGGAGGGAGAGGCTCAGCGGGATGACCGTAATGTAAGTAGGGACGGGGTGAAGCTCTTGGGTTCCAGGCCAAATCTTTCAAACCCAATGCCCTAAATGAGAGTCCAAAGTCTAAATTTAGGTGTCTAAAATTAAAACGGACCATCTAAGGGGTCAACCATCTGTCGCTCCCAGTTAATTTAAGAGACAGTATAGTCACTCAGTTGTGTGAAAAAACAAATCACTGTTTACATATAGAACTCATGTCCTAAGTTTAAGGGCACGGGTGTAACATATGATCATTATCTGAACTCCATGCATCGATTTTCCCAAAGTGAAAAATTTTGCCTTAGTCACAGGGGTCTCCTGCTTCATAGTATTCTCAATACCAAAAACCTTCTTCCAGAAATAACAGGGCATGCTTGTTCAGGCTAATCAAGTTGGATTCTTCATTTACCATGGACAGTAGTACAACTGATTAACACATGTATTAAGCAGCTGTTCCCTTCCAGTTTTTATAAGTTTGGCAATTATCCCCTATACACTTCGTTACTACCCAGTGAAGTGATTCATCAAGGGAAGAATCAGGTACAGTTCCGAATCCGAGTGTTAAGCCTCCAAATATTCAGTAAACTACAGTTAAGAATGACTGGAAGTTGCAACAGCCGCTGCTGGAAGCTGCATAGACAGGTTAATAGGATGTGGACACTTACAAAGCATCCGGTTCCAAAGGGTTTTGTTAAAGAAGCTTTTTTTTTTAAAAAACAAACAAACAAACAAACAAAAAAAAAAAAAAACCCACAAAAAAACCCCAAAACCCAAACTCTTCTCTCTTCTGTGTCTTTTGAGAAATTTTTAATAGAACCACAAAATAAAAAGCATTTTCTTGCCTTTCCTGAGGAAGAAACAGCCTCAGAGACAGATTAGAAAGACGACATCCATGATTAGGTGAGAAATCTACTGGGGACTTCATTTCTGTCCCCACCTCTGCTACACACATCAAAACACGATCCACTGGCTCACTGTGTGTTTTACCTGCTGTTGGAAGATGCTGAGCTACTACATATCCTGGCTCTGGCACCTGACTCTGTAGCTCAAGCGGAGGAGAGACGTGCTGTTGGTATTCCATGTCTGCACTTCAGCACTCATGTTTCAGTCAAGATGGTGATTATCATAATATCATTTTACAAATATTCTTTATGAGGCAGGAAACATTTTAATAATAAGAGATCTTAGACAATAAGCCAATAACCACATAGACACTCAGCAGGAACCTAATTCCCCCTCCAGTGCCAGGTTTGCTACAAGAAACATCATGTACTTTTGTACATGACATTCACTGTCTTGTATAAAGAGAGACTATCTCTTACAATTCAATCGCATCTTGCAACTGTGAGGTTGTTTTCAGCCCAGGTCATACATATGAACAAAATAATGAGGTGAGGGTCTTTTGGTCAATTAAATTGCCAATCCTTAGTGCTAATGATCTTTACATCAAGCAGCATATTTCCCTATTCAAAAGAAAGCAAAATTCAGCTTTGTAAGAATACAGCTTTCTTGCTTCTCAAGAAATTTCTTTCCCCCACGAGGGGGGGAAAACTCAAAAAGGAAAAGAAAAAAAAGGCAACTTGAGTGCACTATGCTTGTATTATGCAAAGGCCCTTCCCCATCACCTGATGAAAAAGCAAGTACTTTTACAGTGGATATAGTTACATGTAGGCTAATTTCTTTGTCTTTCCAGGATGACGGAAAGCAGCTTTTATTGAAAGTGTAAAATTATGAGGCTTGATTTTCATCAAGCATTTTGTTTAATGCACAAATTATGCCAAACATCTAGAAATCATTCAACTCACCACTAATAAGTAGCTACTGTAAACACATTCTCTCATTTTAACTGACAAAGTAGTCCAGACAAGCTACTACTGTATCTCACAGTTTTCAGATTTCCTGCGACTGAACAACAAATCAATAAAACCTTTTGGTACAGCTGTAACTTTTGACAGATGCTGGCTATTTCTTTATTTCTAAGATTGTACATGAACCCTAAGCAAAAAGCCATTGGCACCAAAACATTTTAAAAACCCTAGCTTTTAGATGCTTTACCACAATCAAGATAAACAATGTACAATAGCTGCTAAAGCTGCATTTTGCTAACAGTCATGATACTGTTTATTTGGAACAATAAATAGCCCGTATGTTGCTTGGCTGTCTGGTAATCCACACTGAAAATATCTCACATGAAAAATGGCTTTAGATTTTCAGGAGAAACTAGAAGAGGATTATGGCACTCACACTAGAAACACTGCAGTGGTTCTACGAGCGTATTACGCTTTTGTGGGGAAAAAAAACACACAAAAACCAACCACCAACAAAACCCCAAAATGAAACACCCATGGTGCGACACTAGAACAAACCCAAACAAATTAAAAGAAAACCCACACTGAGGAGCATAAAAAAGCCCTGCATCATTCCCTCCCTAAAAACCTCACTGCCTCCCAAGTCTTCCCCTCGGGAAGTCCGCAAGCCAGAGCATCCCCACACACCACATCCCTGCTGCGCCCCCGCCACAAGCAGAGGACAGACAGCTGGGAGAGGAAGGCAGGGCCTGTGGACAAAGCTTACACTGAGCACCGGGAACAGCACCCTACCCTGTTCTAGACGTACATGCACACACAGAGGTGTGCACGTGTCCACATAAATACATGCATATACACACACAAATACAGAGAAGGCTTATCATCTAGGATGTGTGTTTGATCTTTGCATAAAGGGTGATATTTTATTTCTCCCTGGGTTCCTGACCCCTTTTCTCTAATTGATTAAATTAAAAGTAAAAAAAAATATGAGGACATCTCTCTTGGTTCTGCCACGGAAGGAGTGCATACTGCCCGAGAAGTACTTTTTGATTTCCTTCCAGATGGAATGGCAGAGGTGCTTTTGACCAGCACTGTGGTAAGCATACATTCTGCAACTATTCCTTCGGTTTCAGTCAGCAGCACAATTCTTGGTGCTGGCCGAAACGTTCTCAATAAAATTTGATACTCAGCAGCAGAAAGGATGCTAAACCAACAGAAAAAACAACCAGACTACGTATTGTTTTGTCTTGGGAACACTGAAGGTGCAGATAAACCACTGACTCAAATAAATCGGCATAACCAAAAGCTGCGGAAACAGTGCAAGGGAAGAGCAAGAGATGAATATCGGCTCCTCAAAGGGAGGATGGCATGAGAAAAATGAAGATGTTTCCTCATCTCTGAAGTTGTTCCTCATATGCCAAATGTTTTCTCCTCTACATATCCTGAAATGCAGAAATAATAACCAGAAAAAGTACAGTGTTGCTTCTATAAGGCAACGTAAGAAAGTCCATTAGTCCATTTATTTCAAATATACCAGCGTTTTAATCATAGAAAAAAGTTTTGGGAACGCTAACAGTGAGATACACAAGCAATACTTCTGGACCTTGAACCCCCCCAAAATGCTTTCTGAGGCCAGTTCCCTCCAGACATGACAGCCAGCTAGACTGGTGACTCAGAGAAGCAAGGGGGAACTTGACCCTTCCCCAGCCCAGCAAGGGACACCCTCACATTAACTATGCAGGAAGCACCAAAGAAAAGGTCATCAACAAAAAGTTAGATGAAAAGTTGAAAAGAAACAAACAAAATTCACAATAAGAACAAAAACATTTTCTTGCTACTATTAGGCCACTTTCCTTTCTTTAAGTTTTACTTGCATGTTTCTACACGTGTAGTCAATAGGGGAGTCTTTTGCATGATTAAAGGACTGTAAAGCTACCTGGAATTTGTCACGTGAAGTAGTGCAGCATGTGCAAGTTCTCATATTATACAAGACCTCCAAATAGAGTAAACCCTGAAATGGTCATACAATGTAAACTGACAGTCACATGCTGTCCATTCCTGTTTCAGCACCAATCCACGTTTGGATTCCTTCCCTACCAAGTGATCTCAGAAACTCAGCTCCTGTAAGAAAGCGATACAAAAGCTAGATATTCGTGTTAGTCAAGATCAAAGACTATGACAAGGTGAACGAAGGTCTTCCTGGTGGCACCAAACATAGCTTTTGGCGTAAGTACATTAGCTGCTGTCATAGTGCAAAGAATAGCTTCAATTGCAAATGCTAACAGGCAGCAGATAATTGGGCATATGCGTGCATCTGTGGGTGAGTGTCTGAAACTGAATTTTGAACTCTCAAGCAGAAGACTGGTACTCGCAATCTGCACGGACTGCTTGTAAACTTTGATAACACCTGGACTAAACCGAAGGGTCACATTCTGCATCCTCCAATTAACACAGAGGCAGAACGGGCAATTCAAAGGCTGCTCACACATCGTGGTTCTGCACACTGACTATTTAGACTGGGGGAAAATAGGAGTCTGGATGGCAAAAATAACGGTTCCCAGAAACAAGCAGCAGTCTCGGAAAGAAGGGGCCAGGAAAGAAGGCAATACATCACGCCTGGAGAGGAGACTCTGGAAGTGAGGGAAAATCCTGGAGGTCAGAACTGCGTGGAGACAAATGAATGCTGATGCCCAGGATCAGTAACTACAAGGAGATGCACAGCATAAACCAACACAACTTTCTACCCAGCTTTCCCATGCAAGCCGTGATCGCCCAGCTGGGAAGGGACGTCCAGACCACGTGAAGGCCGCACTGGCAGCGGAACAGGTGAGTATGCAAAGGGAATCGAGTGTGGTAAAAGCTTAAAACTTGTTGGTTCTTAAATAAACCCCAGTACATAGCTCCACTACAGGCTGGTTTTAGCCCTGTCTCACCTGGGACAGCTGTAATACTCAGTTTCCTGCCAGTTCTCCTCAGCACGCTCTGGCCTACCTTCGGAAGAGAACTATCCATTTACAAAAGTTTAAGCACATTTTATCCACCATTTATAAAAAAAAGAGCCATAAGAAGAAATGACAAAAATCAAGCTCCCCCAAACCAGAAAATATTTACACAGTTCAGCTTTATAACTGCAGGCCTCAAGTTGAAGTTTTGCACTGCCATCCCAGAAGCTTTTTGGTAGAAAGTGGAAAACACATTCTTTCAAAAGAGAGATGAATGTCATACTGCTAGGTGCTGCTACCTCATGGAAAAACAGAGCCTACCGAATTTAAAAAAATTAAACACTAATCTAAAATTGAAGTTCACAATAATAATTAAAAAGTTATGAATCCATGGAACAGTATCAAAGAATTACATTTCATTTCACAATTTCCATTTCACGTACCATGAAAGGAAGCAGGCAGAAGTATAAAAGCTTGGGCAAAAAAAGAGCATCTTAGTCCCTTGGGAGTTCATTTTATGCTGTAATTGCTGAAAAGCCTCTCTAAAAAGGTTATAAATGCCATATTAATTTCATTAGGAAAGCTCCCATGGCATATTAATTTAGTTTCTGGCACTGTTACTGCATCTTTTCAGATACACAAGATCTTACGAGGTAATTTCATTAACAGTAAAGATTTGAGAAATGCAACTAAAATATTTTAAACAGATTGGTAACAACTCGGCTCAGAAGCACGCACGTTTATTAATATACTATCATTCTCTTCCAATTAACAACACAGTGACACACAAGAGCTAGCAGACTCTGCTGTTGAAATATGTTATCCTCAAGGCCGCTGTATTTGCAAAGATGGCATGAACAGCTCTCAAAAGAGTAATGACCTACTCCTTTATTTAAGGCAGGTACTCATCTTCAGTGACCGCATATAAGCCGAGCATGACATTTAGCAACTGTCTTAGCTTACGATGCTAAGAAAGAAGACTTTTTTTCCCATAGACACTTGCTACACCCAACACTGTAGGTAATTCTGGCCATAGAAAATACTTTAAGTGCCAGTTTGTACAACAGCATTAGCAGTTTCTCCACCCTGGCCTTGATTCTGTAACCCGACTTCCAGGGGCAGGCCTCCGAAGCCACCTGGGGCCTCGTTAGTGAGTAGAGGCCAACAGGAGCTTATCATCACAGGACAAATTTATAAAACACAAATAGATAGAAAGCAAGTTCTATCAAAATAAGCATGTAGATACTTATAAATCTCACCCTTTATCATCACTTTTACAAATATAGTATGTATATTTTGTGTGTTTTAGGTGATGGTAATTCTAAAACCTGCATACGCTTACTTGTTAATTGAGACATCCTGAGCTCAGCTATCACATAAAAGCAAATTCTTTTCTCCTAGTCATGTTTTAAACCCAGGCTGTTCATTCAACTTCACTCTTAGTCATGGGAAAGGCAATACAAACGAGCTTCTCTAAACCACAGAGGTACAGCCTGTGTGACCAAAGCTGCTACTGTTTAGGCATTCATGATCTTCATCTAATGAATTAAGAGTCTATAAATCAGAAGTGAGTGTTTTTCTGAATAGGATGTTGTAGTTCAACTAGACCTATAGTTTTTTTAAGCAGAAACTCCACCACCAAGTTCTACCGCTTGAGTGATATCAGGAGGTCAGACCATAAAACCTCATAAATGTCCCGCCAGACTCAGAAATCTAATGAGTCACATCCTAGGCATCTCTTCATCAAAACACTAAATACCCACGGCAGTCAACAACAGATGCAAAGTCTCTGAAGAATTTACCCATTAGTACATAGAAACTACATTCTGGAATAAAAAAAGATCACAGAATCATAGACCGGTTAGAGTTGGAAGGGACCTTAAAGACCATCTAGTTCCAACACCCTGCCATTGGCAGGGACACCTCCCACTAGACCAGGCTGCTCAAAGTCCCAAAGATAAGCCCCAAGATAAAGTCTCTCAGATTAGGAACCTGTCCAACTGACTAATACTCACAAACTGTGATTATTCTTACTAAAGTGGAATAATTATTGAATTACATGGTGCTTATTTTAGATTACACATTCAAATTGTCAAGGCCATGTTTCATTCTGTTCCTACCCTCTAAAGTTCTTGCAATATCTCCTTATCTTGTTTTCACAGATAAATAATGCAAGCGTTCTCATCCCAGTCAGTAATGAAAATACTAACTAATGCCAGATTTAGGAGATTTGTGGATTTCCGCAGAACCCCAATTGTGTTTTCAAAGCTCGTAAAGACATACAGAAACATACCCAGAAAAAAAAGCAGAAAGAGTGTGTGAGCTCTCAGTTAAAAAAAAAAACCACGCTTTTTAGGCTACCGTCTGAGCTGACATGAAATACTATCTTCCAGCTTATGAACTCTCTCCAAAAAGATTGTATTTATGAACAGCAGTGTTTTCTTGAATGCCCTAAAATCAACAAGTATTTTCTCACATACTCAATTCCTATTGTTACAGCAAAAATGCAGCAGAAGGAATGCCTAGCAGAAACATGACAGCATGAAGTGTATTTGCCATGGTTTAGGAAAGACCATATAACTGCAGGTTCAGTTTTAAACAGACTTGTCTAAGGGCTAACAAACTGTTTATTTTTACAAATTACAGAAGAACAGAGAAAGCAGCTCCACTTTTTCAGGTGCAGAATCAACGTTTTGAATTGAGGTTTTACAGCTTGACTATTAATGAAGTTACAACTTTATGTGGCAGTTTAATCATCAGGACAAGAATAGACTTTTAAAAAATACTTCATATGACCTAGAAGCCTAAATCCCATTATCAGAAGTTATGTGATCTCTTAAGGACCTGTCGTCAGCTTTTCAAGTGAGTCAAGGAGCTTTGGAAACTTTTAAAACAATTCTCTCTGCATAGGCTACTGATATTACAAGATAATTCACTTTAGCCTTTCTCTGTCTCTCAAAAAAAGTAGAATTATCACACAAAACTTAAGCGTCCTGTTGCGAAACACTAATCAAAGATCTACCAAGCCACTGAACCTCAGCGCTACTGTCTGCTTTCTGTTACGTTTGGTCAACTTTATCGAACTTACATACATAAGCAGATATATTACAGAAGAACACATCACTTTGTTTAGGAATTACTAGTAATGCATTCAAAGGAAATGTGCTTATTCTTAACTGTAATACTATGAAATCCTGCTACTAACTTTTGCTGTAAATACAACAAACCTCGTCTTATTTAACATGCATTATATGCAGTGACCCAATTTAACAGTGCAAGGCTTGAAGAAAAGACGAGCTGTTAGATCTACAAATATATAACATCACTACATTCCAGGCAAATAAACAGTGGGAACAGGCAGAAGCAACACGGAAGGAACGCTGCATATTATTAGCAGCTCTCTCCATCCAGATATTTTATTAAACGGGCAATAGGCTTTTATCTTACCTTGCTGCTCAGGAACTTACAAAAATTTAAAAAAAAAAAAAAAAGCAGAATACTGTAGGATTAGCTACTTCCCTACTTCAAAATAATTGTACAAGGTTTAAAGATTTCTACAGATTTTTTTAAGAAATATTTTTGCTATTTGTCAATAACATTCTTCTAAAACACGTGCCTGTAAGTCTTTTGCTAAGTTTTCAACAACTTTTTTTCTTTTGTTTCAAAAACACTGGTAGCCCCTTATAACTATGTACATACATATAGTTTTAGATAGACAGCTACCGCATTTCATTTGCTTTGCAAGCAAACGCAAGATCAAGTAAAGGTCACATTTTGCATAAAGATCTGTAGAGAAAGTTAAGTTCTGCTTTGGCGTTTTTACCTTCATAACACTAGCAAACCCCCTTCTTACTGTTGCATTTAAAGAAAAAAAAAATGAATCTGATTGTGTGTAGTGCTCATTATCTCAAACTACACAATTATAATTAACGCTACATTAAATTTCTCATGGTATGGTGATAAAAACAAGTAAGATAAGCACAAGCTACTACAATCAGAGTTTCACTTATTTGGGACTTTTTTCATCTAGATCCCAGGATTTTACTGCATAGCATTGAATTGGTTATTCAAATTCAAAAATTACCTCCTCTTAAGACCACGAAATATACTGTACGATACTGGGAGGGTACAGGTTTCCTGGAAATCTGTTCTTTTTTTTTTTTTTCTTTTTTTCTTCCTCCCTCTAAACATAATGTATTTTCCATATCCAAGAAAGCTACGGCTTGTGGATAAAACATCACCAAGAAATCACATCCATCCTACAAACTATTTTGTGCGGTTATGTTTTGCACCGCTTCAAAAGTGAATATGCTGACATGGCATCATTTCAAGCAGCATAAAATAGATTTTTTTTTTTTCCATAGATACCAGTCATGAGAAGCGTTCTAAACATCTGGGACTTAATCTGAAGCTCTCCAACAGCAAAAGATTTTGTTTTCCAGGTGTGAACAGAGTAACAGTAATAGTAGTGAGCTAAACCCACTTGGCCAGTCACAGCGGTAGCATTTCAGCTTAAAGTGTATTTTACTGCCACAACTATTCCCTCTAAGGTCATCTTCTGCCAAAGAGACTCAGAACTCCACAACTCAAAGCTATTTTCTAGCATTATTTTACTAGGAAAGAAGATTTATTTCTGTGGTTTGGGGGAGGTGGATTGTTTGGTTTTGTATTTTTAAAGCTCTGGACCTCTTTTTCTCCAGTTCCCAAGGACCCTGGCAGCATGGCTCTCAAGGAACTTGTTACAGGCAGAATAATTTTCTCCTCCATTTTTAAGTCTTAGATTTGTAGAAGATAAATGGTTCACAGAAAACATATGTATGCGTATGTTATTATAACTTCTATAAGATAATAATTGGGGTAAAACCAGTCATAGGGTTATTTCTACCCACAATGACATAGTGCATGCAGAGTAAAATTATGTGCTCTTCCAACCTTTTCCTCACAAAAATAAAGCATCTTTTTACGGAGGTAAACTTTATTATAAAATCCAAATAAGGGTATTTCATATTTTTCTTTGACAGCTGTAAATATACATTTAATGACAACCAATTGGCTTCAGAGGTATCTTCTCTCCAGAGTACATACCCCTCTACACTGGATCGGAAAATATCTTATATTAAACGAGAGGCATGTGGAATGAAAGCTAACAACTGAATAGCTCTTGAAGGAACCATTTCTCCTATTTTCATGAAAAGCGTATTTTAGGAGACAAAATTGGAGGAAGGAAAATGATAATGGCTCTGTTTCTCAAATTCTGTATCAAAGAAAGTCAAGAGATTATCAGCTAGATGCAACCATCTCATCAACTCCAGATACTCACAACTGAGCTGCTCAGGCATGAATATTCATCTCCTGTGGTAGCAAAAGGCAATGATTTATATTTCCATGTTAATTGAGGTCTACACCTCACTAGTGCAACATTTGGTGCTCCGAAGAGCTTCTCTCAAGCACCTGATCTGCATTAGCACTGAGGGCGAGCAGCCAGGCTGGCAATACCTCAGCTGGCTGCACATTCATCAGGTTTTCCAGTATAAGTGCGTATTGCTCGTCTGCTGAAACAAGCGTATCATCTCGGTGCGGTCAGAGGGCTACCAGGCCTGCAGGCAGGCAATACATCATATCAGCAAGGCATCTGCCAGTAAATCAGCGCCTTCAGGCTTGCTTTAAGTAACGAATAGTTTGTAGCATGTGTTTATATTCACAAACAAAGGCAGTTCAAACAGACTTGGACCTCATTGCAAAGTTGTTAATTCTTTCAGTCGCAAGTCCTGAGATTCAGTTTCCAACCTACTAGCCTCTGTTTGACCCATCCTCCTCTGCCAATTGCAGGGACTCTCCCTTTGAAGGGTAAAGGAACTGAGGAAAGTATTTGGGATGGATTAAGCAATGGAAAACGGGTATTTCCTGTTACGAAGATGACACAGACCAGAGACGACATGATAGTGATTATTATCACAAACAACACCGCACCTGCTTTTATCTGTCAATATTAGAAGAAATTCCGAACAATGCAGAATGATAAAAACGTAAACTGTGTTGCCCAGAAGACATTACAGACCTCTACATGGAGCTTCTTCAAGAGAACCTTCTCTATCGAAGGAGGAGGAAAAAAAATGCGTAACCTTCATGGAACATATATTTTCACAGCCTTTAGTTTCCTTCTGTTCTCGCCAAGAATAGGCATCCTTTTATTAATCCTGATTAAATATTTCCTGAGGGATATGGTTCAGTAGAAGAGTGAAGTCAGGACCCTGAATTTTGAGAAAGGAAACTTCCAGCTCTTCAAGGAGTTGGCCAATAGGACCCCCTGGGAAACCGCCCTCAGGGACAAGGGAAGAGAACAGAGCTGGCAGATCTTTAAGGACACTTTCCATAGAGTGCAAGAGCTCTTGATCCCCAGGTGTATGAAATTAGGAAAGGAGGGAAAGAGACCAGCACTGCTGAGTTGAGACCTGCTGGTCAAATTAAAGGGCAAGAAAGAGATGCACAGGCATTGGAAGCAGGGACAGGTGTCCTGGGAAGAGTATAGGGATGCTGCCCGGTTGTGTAGGGATGGGGTCAGGAAGGGCAAGGCGCAGCTGGAGCTGAACTTGGCAAGGGATGCAAAGAGTAGTAAGAAGGGCTTCTGCAGGTACGTCAGCCAGAAAAGGACGGTCAAAGAAAGCGTACCACCCTCCATCCCACATCAGCAAAACTGGCGAACTGGTAACAATGAACAAGGAGAAGGCTGAGGTAGTCAACAACTTTTTTGCCTCAGTCTTCATTGGCAACCTCATTTCCCACACCTCTCAAGTGGATGGACCACAAGGCAAGGACTGGAGGAGCGAAGTCCCTCCCAGTGTAAGAGAAGGTCAGGTTGGTGATCCTGAGGAACACCTGAGGAACGTGAACATATAGAAGTCTATTGGGACCTTAGAGATGCATCCCAGAGTCCTGAGGGAATTGGCTGATGTAGTTGCCAAGCCACTCTCTGTGATATTTGAAAAGTCATGGCGGTCAGGTGAAGTCCCCGGTGACTGGAAAAAGGGAAACATTGCACCCGTTTTTAAAAAGGGTATTTCGGAGGACCCTGGGAACTACCGACCTGTCAGCCTCACCTCTGTGCCTGGGAAGATCATGGAACAGATCATCCTAGGAGATATGCTAAGGCACATGGAGGACAGGGCAAGTCCTGCCTGACCAACCTAGTAGCCTTCTATGATGGAGTGACATCAGTGGACAAGGGAAGAGCTACGGATGTCATCTATCCGGACTTCTGCAATCTTCTGACATCCACTTCTGGTGGATGAAAAGCTGGATGTGAGCCAGCAATGTGCGCTGGCAGCCCACAAAGCCAACCACATCCTGGGCTGCATCCCCAGCAGTGTGGTCGGCAGGTCGAGGGAGGTGATTCTGCTCCTCTGCTCCGACCCCCTCACAGTACTGCATTGAGCTCTGGGGTCCTCAGCACAGGTAAGACATGGACCTGTTGGAGCAAGTCCAGAGGCGGGCCACAAAGATGATCAGAGGGCTGGTGCACTCTCTCTTCTCCAGGCTGAACAACCCCAACTCTCTCAGCCCGTCCTCATAGGAGAGGTGCTCCAGCCCCCTGATCATCTTCGTGGCCCTCCGCTGGACCCGTTCCAACAGGTCCATGTCCTTCTTGTGTTGAGGACTCCAGAGCTGGACGCAGTACTCCAGGTGGGGCCTCACCAGAGCGGAGTAGAGGGGCAGAATCACCTCTCTGGATCTGCTGGCCACACTTCTTTTGATGCAGCCCAGGATGCTGTTGGCTTTCTGGGCTGCAAGTGCGCACTGCCGGCTCATGTTGAGCTTCTCGTCCACCAGCACCCCCAAGTCCTTCTCCTCGGGGCTGCTCTCAAGCCATTCTCTGCCCAACCTGTATTTGTGCCTGGCACTGCCGTGGCCCAGGTGCAGGACCTCGCACTTGGCCTGGTTGAACTTCATGAGGTTCACACGGGCGAATTATCCATTAAGCACCCTCAGTTTGTAATGTCAGAGCAGAGAGATACAAATACGATTATAGACAGAGAAGAATATGAGAGAAAAACAAAGTCACTAAAGCACTTCTGGGTGCCTCCCAGAAGAGGCTTATTTATATGAGTGCAAAAAACTTTTCCTAGCTTATTTTAAACTCTGCCTTCAAGTATTTAGCAATGAACAGAACAGGGGAACTCTACCATAACACAAATGTGCAAGAAAACCTCAATTACAAACAGACAGATGCAAGTTCTGTATATCTGAGGTCCTAAAATATTGCATTCATATAAAGACGCCTGAAGGAACAAACCGTCTATTGCTAAGAAACACTTAGCTTCTATGGAGCCTGTCATTCCAAGTGTTTCTCATCCACTAAAAGTCATGCCAACTACACGGCTCAAAAATTCATTGTTTCATGCAGGTCTTTCAACACAGAGGAGACGTTGTATAAAGCCCAATATTAGAATATCTGATTTCTCTGCTGCTTCCCAGGATATCAAAACTATACATGATAATGAGCTGTGAGAATAACTCACAGGACCTCAGATCCTTGTGGCAAACTCTCACTCAGACCTGGAGTTTCCCCTAAATGACTATGCATTGACACGCCCTCACATGGTTTTGTTTCAAGCCTTGCTTTCATGATTATTGAAAAAACAAACATGAAACACTTACTGAGAAAAAACGAAATTGATATAAAGCATCTCAGCTGTTCAGCTGTTGTGATTTTTGTTTTAGATTCCAAATTTTCAGGTTAACATCACAATCTCTGAATTTAATTCTCAGCTTGTAAATGCTCGGGCATCCCAGTACTCATGGTTAATGAAAAGGTTACTGCTTTTCAATGGCAATTTCTTAACTGCAAACAGCCTCAACTTATCAAACGGCAGACGCTGTATCAACTTGACTTTATTTAATATTATCCCAGTGGCCTTGCCTCGGAGACTACTACATTATATGTTACTTCTGGTAATTTGTGCTGAAAGGAAGTTTCTCTCCAGCCCTTGCTCAGCTGTACTCGTAGAACCGATGAACACCGGATACTCCCTGACTCTTTCCCAGATGTGAACTTTACCAACACGTTGTATATTGTGTCATTATTTCTGTTGGAATTACATAAATCTGCCTTCCCTTTATACTCTACCGTTCCTTTGATTCACCTGTATCTTCCCAAGACAAAGATATAAAGAGTTATTTAGACAGACATGGGAGGTGATTTCATTGCTTCACGCTTAATTATAGTTTGCTAAATCAATGCTTTCTTTACACTAAAATAATGTCTTCCCATTACCACAATGTTATTTAATGCACCTGTATGTCCTCCTTTTCTCTGGAATTGACAGTGTAACAGCTCTAAGACTTAAAATAGAAGCTAACAGGATATTAAATATTCTGAGGTAAGATATGGGCAGGCTTCTGGTAAGGGATGGTGAGGTATTCTCGTAAGGGATCTGAGACCAAGTGTCCCTGACATACCCACCTGCAACACCTTGGTCAGGCTTCTGTTCTCAGGTAAGCATGTTATTCTGATTAGAGCAAGTGTGCTGTCATATCTGTATCTAAGTGTAGAGTTTGATAGCCTGCATTTATTTCTACTGATTGCTGCTTACTATAGACGGAATCTAGCTAATAAACTCAAGTTTACCGCCAAGAATCTGTCCTTCACACTGATCTCAGTGCTAATAGGGAAAACTATTTAACATAGGATAAAAGCTCCTTTGCGGTATCTCAGAAACTTTGAAGGCAACATAAGTGTTTGCCTGGAAATTTAATGAGTATATACCTAGACAGATACAAGTGGGATCACTCCCTCCATGTTCTTGCTTAACCATTTCCAATTGGGTATAAGTACCTCATAGAGTCACTCAGCAGTAATAGAGAAATGACTCATCCCAACCAAGAGACAGAGCAATCCAAGTCGAGGACTGTTTCTCACACTCTGTTTCTTGTTGTAATAGATCTCAAAAGAGATGAGAAAAGCTAATCAAGTCGATGTATTACCTGCTATATGATCTTCATTGGCATTCTTGTGTTCACAATTTGCACAGTTTGAGATAGACAAAACCCTTTACATAAAGTCAGGCTCCCAGATTAAAGTTCTCTCTTTACTGTGCTTGGAGTGTCTATGCAGACACTGCTTGTGGGACACAGCCATAGCCTTTCTGTGCTGGAGGAGTGCTTTTGAAGAAAATTATACTTACTGCACTATTTAGAAAGTAATGACAGTAGAAGAGAGTAAAGTGACTTAACAACAAAGATCAGTGCTGTAGGAAAGGCCTCTACTCCAATGCCCTTGTTCTTGAGACTAGAAGCAGTCCGTGGAATGACTGAGCTATCAGATGCTCACACATTTAATGTTTCAGCAGCACCAATACAAGAACCTTAGCCTGCTCTGCTGCGTAACACAGAGCAAAGGAATTTGTTCAATAATTTTTTCCATGGGGAGTATAACATCAGCAGGGTTTCATACCTGCTGAGGGGCTGAAACATAGAAGACAGAAAAATAGAGATTTTTTTCATTCAGATTTCCTAATAGCCAATGATTATTTTACCAGTTTCTATGGAACTATCACCATGGCAGCTAGCCATTTTAATCACAGGCATTAGAACACGTTTCTGATAACATCATAGCAATAGCTTAGAAATATATTACATCTCCTGGCCATATGCAGCAGTAACAACTTTGTAAATTTCCACATGACAGAGGTCACTAATGGCAGCAGCAGACATCAGGATTAGAAACATGATATTTCAAGCCTCTAATTAAAGAACAAGTTCTCAGTGTTCCTTACTCTAATTCTGAATACAATAGTGGAAATATAACCATTGTGACAAAAACGAGAATCAAAATTCTTTCACAGCTCGCTCAGTTTCTACAGGGGTTTTGCCCCTTCTTTGATTAACTCGTCAATGCATACGATTACTCAGCAGATCCTAAGAGAATGTGCAAGTGAAAAAAAAAATCCCTGTAGAGCACTGAGTATCTGCAAAACACTGACAGATAAAAATGGCTACTTTACCCTTGTATTAATAAAAAGCATACTTTGTTCTCTGTACAGGTTAAATGGCATTGAAGCATCGCATGGAAGATTGCAATCATGATCAGAGAGCATAACTCAGTGTTCTGACTAAGGAAATTTTCAACATACAATGTGAAACATACTATTTTACTAAATGTATCACGAAGTATTTGCAGATATGCTAATTCTGAAAAAAACTGGAAGTATTCAAAAATACTTTCAGCAATAGCAACCCTCCATTTCTTCTATAAATTACATAAGAAATTACATTTTCAAACTATTTAAAGCAAATTCATAGTCTTGCCCTGGGATTTCTGATTTTTTTTTTTTTCAAATTAAACTGTATTTCAAAAGGCTGAGGGACTCTAAAATACTAAATGAATTTATAAACCCTTTTAATAAAAGCCAATAAGCAGGTCCAACAATTTCTTCATTTCAAGCCTAAAGCTTTGCCAAGGGTCCATCCAAGAGATATTAAATAAGGTAAGTACAGATAATGTCAGTAACATTCTGCAGTAAAACACTACAGCAAAGCGCTATGACTAAAAATCACTGGTATAACTGTTTCCTAAAATAGACAGCATTGACCTCAAACAGAAGAAGAACAAAAATCTGAAGTAAACCGAGAATGCGACTTGAAATGCATCACAGTTAGCTTTGTCTCTTCAAACTACTTAAAATCAGAAAAACCCACCACAGAAGCAGTTAGGCTAGGAGAACAATATAAAAACAGGACTGTAAGTCAAATCCTTCTTATGTCCAGTGTCGCTGTGCTTTTATTCTCCAATTTTTCCTCCCCTGGTCAGAAATTGGGGAAGGGCAGCTAAACAAAAAGACTAGAAAATATTTGATGGGGAAATAGTTGCGTTGTTACATTTACATGCATACACGAATCAATCTGCCTTTAAAATAAAACCAATTAATTACCACCAAGGATTTGAGGGCAGTTCTGTCATCTTATCTGGGGACACTCAACTTCCTCAGTTTTGTGTCATACTTCGTCTTAGGAAACCAACAATAAAGAAACACAGGAAGATGCAGTGTTAACATCTACGCAACATTTATATCGCACTTGAACTGGTAAAGTTCTACTCTTGCTAAGTAGTACTTCCACTGCTGAATTTTCAGACCATCTAAGCAGTCAGGTTAAGCTCCCACCAATTTCTTTGTTCAGAAGGTCCACATACCATTTAGCTCCATGCTTCGGTCTAAATATCTATGAATGCATTTGCATGGTTGTGCAGGGCCTATCAACTATAAATGAACCAGTAGACTACAAAGTCTTCAACAACCACCACCAACAACAAAGCCTTTTCTATTTCTTTCAGTCCCCAATTTAATAACAGTTGCACTTGATATTTAGAAGGCTTGCCATTTTCTTAATTAAAAGTTTATGTTTAAAATTTGCTTTAATATGAGTGCCAAGATATTTTATTAAATTCAAGTCAAAAGGAGATTCAGATTTCATGATGTTTTGGAGAATGCAGAATATATCAAACAGAAGGAGACTGCATTAAACACTGTCAGATCTGAGGTCAAGACTATCTGGTGACAAATATTCCGCTGGCTGCCTTAGTCCTTTCCCTCTTTCACCTCCGACTTGCTCTCCAGCAACACGTAACTGTGTGGGAACGCCTTGCCAGTGCTGTTCTCCTCCTGCTGAGACTACAGAAGTTACTGTGTCTAAAGGCAATAATGAGCTAAATAACAATACGTGACAACAGGATGACACACGCATTTTTAAAGTTCTTATGTGTCTATGCAGTAAATAAAAAATTCAATAAAATAACATTTTTCCCCAAATAACACAGGTATGATACCAATGAACTCATACAAGACTCTAAATGGCATGAAAACATCACATTGACTAGATTTAAAATATATAGTTTTAAATTAAAGTTAGATGTTCTACATATAGTAGCTTGGCTAATTAAAACACAGATTCCCTAAGTTTTTAATAAGTAACACGAAGGGCAGCTATGGCAACGATTAGCGCAATGGTTGCATTGGTCAGTGTTCACAGGCCTGCAGGTGTACAGCTCTACAAAATTCCTGACCTGGAGTCCCATTCACTGAAAGTCCCTTCAGTCCGCGGCCTTTTGGCCAAGCCTGCCAACGTCACGATAAGGGAGATATGCCAGGGGCAAGGAAAGGTGCAGAGGCAGGCTTACTACGGAAGGACTAAGTACCTTCCCACCCACTCATTCCACACTTACCTGGAGTCTATGACATCCAGCCATTATCACTCTTTTTTGAATTTGTAATGGTAAACCAAGACCAAAATCTTCTAGAACCCATTTGCAAAAAACTACCTTTTTCAAAAATAAATACATTATGATTAAGCAAACGGTTGATTATTTTTGCACTATACATATAGCACATTAGTCGTCTATTAGACCTCATTCCTACCCAGCCTCATACAGTTGTTATATTATACATGAATTAAGCCGTCCTGAAGACGACTGAGCTTCTTTTAAGCTACAAACGTAAAAATGTAATACCACAAAAGAGCAAGGTTCACAAAAACGTCATTTCTATTCCACGTCATACCATCATTTCTGCTGTGTGGGCATACACAGCCCACGTTGGTTCTATAATCTACACCACAATCAATCTTACGGCTTTATCAAAAGCATACAGGCTTGTAACAGAAAGTATCGCAGAGGAAGGCAGGCATTGATATTCAGGTATATTCCAGATTCAAATGGGGAAACTCTAGCTTGACCCTGTGCAAGCAGCACAGACACACCTGGGCAAAATCTGGCCTTCATCCATAGAAGGGAGACCATTTAGTCAATTCGCACCAACAGCAGAAAATGGAGCCAGATCCAGCCTCAACAGCTATCACACCCGTATTTTAATAACAGATTATAAGTAACAAAACAACACTTTTCCTACCAACAGCACTTTCAATTCCAGAAGCTTAATATACTTTGCTTTAAATCTGTGCCATAGCAACCTTTTTTAAAGTCAATGTCATCTGTAAGGACTGAGTTAAAATAAAATGTGGGCCAAATTTATCAGACGTTCATTTCGTTTGGATACGGAGCTCAGAACACTATGTGTCATCCTAGATGTGATTTGAGTTTTATACGTTGCGTCCAGCAACATATTTTAAACCAGTCCATTACAAAACACTTGCCCTGATCATCAGTTTCAAGTATTTGAGATGCTGAAGGTCAAATGAAAGTGTGAAAGGTTTCTTCCTGTTCACACTAAATTTATATCTGTATGCTAGAAACTGCAGCACTACTCAGGCCTAGGAAGAGAAAGCTCAAGAGGTTGTTAACATACGACAGCGTTATAGCTTGTCAATTTAAAGGCGCATCTAAGGGCCAGCAGAAGACTTGCACTGTGGAGCGATACATGCCCAGGTAGCCACGAGCATCACTGTCTGTGCGCGAGACTGACCAGGGATGAGGAACTTACTGTGACAGAACTACAGCAAAAGTAGTCAACAATTTATTCTTTTATTTTCGGTACTGGCTCACAAGGGGCTCTGCATCTTCATGCCAGAGAGATACTTAATGAGCCTCCAGAAAGAGCTTACAACAGACATATCCCTACAACCTCCCGGGTAAGGGCTGGGAGCTTTTTAAATTTAGATTATGTAAGGTCGCGTGCCTCACTGCATTATGTTTTATATGCACGTTATACCTCACTGCACTGTAGAGCACCCTGCGAACTCCAGATGATCGTTATTCACACAGATCCTGACAGGTCCCTCTTTCAGAGTGAGAACAAATACCATTCGTACATCTAAGATTTCTCGGAATGAGGTCAGTCCCCCCCG
>VYZM01020357.1:578117-590861 GCA_013398915.1 Dromas ardeola
TTTTTTTTTTTGGGTGTTTTTTTTGTTTGTTTTGGGGGGGGGGGGGGGGGTGTGGCTGTTTGGTTTTTTTTTTTTAACACTTTGATGAAAAAATTCATAGAAATATAATGTTACATCTATGCATTTGTAGAGATATCTAAAGTTTCCAAACTTCAGTTTGGTCCTCAAAGCTCTATAAGAAAAAGCTTGTAGAAGACAACTATATTTAAACAGCAAATAAATTCTACAAGACAATTTGCAGTCCGAGTCATCCTTAGGAAGTTCATGAAGGATGCAAGAACCTGATGCAGTTCATTAGCCGTTAAAGGAGTGATGTACCAAAGTCCAACAAACTCCCACGCATTTTCATTCTAACTGTATAAAGAGCTAGTGGTAGATTGTTGAATAAAAGAAGGCTCTAGGCTAAACTTCGTAATGAAGCCCCACCACACATGCAATCCATTTCTTCTGATGTTTTTCTCCAGTATCTCTTTATGGGTGCCACATGAAGAATAATGCACAGTTCTGCCTCATGTCTGGTCATGTAAATCCATCCCAAATAACATGCTTCCAAATTTTGATGGACAAGAGCTATTGCATAGAGAATAAATAAAATACATAATTCATAAAATTTATTGGACAAAATGAGCCTAAATGAAAATCTGCTGAATCCTTAACTTTGGGAATGAATAGTTTCCTGTGCAACATTTACTGTATGTACATCTCCTTGGATTAATTTGATGTTTTCTTCATCTGTCATACTTTTTCCACCAGCCTATCCACATTTCTGCACCTCACTGATTGCAGGAAGTTCCTTTGCGGACCACAGACATCTAATCAGCCTTCATTGGTCTATGTTAGATATATCACCTTTCTAAAACAACTTTATTTCTATTCCATGTCTTTCATCTTCAATATAATGAAGCATCCACTTTCAACTCCCACTTCAGAAAACATGGAAACTGGGGCAAAGCTGTTAAAGACAAGTCATATACCACAACTTAAACCACATACAACAGAAAAACAAATTGGGTTCCTTCTAATAAATGTCATTTAGAAAAAAAATGAATTAAATTATGACTGATCTTGAATATAAATGCTAAGCACAACTTCCAGTGTTCTTCTTACTACGAGTATCAGTCTGCAAGATCATTAGAGACTAGATATGAATGGGCAGACAATACTGAGTTACATCTTGCATCCAAATGTAATGAGACATTTATGCTTATAGATCAATAGAAAGTTTTTCAGAAACTCTGTCTTTGTCTAGGAAAATAAGTGAAGGCACAGTCAATTATCTCCAAGAAGAAAAACTGCTCTAGTCGTCTTTTAAGATTGCTACATGAGCAATAGCCCTTAACGATACTTTGATGGTAGCTCTGTAGCACCTGGAAGGGTTTCCAATGAAAAACCTCTTTTTGTTATTCTATCTGGACAAAGTAACTTAACCTACATGATCCACAGCGAAAGATTTCCTCAAAGGCCTAGGAAAATCTTCTTTAACTCTAGATATAAGTGAAAGCTTAAAAGAAAGAAATAAAACCACACGCACACAGAGGCCAGCTGAAAAAGCAGGAAGGACGTACCTCAGTTATGAATACCTCAGGAGATTTAACTTGAATTAGAAATAAGGGGAAATAACTTTTATTTTTAAAGTGTTTTGAGTAATCATAGCTAACAGTACTTAAAACTAGGGTTCCTGTGAGTTATTGCTTCTCCCCCTTGTGATTGTACAGATCTAACCATAAGCATTTTCAGTGCTGACCCCTAGGCTGTTTGAAGCACACACGCTGCCGGCCAGGACAGAGCAGCGGGGCGGCTGAAATCAGGCTGGCTACCTCCTCCTCCTTCTGACCTGTGAGACTGGGACCCAGAAGCTGTTAGCTCTTTCCTAAGTAATCTGAATTTTAAAGTTTTTCTTATTATTAAATGCCACTGAAATTAGCAGCATTTCTTGTCAGCCAATTGCTTTTATTACTTATTAACTCTGGAAATATCTGCTCAACAAGAACACATTTTTCTACCAAGTCAGCTGGGAAGTTTATTTCTTCTGTCATTACATCAGATTATTATTTTACAGTTACAGACAGATTGTTATCAGCCTTCAGAGGCTTTAAAAATAATACAATATGGTTCCTGGCACTCTGAAGCAGACTGAGAAATGCCACCCACACAATTAGCAACACTTTTTTTTTTTTACACAGCAAGCAACAAGATGTGTTCTACAGATGTTTTGGAGTTAATTCTGCAGCAAAATCTGGCACAGAACAGAATCACTGATGCACTAAGGCATGACACTTCTCTACAGTAAATCTGCAATGCCTTTGCTGCTTCCTGGTGAGAAACAGGATCACTACAAATATCCCTCAGGATATCTGACTTGGGACACTTCACGAGTACATGCCTACAGCTGTACTTCATTAACAAAACGCTCTTAGCATTAACAAGGTTAGGCATTACAGAATACTGCAAAGGTATATGCTGCTAATGAAACGCCCACACCTGTAATTAAGCACACAGTGTTACTGATAGAGTTGCACATGCTTCATAGACCTCTATTTACAGAGTTGTGAAGAGGAGCAAAATATCCCACATCTAAATAACCCTCCTGGCATGCGCACAGGGTCTGGAAGTTGTTTGTGACAGACAAAAGTGATGTGACTTTCCAATTTTAATTTTTTTTTTTTTTTTTTTAAATCAACTTGAATGGCTGAAGAGTAAGCACTACTATACCTAGGGGACACAGTTAAGTGTTCCTGATTTAAAAATACTCAGTGTTCCTCGAGGGAAAGTTTTGCTTTTCAATAGTGACCATACTTTCGGCTGACATTTGAACAGTTCTCTGATTAGCAGAGTAAATGTTTTTTTAAAAAATGCCAAGGCAAACCTTCCTAGTCCACGGGATCTCAATGAACAGAGATAAGTCTTTCAGTACAAAATTTAGAATTTGTGGAAGAAGAAAACTGTCTACATGCAATGATAGTGAGCATCTGGAACAGTCAACTTTAAACATGGGCAATAATCTAGTGGTGAGGGTCATCTCAGCTTTCTTTAAGGGGGAATTACCCTTGCATTATCATTATTACTGTGAGACATGGGACTTGTTCATTTACTAGATAAACCGACAGCAGTGAAAGAATACCTGTCTGCATTCCTGACTTCTGCTGAACTGCAAGCTGCGAATATATTTTTCACACCTATGTAAAGGCACAATACTGTTCCAAAAAACAGAGAGCCAATTAGCAGACTTAAGACTTTTCAACTGGCTTGAAAAGAAATAAACCACTACTTTTAATAACTAAAAGCTTTTACAAAGTCATAGGAATTAAAAGTGGGAGATACGTTATGCTCAATTTGCGGGAGCCTTTGAAATAGCAAACAAAACACTGTCTTTCAAAGGTGATGGTGATATCAAATATTTTACTACAGAAAGGTCAATTTCCTTCTGGATGATTGTGTTCAGCCTGAGAATGCTATCAAAGAGCAGAAACTGAAGAGACTCAGAAACTTGTAAAGACACGGAAAGACTTCTAGGTGAGGAGACACTACAAGATACGTAGTGAGTAAGAAAACAGCTGTGGGCTTCTATTACTACTCTCACAGTGGAAATCCAAAGGAACATGTCATTAAAATGAGGCCCAGTGACTGAAATTACAATACTCCCCTCCATTTCAATGCATTAACTGCCACTGGATCTCAAATGCACAACACATCTGAGACCAAGAGATTAAAACAAGGACTGGGCAGCCAGGCAGCTCAGGAATTCTCAAAATTGCCTTATGACATTAGGTGCCCAGTTCTCACCAAAACATACAGAGAAAGGAAATTATTAAGGAATATTTTCATCTATTGGCTCATAAGCAAAGTTATTTTACTAATCCATAAAAGAAAAACGCTATGAACTGTTAAAAGACTAGTTGTGGTTATTCCTGCCAAGAAAAAGTTTCCTACTTCCCTCTCACCGCACACCAAAGTGTCTAATAAAAGGTGCTGCCTTCTCTATGATACAACTTTGAACAAAGATCTAAGTTTTCATCACTCAGAATTCTTTAAAGGTCTTCATCAGCCTTTAGTCATAAAAGCTTGAAATTTTGATCTGTCTTTAGTTATTTTATTTAAGATTAACATACTCAGCTCACATATTCAATTGTAACAAATGGAATATGAATCTGAAGAGTTTATTACTATCATCTTAATTTTTTAAATTCTTAACTAAACACAATCCTGCTAAAATTCCTACATCATTATTTGAACTGGCAACAAAGCAATTCCTGAACATGGCTGTAAGACTAACTTAACGGTCCAAAGACTGCTTCAGGCTTGAAGCAGAAATTATACATCGGTCACACTGAATTAGCAGTTGTCATAGGGATGTTGGAGACCATTATTCCCTGTATGCACATGTAACTCCTACCAACATTAATGGAGTTACCAAACACATTGAGAGGAAAGCTGGCCCCATTATGTGAACACTGTTGAAAAAGATTAACTGATTTCTCATGCTAGATGGATGGAATGGAAGTTTTCAACGCTGATTCGTTGAAGAATGTAAGAGCACACACTGCTATTAAATGAATGCATGGCCCAGAAAAGGATTGAAAGCCTTCCTTTGGAAACAAGGGGCTACAAAGATCAATACCATACCCTAGGAATCCTCTCCTTCAGAGTCTGGACAAACTACAGGTCTGGGAATGCGACTATGTGGACTTCATCCAGGTTTCTGCCATGGATGCATGTATGATTAACCACACACGCAACTTCATCTCTTCAGGGAACATTAGAGCCATCTAATACAGGAGCCACCTAATACAGATGTTCAAATTACAATGCTGCACTCCTCATATAGTCAACAGAGTCTTCAGAGGACTCATAAACCTAACTCTACCACTCTCTATTGAATATTAAAGAAGCCCAGACTGCTGCTGCAGATGCTTAAGTATAAATGGTTACCTTTCCACTAGCAGTAAAATACAGACTATTTTTTCAAGTCTACAGGAGGAAAAAAGACTGAGGAAGGACCAAATGAAAAAGCACAGAATACCTCTCATTTGCGTAATGCCACAACAGCACCGTTTATACAGGTGTCAAGGCTACTCAGGGTCACCCTTCCTGGTCAATAAAACTGAAAATGAGAGAACAGCTCCCTGAAAAATTATTACCAGCAGGGATACCTCACCACCAGATTTTGTAGCAGAGTTAAAGCAAGGTCATAAGATTGAGAAGTCTGAAGGACTGAGTGCCAGAAAACACTCTCCCTTCCTGAAGCATCTGCCACACATCAACATCCATGTGCACATTTAAGAGGCGGAATGTGACCCTCTAGAAGCACTGCATGGCAGGGCAGAACCACCCAAGAAGTACAGTACACTGTGTGTGATACAAGTGTGTCAGTGGAGCATGGAAGAGGATGGTACTTCTCAAAGAGCCTTCTAAGGAACAGCTGAGGAACAGCATAGAAACCTGTCCTGTGCAGGTTTGTGACAACTGTAGTGACTGAGAATTTCTAACTTGTGTGCATTCAACAATGATGAGATAATGCAGTCACATGTCACATGAACAGCAGTGACTTTTACAGTAACTATAAAAATTCAGGGATAGAAAAAAAAAAAACCATATTTTAAATAAATTTTCCCCATTAAAGGCAATTAAAGGTAGCAACCCAAAACCACAAAAAAGAATATTCCTCTAATTCAGATACTAGATGCTGTAAAACCACTGTTCAGTGGTAATCAGTCTGTAAATCAGTCTTTATCTTCATTATTTAGTTGTAATAGTTCATCTAGTCTGATATAACAATGAATTGGATAATAAGGACCTAGCCAAATTTATAATCCTACTACAATAATTAAATGAGCGGATTATGAAAGGTTGCCAATTAACCAGACCGAAAAGCAAAACACATTCAACCCAAACTAGATACTAGAGCTACATTATCTTATCTGCTCAACAGCAGTGCCAGTCTGATGAATCTCTTTAGCCAACAGCTAAGTCATAATCATTAGCACTCTGATTCAAACCAATGGGTTTGTCAAAGCAAGATCAGACCATACTGTGGTAACAACGGAGCAATAAAAATAGATCAGATTTTCAGTATTAAGCTCCTTATTAGTGACTCACAGAAGAGACCAGGTATTACCTGATAAACAATTTGGCTATGTTGAACCAACAGACTACGTACAGGTATTTTCCAAATTCTGTCTTTATTTTTTATTCAGGGCAAGCTACAAAGCCAATAACCAGAGAAAGCTTTACTGTTAAATCTAGTTATAAAACATGCAGCGTTGTTGAAAGGTTAAATTTTGTCCAGTAGGTTGATTAAGCATCCAGTAATTTGTGATAAGAAACGATTAAAGTCAAAGTTGGTTTGGGGTAAAAAACAAACAAAAAAACAAACAAAAAAACCCAAAGAAAATCCCAATTGCCAAAGTAGTCAAAACGAACAAGCAGCTACTATTGTTTTTATCCAAACATTAACGCTCTAAGCTTAGTGACCACTAGTGAAGTATTTCTCATCAAGTTTAGCTTTCTTTGGATACGGCTGGATTTGGTTAAATTGCGCCTATCTAATGAGAAAACGTTTTCTATGTGAGGACACTGTACCTGTTCTTCATCTGAGCTGCTGTCCTGTGCCACATCCAGCTGCTATCTAGACCAGCAATATTTACGCCTTCAGCAGGATATGGAACTAAAGAACCGGGGGACTGTTCTTTCTGGTTCCCTCCATCTTCTTCCTCTTCACAGTTTGACAGAAAAGAATGGATCATCTTAGTTTATTTCCTGATTTAGAAATAAAGTGTCTCTCTTGTCACTTTTTTTGCTTCTTTGTTCCCTTTTATTATCACATTGAGCTGAAATACCCTGACAACCGAAAATTATCACTAAAAAAACCTGGAGAAGTTTATTACCTGCCTGCTGCCCAGAGAGGCAGTGTCACGAGAACTACCATTTGGCAATGCATAACCTGATGTTTTGGGTGCTTTAGCTTGTCTTTGTGTCCAGTTACAGGCTTGGAAGGGTTACTGTCCCAACACAAATTCCTGCTCAATTCCCTCCCGATATAGAACAGAAAATAAAAATTATCACTCTCCTGCTGTTCCCAGACCTTTTAAAAAAAAAAAATTACAAACAAACAAGTTACTCAGTACTAACAGGCAGCTAATACACCAGTATTCAGTTCCTGACAGCTCCTTGATTATGTTTCTATTCTTTACCAAACTCCACCTTCCCTCTCAACACAGCACAGGGCTATTGCTCGCTCCTGGAGAGGAAAGGAAGAATTTAAGGACAGAATCACCAAGCAGGAAGTTCTTTATATCAAAGGAGGCAAAACTTTTTCAAAAAAATGCAGACAGGCATCTCAAAACACAAAAGGGCAGGATGCTTTCTAATGCCAGTCTTCACTGTAGGATTTACTCAAGGCTGAAAAATTAACTACTCATCATACTCAGTTCTCTGCCTGAGTTCAGAAACGGGGCAATAAGTGGGAAAATCCTTAGTCTTTATTGCTTTTCTTACATTTCTCAGTTCTTAATCCCTTCTCCTCAAGCAGGAACAGGCTACACGCTGTCGCAGAGTACATTTGATCTAAAGATTCTATAGCATTGGCCGAATCCACTATGTCAGGCTGGTTTCCCACGCTGTCCAATACAACCAAATCCAACAGAACTCAGCCCCCATGTATAGACTATGAGAAGAGGGCAGCTTTTGCCAACAGAATTTACTGGAAGTGTTACCTAGACAAAAATGTTAGGAAAAAAATCCAGCTTTGGCTGACATTACAGAATACCTAATTAAATAGTTGAATTTTTTTTTTTCCCTCTGTCTCCAGGCAAAGAGCTGAGTTAGGTCCCATCAGAGGTTTGCTGATAGAAAGAATGTTTAACGATAACACCATAGAATTCATCTACTTTGCTTATATCCATAATGCAGACATTCTTAACTAAGAGCACTAGAGGGTCTGTGAATCTGAGATAAGATTTTATCCTCTAAAGCCTCTGAAGAAATGACTTTTCAACAGTTACCCACTTATGCAGCTGATTTTGGGTTGGTGTTTTTTTTTTCAATTTGAAGGGAGCACAGGGTACGCTGTAGGGCCTGAATTTTCCCCAGGACACTTAGCTATGACTCATCATAGTAATTGTGCTACACTGGCACTGCTGAGTGAACAAGCACTCCCTGGGCAGATGGTAGATGCTACGCATCAGTCCAGGATTTAACAACAGGAGGAAAAGCTCCCATGCAGCAGCTTAAAAGTTTGAAACATATGGGACTTTGCCAAGCACATATTTAGTAGGCTAGATGCTTCTTGGAGCCACTGCTCTCAAAGCCATGGGCCTTACTTGCACATGTACACTTGATAGGCACGATACTCCTAAACATGGCACAGCCCAGGCTCCAGCTCCAGACAGGCTTCCACATGTGCACATCCAGGTTTCTAGAGTGACTCCATGAAATACAAATCACAGGTGTTTAAAACACCCTAAAATTCTATTGCCTTACAGAGACTATCACACAAATCCCAGAACTCACACAGCACACTAACAAAATATAACAATGTACTCAGCCACCAATGCTGCACAACTGTTCCAAACATATCACTGTCACATACACAGATCTTGAGATGTAGATGATAGCTATCCACAGGGACACAATTATTTTCCGAGATCATTATTCTGCTACAGTTAGCATTCAAAAGAATAGAATGAAATCAACTTGCTGTAGAGTTTGCCTTGCCTGAATTTGGCTTTTCTGGTTCTAGGATTGCTACCATACTCCTCCAAGAATTACTAGCACATTGCTCATAGTCTGAAGAGCAATAAACACACGCCACAAGAGAAACAACCAAACACACTTTATACATTGTTCTAGTAGACAGGTCAGAGGCACTCTCATCTTACTTTTAAACAAAGGAAAATAAAACAGTGGGGCTTACAACCAGTTTTTAATCACAATATACCTTTCATATCAAGATGTCAAGAAGACTGACATCAGCCCATGAGATGCAGCCGTCACACACCACTACCTTCAAGGAGGGTTTTATTTCTGAATCAGCATCCTTTATTCCCTCACTCTCAGCAAGAAGATTACGAACAAGACTTTAAGGCTTTCTTGTAAGGAAAGAAAAGATAACCTATAAAATGATAATATTCTCTAATTCTCACAGAAATCTACAAAAAGTCTACCGCTGGCCTTAGGGACTGAGAAATTTGACCCACAATAACAGGTTCTTTTCTCACTTTGCTCCAAAGTGCTTCAAATGGCCTAATTAAGCACATGCATAAGTGTCATAAGGTCTGTCTCTAACTGTTCACCTCAGAAGTAAAAAGAAAGCATGAACATCAAGTTCTACAGAAGGCATGCAAGCAACCTGTTCTATAGAGCTGAGGCACTGGACAGTAACATTCTATATTTCATTGCTTTGATGCTGACAATTAAGTGCAAATTGCTTCTCATTAAAACAGAAATCTCTTAAGACTACTAAGGTTAAGAAGACCAGAATATATATAAAAAATATTTTGATCCATTTTGCCTATATTTTGATGTTTATAACAGCAGCAAGGAAAATACCATTAATGCGTATTTAACAAGTTTAGAATAGCTATTTTACTAAATAAGAGAAAGTTATTTGGCTTGGGTGAACCACCTCTGTTAAAATGACAGCCCTTAACACTTTCAACTCAACACTCCTTAGAGATGACTCGTATTGATTCTCCACCCTCCTACTGCCTCTAAAAAAGCATTAAAAAAAAAATAAAAATCACACTAATTTGCCTCTAAATTTGTAAATTCAAAGATGATTGTGTGATGTCCTTCTATTAATTTTTTTAATGGGTTTAAACTCTGCTGGTAAATAGTCAAAGAAATCTGTATTTGACCATACTACTTTTAGCTTGTGGTAAGTTAAATATGATGCTTCGAGGCACCTCTCAGGCCTCCACTGTGGAGTAATTGCTATTCAGCAATACAAAAACTTATGGTAGAGTAAAATCTCCCTTCAATACTTTTACACGAGTTCTTGGTTTGAATTTCCTTAAGGAGAAAAGGCATATCTTAACAGAAGAAGTGGCCCACAGCTTCAGATAAGCACTGGACCTTCTAACAGCAGTTTCACAACAACCATCTTTGCCAAAAACTATATTCCTCTGTGACACTAAAATAAAAACCTAACTGAACATAAATACAGATAACTGCTTCTATCATCCTTAGTCCATTTTACACATGCCAACTCACAGATAGTGTTTTCGAAATCACAGGAAAATGCAGATTGGAAGGAAGGTCGCTAGTCCACCTTGCTCATCAAAGCAGGTCTAATTTTCAAGTTACCGTAACATAGCTTTATTTTATAATAAAGTTACCAGAGACCTTAAGGCAACTAAAGCATGTGCTTACACCCACACTTTTAATTTCTTGCACAAAACCATGAAGTCAGATGTTTCATTGTTAGCAATTCCTATGGAAGTTTATAAGGTAACTTCAGGGGTGGGGAAAGGGCTTATATAGTTTCTCCCTTCCTTCCCGATCCAAAACATTCCCTGCTGATAGCCGTGGGTTCTGAATTGAAGAAATCTCAGTCTCCAGTCAATACTAAGAGTTGAAATTATGCTCATGGATGCACCATTGATTTCGGGTATTTTAGCCTTAGTTATGTCAGATGATACACCTTGGTTTTCTTGGCTGAAAATGCTAGACACTAGTCTAGGTGACAGAGCCCCCCAAATGCTTGATTTTACTACCCTTTGCCTCCTGGCAAAATGTTGCCAAGAAGTAAATTAAGAGACTAACAAATTGCTAAAAGCTCTTTAAGTTGTTTCTTTGAAAGCGGTTTGCAATGAGAACCTTACAAACGAAATGATACCACTTTCAGGAATGCCATGATCAAGACAGAATCAAACCCAAGTATTATTTACAAAAGGAGGAGTAGTTTATGATACTACTACATCCAAGGGAACGCTATCTCAAGGAAGAGAGGCTTAAAGAGTGTATCCTTTGGGAGGGGAAATAGAGCTACAAATTTTCCCTACCCTGATAATAAATGTGATAATAAATGCAGTATTAAAACATCCAAAGTTTTTCCAAAACTACATTTAAAATTTATTTAGTGGGCAAAGCTTAACTGACCAGACTTAGTTCTCTGCAATTTAATGATACTGAGAAGAACAGAAAATTGGAATGGCTGTGAAACACTTAGCAGATGACCATAAAGGTCAAAACAGTAGATTTCACTCTCCGTTTTGATGGATATTATGTAACTTATCTGAAATTCTACTCTCAAAGCAAAAAGACCACAAAGGTATTTTATAAAATGTGTTCCTCCTCCCCACTCTGACAGTTACTAAAAGAGCAAGAGAGAAATCAGACTTGCACGGAATTTATTCTGACTCATTAAATGAAGCTTTTTACGAGTCAATGAAACAGTATTCACCGATTACAGCTCATCATCTCAAAAAATTGCAACATCCCGGCTATGGCAGCTGCACTGTTTCTCAAAAACCTCCCTCTGCACCCACAGGGATCATGACTGCTAACTCCATCTCACACATTTTATAAGACTTCATTCAAAGCAAAGCATTAGGAAGCAATAATATTTTATAGCAATCTGTTTCCTACTATCCACATTACATTTCTCTATGTAACATGAATTTCCCTTTCTGAATGAGGAAGACTGAACTTTTTCATTAGTCAAATAACCTACTTCACTTACAATTATCAAGCAAAATAGAATCATCAATTAGTTTTGTACCACAGATGTACTTGGGAAGAGAAAACAGATGTACTAATTATCTCTAGCAGATCCCCTGTGAGCTTCCTATAAGACACTTCCATTCTCTGTGTATCTCATGCCCTTAAACCAGAAGCAGTGCGATATCCCCACGGGGAGTTTGTTTGCTGCAGTTAATCGTGAAGGAGTAAAATTTTGATAATAGCTCTTTGCATCACTATTCCCATCTGAAAAAGGTCCTGATAATGAATTTATTGCAGCAATTTACAGTATTTTTATATTTTTAGACACAAATTCCTAGTGAGATACTCAAATTGTGGTACTCCAACAGGCCTATCTTTGCACTGTGTGGACTGCTAAAAACTACAGATTATATTGAGGTAAACATTAGGCCTTAACATGCTGCAATGTCTTTCTTCTTACTGTGGTGAAGATTCAAATAGAAAAGAAACCTCATTAATCTACATATGTATATCTGGTACACAATAAACCTACTGTTAAACCAAAGGTAGTAATTTTGCTAGAATTGTACAGAAGCAAAAGTCCAGCTGAAAAAAAAGAATGATTTGGATATATATCCATGTGACTCACTGATCTTAAAAATGTAATATAGGTAAGAAACACCAACTCAGAACATACTTAGCCTATTCCACATTATCAGCAAGGTTGGCCATCTCTTGGTGTTTAAACTAGACAGGCATAGAACAAATCATAAAGCTACTTCACCAAAGTAAGGTTTGAGTTTTAAAGCAGATAATTAGACCCATATATATGATCATTAGAAAGGCAGAACTCTGCCAATACCAGGCAATTCAGATCACATTTCAAAGCGACTGCTTCAGGGTAAATCTTGTTATAAATATCGCCAAGAAGAAAGATACACAATAGCATGACAACCCTTGTAAACACTGTAGAAGTAATACACGCTCAGGTGAAGCCTGATAAATTTAACTGCCTGGAACTCATTTTAAAAGCATCAGACTTCCATATTCCTCCTCTTTTTTTTTTTTTTTTTTTTTTTTTTCTTCTTTTCAAATTTAAAAAAA